>JAANYP010005932.1:0-390000 GCA_020465985.1 Centrapalus pauciflorus
AAGTATCCCACATCTCCTTTGCTGTCTTCATTTTCTCCACCTGCTTGAACACATCATCAGGGAGAGAAATGACCAGGTTGTTTCTGGCCTTTGCATCCAGAGCCACCAATCTCTTGTCTTCATCAGACCATTGAGCTTTGGCTTTCTCAAAGGTCCTGATTTCAGGAGCAGCTCCTTCAACCGCTGGAGTTATAGTAGTGACAGAGGTTGGCACATAGGGACCCTCCATCACTATCTCTGGTAGTTGTACATCCAGATTCTCTAAGTAGAGCATCATTCTGCACTTCCAACCAGAGAAGTTTTGATGATTGAATTTGGGAGGTTTGCCCATAGAGCCATTGTCATAGTAAGAAGAATTTGCAGCACTGTTGTCCATGGAAACTTGGGAGAATGAGAGATCTAGAATGACACACACTCTAAACTGCTCTGATACCAGTTGTAGGTCCCGAAAGGTTCCCAAAGTATATAGTTATAAGCTGTAGAGGGGGGGGGGTGAATACAGCACTTTAAGAACTACACACTCTTTTTCTCAATGTTTGTATGTATTATCAACAATTGTTAATTACAAACAAGCTTGAATGCGGAATAGTTCAAGCTGAGATGACAGAATACAATAGTATGCTTACTAGTCTAAGACAGACTCAAACTAGATTACAATGAACACACTCACTAAGATGCACTCACTGTGTTTTACAAGACTTTAAGGAACAGCTTTGGTAAACAGCTTAGACACACAGAAGCTTGTTTACAGAAGACTTTGCATGCATGAAGATCACACTTGCACGTTCACTCTTGGTTTAAGCACTTAGCTTTCTTCACATTCTTTCTGACCTTGGAAGCTTCCTTTTATACTCACTTAGAGGATCTAAGAGAAACATCTTCATTGGACAGAATTGAAAAGGAAAAGTCTTGTTGAAAAGACAACATAACCTTTTCTGCACTTTTCTGAAAAGCAGACTTGTCTTCACATGTGCAGAACTTTTGTCTTTTTTACTTTGTCTACTGTTGCATTGCCTTTAACTAATTTAGGAATGTCAACTTTGCGTCTTTCTTCATTGTAAAGGCCTATTTTGATATAAGAAAAAGGTCTGTCACCCTTTTTCAAATAACCTTTTGTCTTCATGTGACAGAACAGCTTTGGCAGGCTGAGCGGTTCTGCTTTCCACTTTGTCTTCGACTTGTAAACTGATCTTGTAGTCAAAAACAATACATGATGACTTGGAAATAAATTCCATAAAGTGTTTAGCCTGTTCACAAAGAACAGGTTCTGTTCACAAAGAACAGAACACTTTAAAAATGCCCAAGCTGCTCATCAGTGTAGAGCAGCGTAGACAGTTTATGTCCAGCCTGATCAGCAGACTGAGCAGCTTGGACAAACTGTCTTGGTTGCAACACATGCAACATATAGAACAACTTTAGACTGATATTGCAAATCATTTTCAGGTTTCAATAAGGCATATAACAGGCCTTAAATTCAAGCTTTAGACTGATATTGCAAATCATTTAGATTCACTAACAAAATCTCTAAGTTTTGAGGAGTATTCTGCAGGAACAGTTGGACACAATGTTCAAACTGGTAACACAAGTTCTCCTGCTGCCAATGTAAATTCTCATGCTGCCAGCACAAAAGATCAAACTGTTGAAGATTCTGGTAGATGGGATGAGTACTCTATTCTACCATTTCTTTCTTATGATCCACCTGGAGTCCTGACTGACCAATTGGACATAGATACAGAGTCTGAAATGCCTCTTCCAGGCCCTGATGAAACAGCTCCAACTAATAGGGAATCAGTTCCTACTCGGGATCAACCTGCTACTGAAGCAGAACCATCAAGTGAAGAAGGTGATGACAACAACCTGGAGAGCTCAATTCAGATAGAAAGTGAACCTACACTCAGAGTTCACAAATATCATCCTTTCAACCAGATCATGGGGGATCCACGCACACCTGTGCAGACAAGGAATATGATCCACAAGGAATCAACTGCTTCTGATGAAGCAGTTTCTCAGTTCAGTCTAGCTGCCTTTGAACATGCATGCTTTATGTCACAACTAGAACCAAAGAAGGCATTTGAGGCTCTAAAGGATCCATCTTTGATTGAAGCCGTGCAAGAAGAGCTATTGCAATTAAAGATTCAGAATGTGTGGAAACTGGTTGATTTGCCTAAAGAAAAGAGGGCTATTAGTATAAGATGGGTTTTCAGAAATAAAAAGGATGAAAGACGTATAGTGATCAAGAACAAAGCAAGGATAGTAGCTCAAGGTTGTACTCAAGAAGAAGGAATAGATTATGATGATGTCTTTGCTCCAGTAGCAAGGATTGAAGCCATCAGATTGTTCCTAGCCTATGCAAGCTACAAAGGGTTCAAGGTGTATCAAATGGATGTAAAATCTGCATTCTTATATGGTACAATTTATGAAGAGGTTTATGTGTGTCAACCACCTGAGTTTGAAGACTATAAGTATCCTGACAGAGTTTACAACTTAGACAATGTACTTTATGGACTACACCAAGCTCCTAGAGCATGGTATGACACTCTGTCTTTCTACCTACTACAAAATGGATTCAAGAGAGGTACTCTAGACAAGACATTGTTCACAAAGTCTATCAAATCAGAGATCCTTCTTGTTCAGATCTATGTTGATGACATTATCTTTGGATCGACTAACGACATACTTTGCAAGGACTTTGAGACCCTGATGCACAAAAAGTTTCAAATGAGTTCAATGGGAGAACTAACCCTTCTAGGATTGCAGGTTAAGCAGAAACCCACTAGTCTCTTCATCAGTCAGTCAAAGTATGTGAATGATATTCTAGAAAAGTTTGGATACAAGGACACCAAGGTTGCTAGCACACCAATGGACACTCATAAACAGCTTGATGCAAATAAGGAAGGAGTAGATGTGGATATTCATTTGTACCGATCCTTGATAGGTTCACTGATGTATCTCACATCTTCTAGACCAGATTTGGTGTTTGTTGTTTGTGTTTGTGCCAGGTTTCAATGTGCACCAAAGGACTCACATCTGTTTGTTTTTAAGAGAATCTTTAGATATCTAAAAGGCCAACCAAAATTAGGCCTATGATATCCTAAGGATTCTCCTCTTGAATTAACAGCATATTCTGACAGTGACTATGGATGTTGCAATATAGACAAGAAATCAACAACTGGAGGATGTCAATATCTATGAGCAAGACTAGTCTCTTGGCAGTGCAAGAAGCAAACCACAGTTTCCACTTTATCCACTGAGGCAGAATATGTTGCAGCTGCCAGCTTTTGCTCTCATGTGATGTGGATTCAGAATCAACTAAGAGATTATGGTATGAACTTTCTATCCCCTCCTATTTACATTGACATTTCAAGTGCAATCAGTATTGTACAAAATCTAAAGTTTCCAAAAACCAAGCACATAGATATTAGATTTCATTTTATAAGGGATTGTAATGAAAAGAAGTTAATTCAAGTTACCAAAATTCATACGGATGATCAGTTAGCAGATCTTTTTACTAAACCTTTTGATGTAGGAAGATTCAATTTTCTGGTATCAAATATTGGTATGGTTAACATGGATTAATCTATCTTCCATTATCATCCTCTACAATCTGTCACAAATATTTCCTATATGTGTTTCGTTAAGGGGGAGACACTATTTCATCAGATGCTGCTCAGTAAATAACTAACAGCTTGAGACTATTCTCAAACTGCTAGTTCATTTTCTCGTACTGTTAGTTGTTCACTTGGTCTGTTAAGTGTGCAGGGCATTTCAGTCATTACTAAGGAAGTTGTAAGCCAGACTAGATATTTTCAAAATCCAAACCCTTAAAAGTCTCAGTTTCGTTCGGTTGCAAATACCAGTTGCAAAATATCTTCCAGAGCCCTCTTCATTCTCTCCCTGTGCGATTTCCAAATCTTCGAGCCAAACCCTAAATCCTCTCGTTCGTGATCACCATTGGAGTTTGTTAAAGAACACAATTGTCTCCAATACACCCTCAAACATGCTGAAATGCAACCCTTCCATGAAATGATGGATTTCTTTCGTCGTTCATCCATCAACTACGCTCTAACTGTAAACCCCACTATATACGTATCTCACATAGAGCAATTCTGGAGTAAAGCCATTCTGAGTACACAAGATGGAATCACTTCATTTGTATCTACCATTGATGGTCATACCATCACCATCACAGAAGAGTCCATTCAACAGCATTTGCGTTTGCAAGATGCTTCAGGTATATCTGATCTATCTCTTACTGCTTTACATGAAGGACTATTTGAAATAGGGTATAGGGGCCCAGCTGATTCATTTACTTTTTACAAAGCACATTTTGGTCCCAAATGGAAATACCTTGTACACATCATTCAACAATGTTTAAGCCCTAAAAGGACTGGTTTGTCTGAATTTTCCTCAAATATTGCAACTGCTCTAGTTTGCTTATCCACAGGCCAACAGTTCAACTTTTCAAATATGATTTTTTCAAGGGATGTTAAGGCACCATGCCTTATAGAATGGGAAATTTTTAATGTATCCTCGGTTTTTGGCTGAAATAATTGCAAAATCTTGCAATTCTTTAAAAATACATAAAAGGATATATGTTTCCCATAGGCACTCTTACCATCTGTGAAAAGACTTTTGAAACAAAGTGCCAATTTTCATACTGTAGATGTCTCATTGCCTCAAGCAATGCAGACTATCTTTCCAAGAAACAGAGGAGAGGATCCTGAGCAGACTCAGCCCCACATTATTGCTTCACTCCCAAGATCCCAACCCACTCCTCATGATACAGATATTCCCTCTGATCCTTCTACCACACGTACCTCCCCAGCCCCACCACTAAAAATTTACACCAAAAAGAAACAAAGGGCTGCAGGTGCTCCTTCCTCCTCAGTCCAACTCCAAAAGCCAAATATCCCTATGCAAGAGGATACTCTTGCACATCATATTGAAAGAGCACCCACTGAGGATACTCCCACCCTCGATATGGAGGTGAACATCCCTTCTGCGGATGCTCATATGGGTTTTGTGGCTGGAACTACTACTGTCTCTGCACAAGGGACACAGGACAGTTTCAACATACCTAAGACTACTCCCATGGCAACAGAGGGTGTGCAAGCACCTTCTGGAAGTCCCCAGTATCAAGAACAAAGGGGTCATATGCTTCTAATACATCTGGTATTGGTGCCAGTGATAGATCTCAAATCCCTTTATCATTTGAAGATCTTGAGGCCAGTCTGCAACTCATGGCTTTGACGGATCCACAACTGAAACATGTTGTAGCTATTTTGGAACATTATAAGTCCACTATTGCTGCATAGGGATCACAAATCATTGCTCTACAACAGCTCTCAGTAGTCCAACAGCAAAAGCTTGCCCAATTTCAGTTAGGGTTGAAGCTATATGGAAACAAGATTGTTCAACTTCAAAAGCAGATTCAAACCCTGTTGGCAATGGTGTTTGGTCCTTCCGATCAAACCAATGCATCCAAAAAGAGGGAGAATCAGGAGATCCCACATTCAGTCCAAACTACTTCAAGTTCCCCTCTGGCAGCTTCAGCTCCTAGGCTAACAGTCCCACCAGTTTCTCAAACTGTTAGCCCAGAAGCTCAAGCTGTTTCTCTTAAAAGGCCAGGAGTAGTATCTATCAGAGAAAGAACTCAAGATCCATCCTCAGCAGTCCAAGTAACAGCACCAGTTCTAGCAGCAGCCTCAATAAAGGAAAGGGTATTCTGATTGAGACACCAAAGATCAAATTTGTTTCAAAGGAAGCTCAAGTTGCTGCTGATGCTGAATTGGCCAGAAAATTAGCAGAAGAACATGACCAAATCCTTGATCAGAAAGCTCAAGCCTCTATGGGGGATGATGAAACCCTTGGAGACTACTTACGTGGATTTGTGGTCAAGGAGGGACAGAAGAAGAGGAAGAGGCCAATAGGGCCTTCAAAGGCTGAACATAGAAGATTTTTGATAAGCTATTCTGCAGGTACTGGTGTTTCAAAAGTAATTGCACAATCATGGCCCACAGAGAAACTCCAGGCCCTGTATGAAAGAGAAATGGTAAAAGAAAAGGCCTCTAAGAAAATCCAAGATCCTCCTCAAACTATTGTTGTTCCCCAACCAGAAGTTATCCATCAGGCAAAGTTTGAACAAGTCAAAAGAGTTATGTTTGATCAACAATTACAGAAGGCAATGGAAATAGAAAAAGCTCTTGATCAACATGACTTCTCCAAACCTCCAATTACTTACTGGTATGCCAAATCAATGGACAATATTGATCTGGTATCTCATTTTGTAGTTAAAAGAGAAGCTGGTTCATAAGAGGAGTATAAGAGTCTGATTCAAATAGTTCAAAAGATAACTAGAGAAGAGCTAACTCAAATGCACAATATTGGGAAGGCTAACCACTCTAGCTCACCAATAGTATGGGTTCAAAATAACATAAAAGATCTTTGAAGCATGATTGATCCAGAATCCACAAGAATGGATATAGAAGCTGCCAAGGAAGTGAAGGTTGTACAATTTGATCTATATGAAAAATCCAGGACATATAGACTCAAACTTGCAGACAGATCCATCAGATTCTATAGTTTCGAATTTCTTGATCTTCCATCAGAATGGCTTCATCAGATGAGCACCATGAAGATAGAGTGTGATAAATAAGTCCTTAAGAATGACTTCATAAAATCTATAAGGCAGAAGCTTGCACAGTTGTAATATGTAAGTTTTTGGATGCCTTAGTTTGTGTATAACAGTTTTACTTTGTATTTATTTCCTTATTTGTAAAGAAACTTAAAGTCTTTGTTAAGAATTTAAGTTAGGGGGAGATTGTTGGGAAATAATCTAAGTATGTCAAGCTGTTAGTTAGAATTTCTCAAACTGTTAGTAGTATTTCTGTGTAATTACAAAGTTCGAGCTGCTAGTTCAAGAAACTCGAGTTGCTAGTTCAAAAATTCAAGCTGCCAGAGTTAAAGTTCAAGCTGCTCAATCAAACAAATAACAGAAAGTGCTACAAATCAGGAAGTGATACTGATTTCAAGATTTGAAGATCTTCCAAAGATATCCACTCAAGAGAAATTGCAATTCGTCAAGGAAACAAATCAGAATACTATAAATAGAGATAGACTAGGTCTTTCTCATGAAATCTCAGTGCCCAAGAATTCAAATTGTAATTGCATTCTGATTAAGTTTCAAAATCCTCTATGGTTGAAAAACCCAAAGAACAGTTTGTGTTCTTCGTCTAATCAAACAGATTAGAGGTGATTGTAATCAAAGTTTGGTAATACAAAAGGTTTTGATATTAATTGTGTTTATTTGATTGTCTGTTCTTTTATTGTTCTGAAAATTTTCTTAAAACAATTAAGTGTTATTCCGCAAACTTCTCAATTGGACTTTGATTCAAAACAAGGTTATTGGTTTAACTCTGATTTATTCAAACCAGTTAATCTTAGGTGATTTTGATCTTGATAGACTTTGTCACATTGTTATTATTACATACATTAAAGACCATCATAACATCAAGTATAGTTTTAATATGGAAGTCTTGCTAAGAATCCTCTATTGTTTGATAATTTGTATGCAGTCATTCACTTTATTCAATTTTTATTAAATTTATAGCTGACGTGACCTGTTTTGCGCTTCATCTTGCTGCTTATGTGGTTAGTTTGGTGTTTAGTAAAGATTTTAGTGACTATAGAAATTATCTATTTCATATAGTTATGCAAATAGGTTAATCCATATTAAAGAGAACCACAAATTCAAGAAAAATGGAAAAGAAGGTCATAGAGTGGAGGATCCATTTATGAGATGTAACATCCGGCATTAAACCAGGTTAGAAACTATAACCTAATCAGTAATTAATAGCCAATTATAACCTAATCAGTGGTCAGTAGAAATTAATCAAAGTGATTAACAATGTTCATGAAAAAATTCAACTCAATTAGAATCAAATTAATCGGTGCGATGAATCGGGAAATCAATTAATCCGATCAATTACGATATGATGGATTAATTCAACTAAGTACATAATTTATCTATGATTAGTGACACTAATCATATACTAATACACTTACTTAACATTAATTATGCAAGACTAAAACAATTCATTAAAACAATGCATCCATAAGTATTTATGAATTTACAAAAAAAAAGGGAAATACAAGTATACATTTTGAAATAAATTTATACAAAAAAAATGAAAATACATCAATATCACCTCATTTAGGCCGGCCATAATGAGTACACAAAAGGACTTGAAATATTTTTACTTTACTCAACATTTTACTATCAAATCCTCCTTTTTCAACTCACCAAGATTTTACACTATTCTTCATCATTTCACCATCTTTTTCTCCTCTATAAATAAGACCCCAACTTCACTTTATTCTTCACACCTTCAAAGCCAAAAACTCTCCCTTTCTCTCTTTGAAAATCCGGCCACATACAACACACACACAACACACCATTTTCTTTCAAGTGTTCTTCATTTTGCAAAGTGTTCTTGGTGCAACCTTTGAAGATACAACCTTCCACTCATTTTCATTCTTCTAAAACATCAAAGTAAGTAAATATTAACCTATTATATCTTATATTAATGTTTATATAAGTCTTTCATAATATATATAATCACCAACAACAACAAGTTTCATAAAAACTCAAAGTTTATAAATCACTAGTTTTTGTTTTTAAGTTGTTTTCTTCAAATCTGTTTATAAATATATAAACACATCATGTAAGTGTAAATATTATGAAAACAAGTGATATAAATGTGTTTTATAACTATTACACAAGTAGTCTTTCAATAAACAACAAGAATCACAAGTTATTTCAAATTTATAAAATACGGAATTTCGGCAGAAAAGTTGCATCAACTTTGAAAAATCATAACTAATTCATAACTTACAAAATGAGTTGATTCTTGTCTCAAAAGTTAGATCTATGTCTTAACTAAAAATCTGGAAGTTTTCATAATTTATTATGGAGTTGAGAACCCCCAGATATTATTCGGGAACCCGAAAGTTTGACAGCTCAAAAATGGCCAACATAGGGTTTTTAACAAGCTTTTTTCCTAATCTAAACACCTCGAAAAATGACCGTTCTTGACTTTAAAAATTCTTTGTATATAGTAGTTTAATGTCAAAGAAAACCAACGCCTAAATCGTTTTGGAACTTGGTCAAAAACAGCCTCAAAGTAGGCCGAAAAACCTTCGAAAAGCTGGAAAATTATATATATATATATATATATATATATATATATATATATATATATATATATATATATATATATATATATATAGGGTCAGGTTCTATGGGGCACCTGTATGCATTGTGCACTTTGGGAACCTGTATGCACCGTTAGATCTTGAATTTTAATGGTTCAGATTGTAGTGGCAAAATGGTAATTAACTTGAAAATGGGTGCACGGGTGCATAACTTCTCGCGCGCGGAAGACAAAATCGGAAGATGCTTGAATTCAGAAAATATTCTATCCGAATCTAAACAAACATGATGCATCTTCATCCAATTTATTGGATTCGTCTTCAAACACGATGCATCTTCATCCAATTCAATTTCAAACATGATGCATTTCGACCATATTCATCCTCGTCTTTGTTCCATCATTATGCATCACCAAAATCGTGATGCATTTCGGCCATATTCATCCTCGTCTTTGTTCCATCATTATGCATCACCAAAATCGTGATGCATTTCGACATTTAAACGTGTTAATTTCGTGATGCATCTCTGAAATTTAAACGTGTTCATCAACGTCTTCAATGTGTTCATCATTGTCGTGATGCATTGTTGTTGTGCATCATGTTTGAAACAACCAATACCATATGCTCCAACTATTTCTTGGAAGCAATAACCACCAACATTAATAAAGAATCTTAGAATTCTTTGACTAGCCATAAGCATGATACAGAATCGTAGAATGAACTGTTTGTGAAAAAACTGATACTCAAAAACCATGATCAACAGACGCAAGCAAATTCTCGTCAACATCGATGCACAGGTATGGTGCAGAGTTGCATACCGACGGTGGACAGCGATGGTGGTGCTGGGTCTGGCGGTAGTAGTAGTGGTTGTCTTGTGAAAACTGGTTGAGAGAAAGAGAGATGGAGAGAGGCTAGCCATGAAAGAGAAAGGGAAAGAGAGAGAAAATGGGATGGATTTATGGAAAGGTGGTTGATCATTTTATTTAGTTTCCTAAACAAATGATAAATATTAAATTAAATCTTATAATTTAACAATATATTATTAAGCATTCTTAAAATGCCCTTAATGCACCCTTTGTAAACAAGCAATGCATTTTTGGTTCCCATTTGGTTCCCGATGCATATGGTGCCCCATAGAACCTCAATCTATATATATATATATATATATATATATATATATATATATATATATATATATATATATATATATATATATATATATATATATAAACTTGACAATTTAAGTAGGTTTTATTTATAAACTTGTAATGTTGGGTGATTTAAGACATAAAAACCTATATATATACATATTATCGTATATGAGAGTTATTAAGTCCCTAGTATCACTTAGGACTCGACTAAACACATCTAGTGAAATATTTTGCCATCACACGCTCGGTGAGTCTTCATAGCCCCTATTTTCACACTGTTATATTTTGGGGTTAAAATACATGCTACGTTTTCATATGGACACGGAAACTGCTTCATTTCTATTATGTATTACATGTGTGGTTCCATTAGCCCTCAAATCATGAACCGTTAGTTACATTTATTTGTAAGCGTGAATATATTGTGGATAGATCTATCGGGAGTCATGTCCCCCATTCGGGTTAGTCTTACCGGCTAACGGCGGAATGCATTTATATGTAACATTACGGTATTACGTATGGGAATACTGCACAGGGCAAACTCATAATTAAGTTTCGGTTGCATGATGGTTTTTATGTAATACATAACATGGAATTTATGATTTTATAAATTCTGTTGGAAATTCGTATTGTTTTTCATAAAAACATAAACATTAATCGAATTAACGCACAACGGAAGCTTTTTAAAATCACGAATTCCGTACACGGATTATCAAGTATACATAAGATAAGTAAACGAGAAAGCAATAAATCCGAACCTTTGTATTGGATGACAAGAATACACGAATGAGATGATTTCGATATCCACCGGTGATGACACGATCGAGCGGCGCCAACTATGCAATCAAACACACAAAGAACGGGAAAACCAAACGCGATTGTATGAGTTTGGTATCTGTAACAACCTAACTTTTAGCCGAACATGTAATAATGAATTTTGAGATAATAATATAATTTTGTTATATTATTTGTATTTGCAAATATTGAATTAAGAATAAAAATATATTAAGTCAATATAATTTTATATTATATTTATGATATAATTAAATTGAGTAAAATAAAAGAGATGTATTATACAAAAATAGAAGTGGGTTAAATGTAAATGAAGTATTTAAACCTCAAAATGATCATTTAAGATCATTTAACAAAATTAACTCTCTCTCTCTAACTTCTCTCTATCTCTCGGATATCTCACAAATCCATCAAAAAGTTCCATAAATCGGCATTAAATTGAAGATTAAAGCCAAAAAGAAGTTACAATCTTCATTTATCAAGAACATTCAAGGTAAATTCACTTACTTATCTTAAAATTTTAGTTTGGTTCGGTTTGGTTGAGAAACCGAAAAGATAGGATTGGAAATGTGATAAAAATGTTTGCATGTATAAAATTTTGATAGAATATGATAGAATTAAGTTAATAAATGTAACAGAAACAAAAATCGGTGATTAGATTGTCCAAAATAAGAAGAAATCAAAATTTTTGTTAAAATATGTGTTCTTGAGAAAATTATGAGTTTTTAGGATCCGAATTCGGTGAAACCCGAATTCGGATGATTGGACTATTTCGGATGATCAATTCGGATGCCATCATGATTTCGGATTCCCTGTTTCGGATGTGATCCTAATTCGGTCTTATACTCAAATTCGGATGATCCCAATTCGGTCCTAGTATCCTAATTCGGATGATGTCAGATTCGGATGATCATAGGTCCGAGTTCGGGTAACCATTGGTCCGGATCTAGTTGGCTATTTCGGATCGGATTGGTACGGACCCGGATAATCCGAATCCGGATGGTCCGAACTTGGGGGATCCGGATCCGAAAAACTTGATTTTGATAGGTTTAATTAAATAAATGATTTATATTTATTATATATAGAGAATGAGAACTTATAAGAATTTAATGAGAGATTGACAAGATATCAGCTATCAGAATCAGATAGAAGAATTAAATGACCAAAAAGATGATGGCATTGATAAGACAAATTATCAGATATCAGACTCAGATAAAATACAAGAATTTAAAGACTAAAATGACGATGATAAAGATGATGAAATTGACATGATATTATCATGAATGATTTTGAACAGGTTCAGTATATTCTGAACAAAGATTAAAGACTTAAAGACTTGAAAGCGGGTCTCTGATTTGAAAAGAATTGACAGATTACAGATTGACAAAGATAAAATCCTGAGATAACTCAGGTGGCAGATTTTTATATCTGTTTGATAAAGACCCCGACCTGTGAGTTATAGATATTCAGATTGAACATGCATAAGATCCGGTTGAGATATATTGTTGCTGTTAGATTTATTGACATTCATTTATCAGCTGGATTGAGATCTGTGCACACCAAGGTTGGGTGTTGCCCAGTGGATCATGATAGCTAATTGATTATCATTTCATATTGCATTGAATACTTCTTCAGACATTGCTTATGATTTATTGCTATCATGACTTCGATGACTTTAGCCTTCATTATTTGATCAGACACTTGATAGACTTATTCAGCTTGACTAGCCCTGATGGTCTATTGTTCTAAACCTGGCTAATTCACCAGTTCTTATGAACTTGGTAATGACCTCCGATGTTCCGCCATATTGACTTACTGGTAGCTAGCCCAGTATGTGGCTGATCCCCACGATTTAAGCGTGAGTGTGGCCTGAACATCATCCGATTCTATGATTCTATATCTCAATCATGAGGGCTGTAGCGGCAGCCAAGACATATCACGCTAAGACTAATGACTCCGCTTGACACGCATGTTGATATTGAAAATCTATAAACTCACTAAGCTTTGCTTACAGATGTTGCATTAATATTTTACAGGAAAAGCCAAAGGAAAATCACCTGCAGGACCTAGTACTTAGGTCATTCAAGATCCAAGTTTTGAAGCTTTCTTAGACCACTACTCAACAAACTTTCTGGTACTGATTGGAAGACAACAAATGTGGTGGTTCTGGGTAGACTTGATGTAATGTATGATGTTATGACTAGATTAGATGTTACCCTTTTATAACTTTATTTTGAAATATGTAACTTAAATCCTAATCTGTAATGTACATGTAATTTTTAATTTTTCCGCATTATAATTACCCTATCTTAGTATGGTTGATATCGTACTGCATGATGTGGGACCTAGACTAGTGAGCACTGCCCCGTAAGTGGTGGTTTTTCACTGGATGGTATCAGAGCACTAGTTTGAGTGAATCAAGTATTACGTAAGTATACTTGGTCTCAAACTAAAGCAATACATATGTATCAATCATTTAGGTGGTTTGAACTGAGATAGGATGTACAGACTGTTAGGATGGGAAAAAGGGTACATAGATCTAAGTCTATAAACTGATAGTTAATTGATTTTAATTTTCAGTAGAAGATGTCAGGATCAGGATCAGGTGATATTCCCAGCAACATGAACCCACAACAGATGTTTGAAATGATGCAACAACTTCTAGCCCAACACTCAGAACAACAGAACAAAATAATGCAAGAACAGTTTCAGGCCAGAGATGAGGCCGAAGCTAAAAGACGTGAAGATAAAAAGAATAAAAGAAAAGAAAAGCAAGTCCAGACTAATGAATCTGATTCTGATAACACAAATCCCGAAACTCAAATTGCTCAGCCAAAAGGCTGCAAAGTTAAAGATTTCAAAGCTAGCGGTGCTTTGAATTTTGAAGGAACAGTTAATCCGATTCAGGCGATGGATTGGATTAGTCATACCGAAGAGATCTTTAGAATCTCTGACTGTTTAGATTCGAAGAAAGTGAGTTATGCGTCTGCACTATTTGTGGGAGCTGCCCGTGCATGGTGGAAAATCCAGCGAAGTATCTATGGTGAGGAGGTGATTCAGACTTTAGAATGGGAGCAGTTTCTTGATATGTTCAATGCGAAGTACTGCCCGATCGACCAACAAGATAAAATGGAAGTACAATTGATGCAGCTGACTCAGGGAACGAAGACAGTTGACGAATACGAGCACGAATTCTCAAGACTATGTGGCTACTCTTCCTATCAAGTAGCTACCGAGGAAAGAAAAATGAATAGATTTCGTGTAGGACTTAATCCAAGATACAGACATCCTATGAGCGCTATCAAATATAAGAGTTATCTGGAAATGGTAGAAGCAGCGAGACAGATCGAGCGAGGATACTTAGAGTACGGCGATCAGCTATACGCTCCAACGACTAACCCAATGAATCCGTCTCCTTCGAAGAAACAAAGATTTGGTAGATTTTTCAAGCCAAATAAGTCGCAATCTCAGCAATCTCATCAACATAGTTCACCGCAGAAAGCACAAGCTTATTCCCTAACGAACGAGCCACGATTCTGCAAGCGATGCAGAAAGTCACATATGGGGTTGTGCAATCCAGAAGATGTTACTTGCTTTGTGTGCAACATGATCGGTCACAGTAGTGAAGAATGTCCACAGCAGGGACGTGGATGTGCAAAGTGAGGGAAAAGAGGACATTTTATGTACCAGTGTCGTAGTGGATCGCGTTATCAGTCTCAGTCATCAGCTGGAGGGTCTACAGTTAAGAGTTCTGCTGCAACGCCGACTGCACGGACTCGAGCTTTCCAAATCACAGCCGAGGAAGCAAAAGAAACACCAGACGTAGTTACCGGTATGTTCCTGCTTAACTCCATTCCTACCCGAGTATTATTTGATTCCGGCGCGAGTCGTTCCTTTATATCGACTTCTTTTGCATCAAAATTACATAAGTCTCCATCAAAGCTTCCCGTGATATTAGATATTGAGACAGCCAGTAACAATTTTGTTATGGCTGATTCTGTTTATCGAAACTGCACACTACTTGTTGATAATATCGTATTCAATCTCGACCTCATCCCGATTCCGTTAAAAGAATTTGACGTCATCATCGGCATGGATTGGCTAATGAACAACGAGGCTACAATTATCTGCAACCGGCGAGTCATCAGAATCAAGTCTTCAGACAGCCGAGTACTTGAGATCAAGGGCGAGAAGCGGAAAGGTGCACATTGTTTTATATCTGTTGAAAAAGCGCATAAGTACTTATCTAAGGGTCACGAATCTTATATCTGTTATGTTTCATCTGAATCCAACTCTGAAAAGAAATCGTTGTCCGATATTCCTATCGTCTGTGAGTTCCCAGACGTATTCCCTGACAATATTTCCGGAGTGCCACCGGAACGTCAAGTCGAGTTCAGTATTGACTTGGTTCCTGGTGCGGCTCCTATCGCAAAAGCTCCATACAGACTTGCACCTGCAGAAATGCAAGAAATGTCTAACCAATTGCAAGAGCTGTTAGAGAAGGGGTTTATCCGACCAAGTTCTTCTCCGTGGGGTGCACCAGTTCTATTTGTTAAAAAGAAAGACGGAACCTTCCGTATGTGCATCGACTACCGCGAGTTGAACAAAGTCACCATAAAGAATAAATATCCTTTGCCTAGGATCGATGATTTGTTTGATCAGTTACAAGGAGCCAGTTACTTTTCAAAAATAGATCTCCGTTCTGGGTATCATCAGCTGAAAGTTAGAGATGAGGATATTCCGAAGACAGCTTTCCGTACAAGATACGGTCATTACGAATTTCTCGTAATGCCTTTCGAACTGACAAATGCACCAGCGGCATTCATGGATCTCATGAATCGCGTGTGCAGACCAATGTTGGATAAATCAGTTATCGTGTTCATAGACGATATTCTGATTTACTCCAAAACGGAGGCTGATCATTCTGTTCATCTGCGACAGTTGCTAGAGTTGTTAAGAAAAGAAAGACTCTACGCAAAATTTTCTAAATGTGAATTCTGGCTCAGACAGGTATAAATTTTATTATATAAGTCTTGAGCTAAATTCATTAAGTATTCTTAACACTTCAAAAATTTGATATCCTGATATGATTCTTATAGATTCAATTCCTTGGCCATGTCGTTTCTGGTGAAGGAATATCCGTTGATCCGTCTAAAGTCGAGGCTGTTCAGAAATGGCAAACGCCTCGCAATGCCTCTGAAATAAGAAGTTTCCTTGGATTGGCCGGTTATTATCGGCGATTCATAAAGGACTTCTCAAAGATTGCTGTGCCACTTACAATGCTAACACGAAAGAATACTCCTTTCGTTTGGACCGATAAACAGCAAGAGGCATTCGATATTCTGAAGCAAAAGTTGATTCAAGCGCCGATCCTAGCCTTGCCAGAAGGTAATGATGATTTCGTTGTCTATAGCGATGCCTCTGGTACTGGTTTAGGATGTGTTCTGATGCAAAGGGGAAAAGTAATTGCCTATGCTTCAAGGCAATTAAAAGACTACGAGAAAAGTGCACCAACTCATGATCTTGAGTTGGCTGCCGTTACCTTTGCACTGAAGATTTGGCGTCACTATCTATATGGGACTCGGTGTCAGCTCTACACCGATCATAAGAGTCT
Source organism: Centrapalus pauciflorus (assembly GCA_020465985.1). Lineage (NCBI taxonomy): Eukaryota > Viridiplantae > Streptophyta > Magnoliopsida > Asterales > Asteraceae > Centrapalus > Centrapalus pauciflorus. Next base: position 16,765 of record JAANYP010005932.1, read on the forward strand.
TAAATATCTTTTCACTCAAAAAGATCTGAATATGAAACAGCGTCGATCCTTGGAACTTATCAAGGATTATGATTGCGAGATCTTATATCATCCCGGCAAAGCTAATGTTGTCGCGGATGCTTTGAGTAGAAAAGTCTATCCGGAAAAGTGCTGCTATGCCCTGACTCCTGTAGTATTTTCTTCTGATCTTATTGAAGACATCCGAGTTGCTCAAATTGAAGCACTGAAAGAAGAGAATATTGATTCTGAAAATCTTAAAGGGCAGTTACAATTACTAACTCTGAACCATTTGGGACTTCACTGTCTCCAGGGAAACCGAATCTGGATTCCTAAATATGGTTCAATTCGTAGCACTCTTCTGTCTGAAGCTCATCAGTCCAAGTTATCTGTTCATCCTGGCAGCTCAAAGATGTATTTTGATCTGAAAGCTGATTACTGGTGGCCAGGAATAAAGAAAGACATCGGTAAATATGTTGAAAGCTGCAGAGTATGTCAGATGGTAAAGGCAGAACACCAGAAACCCTTTGGAGATATGCAACCACTACCAGTTCCTGAGTGGAAGTGGGAGCATATAACAATGGACTTCATCACAAAGTTGCCAAAGACCAAAAGACAGCACGACTCCATCTGGGTAGTCGTGGACCGATTAACGAAGTCAGCTCACTTCATACCGATGAAAGAAACATACTCCCTTGATAGATTGGCACAGTTGTATATGACAGAAATTATTTCTCGTCACGGTGTGCCAAAGTCTATCGTATCTGATCGTGATAGTCGTTTCACATCTAGATTCTGGCAAGCTCTACAAGACGGGATGGGTACTCGAATTTCTATGAGTACTGCTTATCATCCTAATGCAGATGGCCAGAGTGAGCGTACTATCCTTACTCTTTAAGATATGCTTCGTGCCTGCATTCTTGATCTAGGTGGTAACTGGGATGACCACTTGCCATTGGTCGAATTCTCATACAACAACAGTTATCATTCTACAATCAAGATGGCTCCTTTTGAGGCTTTATACGGAAGAAAATGCAGAACTCCTACCTGTTGGCGTGAAACAGGTGAATCACCAATAGCGGGTCCTGCCCTTCTACAGTTGACTCACGAGAAGATTCAACTTGTTAGAAGAAATATTCTTGAAGCTCAAAGCAGGTAGAAGTCATATTATGATAATCGACATAGATCGATAAGCTTTGCGGTTAACGATTGGGTGATGTTGAAAGTATCCCCAATGAAGAATGTGGTGCGGTTCATTAAAAGAAACAAGCTAGCTCCAAGATTCATTGGTCCGTTCAAGATTGTCGAAAAGATTGGAAATCAATCTTATCGTCTTGAACTGCCATCGGACTTATCTGGAATACATCCTGTATTTCATGTTAGTCATCTGAGAAAGAGCTTAGCAGACGAAAGAGAAATTCAGATACCACACGTTAACTTGCAGATAGATGAGAAGCTTAGAGTGATTGAAGAGCCGGAGTGTATTCTGGATTCGAAGACTAAGAAGCTACGAAACAAAGAAATACAGATGGTGCTCGTCCAGTGGAAACACCACAAAGGTTCGCATCAGTCTTGGGAATCCAGAGATGTCATGAAAACTACTTATCCCAGTCTGTTCGAACGATAGCTAACTTCGGGGACGAAGTTTGTGCGTGGTGGAGCCCATTCTGTAACAACCTAACTTTTAGCCGAACATGTAATAATGAATTTTGAGATAATAATATAATTTTGTTATATTATTTGTATTTGCAAATATTGAATTAAGAATAAAAATATATTAAGTCAATATAATTTTATATTATATTTATGATATAATTAAATTGAGTAAAATAAAATAGATGTATTATACAAAAATAGAAGTGGGTTAAATGTAAATGAAGTATTTAAACCTCAAAATGATGATTTAAGATCATTTAACACAAATTAACTCTCTCTCTCTAACTTCTCTCTATCTCTCGGATATCTCACAAATCCATCAAAAAGTTCCATAAATCGGCATTAAATTGAAGATTAAAGCCAAAAAGAAGTTACAATCATCATTAATCAAGAACATTCAAGGTAAATTCACTTACTTATCTTAAAATTTTAGTTTGGTTCGGTTTGGTTGAGAAACCGAAAAGATAGGATTGGAAATGTGATAAAAATGTTTGCATGTATAAAATTTTGATAGAATATGATAAAATTAAGTTAATAAATGTAACAGAAACAAAAATCGGTGATTAGATTGTCCAAAATAAGAAGAAATCGGAATTTTTGTTAAAATATGTGTTCTTGAGAAAATTATGAGTTTTTAGGATCCGAATTCGGTGAAACCCGAATTCGGATGATTGGACTATTTCGGATGATCAATTCGGATCCCATCATGATTTCGGATTCCCTGTTTCGGATGTGATCCTAATTCGATCTTATACTCAAATTCGGATGATCCCAATTCGGTCCTAGTATCCTAATTCGGATGATGTCAGATTCGGATGATCATAGGTCCGAGTTCGGGTAACCATTGGTCCGGATCTGGTTGGCTATTTCGGATCGGATTGGTACGGACCTGGATAATCCGAATCTGGATGGTCCGAACTTGGGGGATCCGGATCCGAAAAACTTGATTTTGATAGGTTTAATTAAATAAATGATTTATATTTATTATATATAGAGAATGAGAACTTATAAGAATTTAATGAGAGATTGACAAGATATCAGCTATCAGAATCAGATAGAAGAATTAAATGACCAAAAAGATGATGGCATTGATAAGACAAATTATCAGATATCAGACTCAGATAAAATACAAGAATTTAAAGACTAAAATGACGATGATAAAGATGATGAAATTGACATGATATTATCATGAATGATATTGAACAGGTTCAGTATATTCTGAACAAAGATTAAAGACTTAAAGACTTGAAAGCGGGTCTCTGATTTGAAAAGAATTGACAGATTACAGATTGACAAAGATAAAATCCTGAGATAACTCAGGTGGCAGATTTTTATATCTGTTTGATAAAGACCCCGACCTGTGAGTTATAGATATTCAGATTGAACATGCATAAGATCCGGTTGAGATATATTGCTGCTGTTAGATTTATTGACATTCATTTATCAGCTGGATTGAGATCTGTGCACACCAAGGTTGGGTGTTGCCCAGTGGATCATGATAGCTAATTGATTATCATTTCATATTGCATTGAATACTTCTTCAGACATTGCTTATGATTTATTGCTATCATGACTTCGATGACTTTAGCCTTCATTATTTGATCAGACACTTGATAGACTTATTCAGCTTGACTAGCCCTGATGGTCTATTGTTCTAGACCTGGCTAATTCACCAGTTCTTATGAACTTGGTAATGACCTCCGATGTTCCGCCATATTGACTTACTGGTAGCTAGCCCAGTATGTGGCTGATCCCCACGATTTAAGCGTGAGTGTGGCCTGAACATCATCCGATTCTATGATTCTATATCTCAATCATGAGGGCTGTAGCGGCAGCCAAGACATATCACGCTAAGACTAATGACTCCGCTTGACACGCATGTTGATATTGAAAATCTATAAACTCACTAAGCTTTGCTTACAGATGTTGCATTAATATTTTACAGGAAAAGCCAAAGGAAAATCACCTGCAGGACCTAGTACTTAGGTCATTCAAGATCCAAGTTTTGAAGCTTTCTTAGACCACTACTCAACAAACTTTCTGGTACTGATTGGAAGACAACAAATGTGGTGGTTCTGGGTAGACTTGATGTAATGTATGATGTTATGACTAGATTAGATGTTACCCTTTTATAACTTTATTTTGAAATATGTAACTTAAATCCTAATCTGTAATGTACATGTAATTTTTAATTTTTCCGCATTATAACTACCCTATCTTAGTATGGTTGATATCGTATTGCATGATGTGGGACCTAGACTAGTGAGCACTGCCCCGTAAGGGGTGGTTTTCACAGTATCTTTCTTTCGGCCGAGCATCTCCACACACACACACACATACCATATGTGTGTGTGTTGTCATTCACAAAGAAAAAATCAGGTCACACACCCATTTCCTTTGGTATATATATAGCCGTGTATATATATATATATATATATATATATATATATATATATATATATATATATATATATATATATTAAAACTTTAATATATTATATAATATATATTTTAATAATTATATTTATTATTTAAACCTTATATAATTATCTCTATAATTATATAGCTATCAAATAATATTTATCTTTTATATATTATCTAATAATATATAAATGACTAGATAATTATCTATTATTTATTTGTTTATAATTATCCATCCAATTATCTAATAATAGATGATAATTATAATTCAAATAAATCAACCTTTTATTTAATACCCAATAATAAATAAAAGACTAGATAATTATTTAATTATCATCCAATGACAATTAAATCACTACAATATCTAATATTGCACTTATAGTCCCCGTACATTTGAGATATAATTAATCATCCATTAATTTAATCTCAACGATCATTTCGTGTCATAAACAATATCCAATATTATTTATTTAATAGTTTAATTGCATCTGCTCAGTTGTGCTCATCGGTGTGACCCTCAAGTGTTTTATGAAATTAGCAATGATGCAGTAGTAGTGTCATCTTTACACACCATATACTAACATGCTCCCACTTGTGTAAGACGACATACTTTCCTACAACATGCGCCTAAAGGAGGTCATGGCTAGACACTTTAGGCAACCTAGGTCATAAAAACTCTGACTCCCATTCGGGCATTTTTGTTGAAACAGCTTTCCAAAAAGAAACTTAGGTTATATCCCATGCATCGCGATATTTCAATGTGAAAGTTAGGCATGGATTAGATCAACCGTAGCAAACACGATTATGTTTCTCGACTCCCTGATCTCATACTGAACTGTAACAGACAGAGTAGAACACATCAGTTCTGTCCGAGCATGGTCATGCATTTCTGTCAGTATCGATCGCCGAGGGGCCCAGAAATATCTCTTCTTAGTTAAAAGAAGATGCAAATCCCATATTGACTATCTAGGCCTCAAGCACGACTCCCACTACAACCAGCCTCGAACCGTTATGATCACCCAATTACGGATGACGTTAGGTTAGGCCAAATGTACAACAGCACCCGCACTAAAGTACGTAGATATCTCAGGTACTAAGGATTACCTTTTTGAGACGACTCATGACTATGATCCACAAAGTGGTCTCAATCGGTGGGTCAATCCAATATTTGTTCGCAACAAATACCTGTGAATTTGGTCCAACCTTTGCTATATTCATCACCCATGAATATCAACCAAAAACCACAGTAGCATTTTAATTCTCATTGTGGTTCCCACGACAACAAGCAGCTATGGAATAGTTTTAGAATAACTTCAAATTTATTCTTGGATTTCTAAAACATGCAAAATAGAACGACATTAAAGATATCATGTTGATCACCTTTATCTCAATAAACACAACATGACTTCCATCAATTTAATGCTACTGTTACTTTATCAAATGTAACGGTAACACGATCTATCGAAAAATTAATTTCAGACATGATCTTAGTGGGAGTGTTCTCTAGTTAACTGACTTAACTTCCATTACCGTTTATCTTTAAAAAAATTACACTAGTTCTTTATTACAACTTCTTGTAATGTTATTCAAACCCATTCTGAATCTTCTTACAAATTTATATCCATTATCTTTAGAGGAACTGGTAAATCACTCATAAAGACACCAGGATTAAAATTTAGGAGCTCTAGCAATTCAGATTAATTGATTCTAGTGATACATTTAGATGTTTAGTCTTGAATCTGACAGTATGCGGTTTATCTATATCTTAACAAGATATCTTAAATTAACAACATTGTGTTTAAAATTTGTGATATGTATCCATAACCACCAGAACCTGGTTATCTACAACATTTCGTTGTGGTGTTCCATCAAGTTTGTCGACGAGTGTTTAAATAAGTCAAATACTATTACTTGACTAACCATCACACAAGTTGTATACATTTCACATGTAATTTTCTAAAACGCGATCATCTATCGTCTAAACAATTTTGACTTCTCAAGTCTTTAATTGTTTCTGACAAGTTAAGTGAATTAACCTCCATGTAACTCCTTTACATTTAATTCTGCATTTTATTAGTTTCAATTGTAATTACGGATGACTATCCAACTCATATAATCTCTTGAACTAACTTTCAAGAATTAACAAGTTCAATGAAACCGCATTTGAACACTTGAACAATTTACACAACAACATAGTTAACCATTTTTATCTGAATATGACTACTAGCTTGTCCAATCTCTATTGGCAAGTTACTATTCAAGTTCCTCTTGAATCAATAATCTATGATCATGGCTTTAAACAATAGGAATTTCAAGCAATAAATTTTCAACTCAAAAAAATTCTTTATTTGTCCCAAAAATACTTGAAAGAAATTCAACTATTGTATACTACACCATGATAAACTATTGATGACATGAAAATTAGTGTCCAGCAGAGTATTCTCTAAGATGTCTCTATGCTCTCACTGAATCTGTCATCTCTTTTCACTTCATTTTAGTTATTGCAGACATTATGCATGAAACTTTGTTCAATTGGGTATCACATATCCAAGAACAATAGAAGTGACTGATTCAGATACACGAAGTCTCAATGCGGTCAACCTTGACCGTTTCCAAGTAATTGGGACAATTCCTTTCCAAGTGCCCAGTATCCTAGCACTCAAAGAATTTGTCATCCTTGAATTGGGCTTCTCTGGTTCTAGGTTTTAGCTACTTGTTAGCTTTAACCTCCGGCTTGGAAACTTACTTTCCCTTCCATCTCTTTCCCTATCTTCTCTTTTTAATCCTTCCCTCTTTGACCATCAGCACATCCTTAGGCTTCTCAGAAGGCTTCAGACCCATGCTCTTTTCAGCAGTCTGGAGCATCTGATGTAGCTCACTAATCGTCTTCTCCATGTTATGCATATTGTAATTAATTACAAATTGCTTAAAATCCTTCGATAAGGAATTGAGAATCAGATCTGTGGCCATCTCCTGTGTCACGGGATACCCAAGCCTGCTAAGATGATCCAAATAACCCTTCATCTTCAGCAGATGGGGTCTGACAGCTGTTCCTTCTGCCATTTTGCAGAAGTTCAGAGCCCTAGTCGTATTATATCTCTCAGTCCAAGCCTAAGTCTGGAACATATCCTTTAGCTGGCGATACATCTGATAAGCTGGAACATCCATAAGGTTAGTCTGCAGCTCAGATGTCATGGTCGCTAGCATTAGACAGGCAACATCAACCGCATCCTCAGAGTGCTTCTTGTCGAGATTTCTCTCCTGAACAGTAGCAGTCTCTGCAGGAGCAGGTCCTAGTGCCCTTTCCAGAAAATACGACTTACGCTCCATTCTCAGAACAATCGTCAGATTATGTTCCCAGTCCAGGAAATTATTTCCTTTGAGTTTTTCTTTGTCCAGAATGGATCTCAGAGTAGCAGTGTTGTGCATTTGAGAGGGATTGGTAATAGGAGGAGGTGGAGGATGGAGATTGACGTTATCATTGTTATCGTTGTTGTTATTGTTTAAACGACTTCTACCTCTGCCTTTTTCAACCATCTTAAACAATTTTTCAAAACTCAGTTTTTGATTAACCATTAATAAATCAATAACCCAAAATTTAGAAAATGATTTATTAATTCTAAGAACCATTTTACTTATTCATGCACCCAACGGAGGCTGAACCTACATGAATAAGCTACTCAGGCAGGCAACTTATTACCAATTACAACCCCTTTGCAACTCTTAGATCTTATGAGATTTTTAATTTCTTAAATTGATCATGTTTAATCTCCTCCACACCTTGGGCAACAGTCTTACAGAGGAACCACCACTGACATACACCATATAATGTAACACCCTCGAATTAATCCACAATGCCACGTAAATAACACATCATCTGTGACATAATATAATAATCCCTACATTATTCCCAAGGCACATATGCGAAAACCCGATAATTTTAAAACTTTAATTATATAATAAACAGTCATGGAAATCTCTGAATATAACACAACATATCCGAAGTATATACAACAGTCCACAAAATATAACTACCTCTACAAAAGGTAGTTAACTCCTCGATCACAAAAGAATGTAAACCTACTTCGGTCCAGCAGGCCTACTAGCAGTCCGGTCACCTTAGATACACACACAGGTCAGCTAAAGCTGGTGAGAATCCAAGGGTTAGCGTACAATTATTAAACTCAATAAATAAACAACTCGATAATAAAACGTTCAGCATTCTCTACTGAACAAGTATATGAGATCCCACAAAGTAGCTCAATAGGTACTCAACTCGTGTGGATAAATCCACGTACCCAAACTCTTAGACCGCACAAAGCAGTCGTCAGGACTCAAAAGGGAATCGGGAGCGACCCAACCCCTGCCCAGCCGTACGGTTTAGTATCTCAACAGCCCAAGTGTCTCAAATCTCATATTATAACTCACAGTTCTCAATACAACACAATAATACGTGCATGATGATATCTCAATAAAAGCTCGTAAGAAAACTCGTAATATCTCATAAAAAGCTCAGTAAAGGATCATGCAAGTATAATAAATAATCGTACAAGTTTCTCAACAAAAACATGCAAACTCACCTGACCAGCTAGCTAAACTAAGTCTCGGTTCCCTGCCCTTTCCCTACCCTGTCAACGCGAAACCCTGAAAACACAATATCACAATCTCAATATCACAATCTCAACCCAACAACTCGGTTCCCTGCCCTTTCCCTCCTCCGTAGTAGCCTGGAAAACCCTGCCACGAGCCCTCGGTGCTCCCCCTCCTCGAGGTGCTGACGATGACCCCGAAGCCCCAGCTCCACCTGAGCTCGATCCCGGAAACCCCGCGCTCGGGTTTGGACTATCGCGAGACATATGACCCGGCTTCCCGCACCGGAAGCAAAGAGACTCCTGAGAAGTACACGCGACAGTAGTGTGACCAAACTGGCCACATCGAAAACAGCGGAGATGCTCCGGGGCGCACGGCCCTACATGGCGGTGATGACACCGCTGACAATCTATCTCCTCAGAACCTGAACTACCCACTCTACTCCCCGAATCTCTGGATCCCCTACCGACACTCCCCTGGCTCTGACTCTGTCTCTGCCCCTGGCCCTGCTGTCTCTGCCCCTGCTGTCTCTGACCACCTCGACCCTGTCCCTGACTCTGACCAGCCACCGACTGTCTATCATCCCGACCCTGATCATGCCGAGCCCCTGAAGTCTATCCCTGCTGCTCAGAATACCCGCCCTGACTGCTCTCCCTATAAAACCTCGAAGTTCCCAAACTCTGACCCTGTCCCGATGGCTCAATGCGCTGCCTCTGGGGAGCTTACTGCTCCCGCTGTCTCTCAACCTCCCGCTCTCGACGACGGGCATACTCCATGGCCGAAGCAAATGTGGGGTCACGCAGCATCCCCACAAACTCTCGGATATCTGGCCTCAGACCCTCGGTAAACATACTGACCTTTCGGTCCTCCATGAATACCTGATGTGGCGCAACTGGGCTCTGTCATTAAACACGTTAATATACTCCTGGACGGATCTGTATCCCTGCTGCAGATGGATGAACTCTCGCTCCAACTCTCTCCTCGTATCCAACGGACAATACTGCAACTCAAACTCTGTCCTAAACTCCTCCCAAGACATCAAGTAGGCCTCATCGACTCCCTAAGAACTGACAACTGAGCTCCACCATCTCAATGCTCCTCCCTTCAGAAGGTAGGAGGCATAGCTCACTCTATCTGCTCGATCAACATGAGCTATACGAAACGCAGCCTCGACCTCTCGCAGCCAATCAAGTGCCTTCGAGGCACCAACTCCACCAAAGAACTCTGAAGGACGGCCCGTCATAAAGTCCTTAAAGACCCTCGCGATGGCTGGCTAGAAGAAGCACCAGCCCCAGAACCCTGAACCGGAAAGCGCTCATCTAGGATCTGGCCTATCACAGCATATAAGTCAGACCTACGCACAGGCTCATCATCCCTATGGTCATCCCCCTGAGGCCCGCTGCCCTGACGTTCCATAACAACCTACACAATAAAATAATAACACGAATTAACTCTACAAGACTCTACACACTACTCGTTTATCACCTAATATTCTACTTCGGGTTACAATCCAAGGATCTAGACTCTATGGTTTAAGCTTAAGCATCCACTAGATACTTAATCTCTTAAACCTAGGCTCTGATACCAAGCTTGTAACACCCTCGAATTAATCCACAATGCCACGTAAATAACACATCATCCGTGACATAATATAATAATCCCTACACTATTCCCAAGGCACATATGCGGAAACCCGATAAGTTTAAAACTTTAATTATACAATAAACAGTCACGGAAATCTCTGAATATAACACAACCTATCCGAAGTACATACAACAGTCCACAAAATATAAGTACCTCTACAAAAGGTAGCTAACTCCTCGATCACAAAAGAATGTAAACCTACTTCGGTCCAGCAGGCCTACTAGCAATCCGGTCACCTGAAATACACACAACATCACAAACAGGTCAGCTAAAGTTTATGAGAATGCAAGGGTTAGCGTACGATTATTAAACTCAATAAATAAACAACTCGATAATAAAACGTTCAGCATTCTCTACTGAACAAGTATATGAGATCCCACAAAGTAGCTCAATAGGTACTCAACTCGTGTGGATAAATCCACGTACCCAAATCCTTAGACCGCACAAAGCAGTCGTCAGGACTCAAAAGGGAATCGGGAGCGACCCCACCCCTGCCCAGTCGTACGGTTTAGTATCTCAACAGCCAAGTGTCTCAAATCTCATATTATAAAACACAGTTCTCAATACAACACAATAATACGTGCATGATAATATCTCAATAAAAGCTCGTAAGAAAACTCATAATATCTAATAAAAAGCTCAGTAAAGGATCATGCATGTATAATAAATAATCGTACAAGTATCTCAACAAAAATATGCAAACTCACCTGCCCAGCTAGCTAAACTAAGTCTCGGTTCCCTGCCCTTTCCCTACCCTGTCAACGCGAAACCCTAAAAACACAATATCACAATCTCAATATCACAATCTCAACCTAACAACTCTATACTTTATTCTCAACAACTCACGAGACCCCAGAGACCCGAACACAAGACTCACAGAACCCGAAAACCCGACCCGAAACCCTAGCCGCATCGCGGCCGCACTGACCATCGCGGTCGCGGCCGCGCTCAGGCTAAACCGCCTGCGATCACTCAAGAACATCGCGGCCCGCGATCAAGGGATCGCGGCCGCACTCACGGACGAACAGCAGCAGCTCTGCTGTGTTTTTCACAGCCAGGGGATTCAATCCCCAAACTCATTTTTGCTCAATTTTAACCAAGATTACAAGCTCGAATTTACTCAGAAACATATCTAACTCAATTCAACTACTTATCCATAATCAACAATAATTAATCCGCGAATTTAGTCTCAAATTTACCTCAATATTCAATTACGAAGGTGATGAAGGAATTAATGACTTGAATCACGAATTGGAGCTTCAATCTTTGCTTGTTGCAGCTGGAGATGAATAACACACATACATACACACTCAATTCAGATTTTGAAGAAGGAAGTTGTGAGTTAATCACAAGCAGCTCACGATATATATATTTCCGGCTTAAACCCGGTCCGACACCCAATATCCGATCCCAATACCCCAAAATACAAATTTATATCCCTGGGTCCCAAATTAAATAATTAATCCAATGGAATAATTCCACGTACCTATCCCAAAAATGGGAGGTTACATATAACAACTGCAAGTCACTGGCCCAAGTCTCACTTACCTCACAGCTCTCCGAGTTTGCGGCGTAAGCACCCAACGAAGGCTGAACCTACTTACGACGACCGGTCACCGTGAGTGCCACTATATGGACGGTGTGCTGTGTCAGATTTTTAATTTGGGTTTATAACCAGTCTCTTACCAAGAACTAGTGGCTAGTCAGGTTAGTTTTCGGGCAGGATCCTTTCGGTTCTAAACCTTTTGGAAATTCCACAGCCCGAGCAAGACTGTCCTAGACACCACCTATTCTGGTAAACAATCTAGTTAATTTACCAATTTTAAGAATTTCAACTCTTTGATCATATGACATTTTAAAAATGAATCTCCTTTTATTTGAAAAACTAATTTCATAAAAATGTCATATCTAACACCTGACAAAATAATTAAAGTTTTCAATTTAAACTTCCTTTTAAATACTTTAATTTTTCATCAAAAATGATTGTAGTTTTGATTTCTTTTATTTATCTACTTTGTCACCACAACCACGCAGATATAAATAAAGCATAAAGAAATAAAACATACAATCACATGGTGACATAGCCTTGCCGAAACTAAATTGGTTTCCGAGAGCCATACGGAAAAACGATTAGGTCAAAACCTAAGGGACAAAATCAACACACAAGGCAAGAAGGATGAACTCTTTCAGCTCCCACTAGCCTCAGCATCCGATGATGTCTTCGAGCGTCCTTGATGGATGACATTCTTCTTGATGGACATCTTCGCCAAGATTTTTACATAATTTTAATCTAAATACATTTGCCTATTTTCTAACCTATTACAGATTACATCATAAAACCCGGGATTCCAAAGGCACGCAGGCCTTCCTAAAAATATAACCAATAATAAAATAGCAAATATTGATATTAAACAAACAACCATCACAAATAAGGGGTCTCAAGGCTCGGCTATGTCACATACATAAAAAAAGCAGTAAAGCATATTAATAATCCAGAATTCATTTTCATCTTGCCATGAAAATAATTCCAAGACCAATTAATCTACCATTAATTGAAGTAATCATGTCCAATATCGTTCTTAAATTAAATACGGTTCATAAACTCGAAATTCAGGAACACTTTCAAGAATTAGAAACTTTTTTCCGAAAAATTCAATTTCAATTTCATCTTTGCATTATCTTTGGATTCAAAACTACACTTTTCTTAAAATATTCAATTAACAATTCAAACATCTTTAAACTTAAACTTACTATTTTAAGAAACTTTTTATTAAACAACCTTTAATAAATATAGTTATTATTTTCAAATAATATTGATAAATAATTTAAACTTCCTTTAAATAATTATCAATTAACTATTATTCTATAGAAACACCTTTCCAGAAATAAATAAACTTTATTTAAAATGTCAATTTTCTAAATAAACAATTTTACCAATAAAATATGTCTTTTAAAATATTTAAAGAAAATTGATGATCTTTAAATAACACCAAAAACTTTTCTTTATGGTTTTAAACGATTTCTACCAAAAACGTTAATGTCGAGATCAAATCTCAAAACATTAAACCATGACCGAGCATGAAACTCAAAGTCACGATTTCATCAATTTGAAAATAGAATCCTTAAATTAAACTACCTTTAATTTAATAATGCATTTTATGGAACTAAATATTAAATGCAAAATTAAATCTTTTTAATAAATTAAAATTACCATTAATTTTAATTTCAACATTAAAACTTAACTTTTAATTAAAAATGATTTAATTTAAACGACGAATTACCGGAAAAATGGAAACGAACCAACTTAATTAACCGACTCATACTCGGGTTCAATAACCCATATGAACCGAAAACGAGTAGGGTATTAAACCCTTTGACGGCTGAAATTAATCGAAGCCATTAATCAACTCACTTTGATTATTTCAATTTCCATATTCCAATTAATCGTTTAACTATCGAATCGAATAATATTTAAACCGATTTGTGAATTTTATAAAACTAATAAAGTCTCCCACTTTAATTTTATAAAACCGAAAATTATTACATTTATTTTGTCACAAATGTTAAAATATTAATAGCCAAACACTTTTAATAAATTGGTTCTATTTTAACGCATTTAATTTAATCGTTCGAGTTTAACCGTGAATTAAACGACACGACGGAATAAACCATCTATGACTTCGGCTACCATATCATAGCCGAGAGGTCATGGGTCTTAACCCATGGCCGAAATCTCAAGGCTCGATTTCGCAAACCGAAACATTTAATTTTCGACTTTAATCAATTAAACACTTTTAAACAATCAAACATCAACTAAATAAAACGAACTAATGTTTCAAAATCCCGAGTTCCGAGAAACTCCAAGGTTGGTCGAGAATCACCATGGGTTTCCAAAACCTTTGGTCGATTTTCTCCAACCAAATCAAAACCTTAAACGTTATAATCATTAATTTCGATCGTTTAAACACATTAATTATTAAAAATCGAAACTTTAATAACATTGGACATAAAAACACGAATAATACTATCATTATGTTACTTGAGGTGGATCTGATACCACTGTTGGGAATTCGTATTGTTTTTTCATATAAACATAAACATTAATCGAATTAACGCACAACGGAAGCTTTTTAAAATCACGAATTCCGTACACGGATCATCAAGTATACATACGATAAGTAAACGAGAAAGCAATAAATCGGTACCTTTGTATTCGATGACAAGAATACACGAATGAGATGCTTTCGGTATCCACTAGTGATGACACGATCGAGCGGCGCCAAGTATGCAATCAAACACACGAAGAACGGGAAAACTAAACGCGATTGTATGAGTTTGGTATTTTTCTTTCGGCCGAGCATGTCCACACACACACACGTACCATATGTGTGTGCGCCGTCATTCACAAAGAAAAAATCAGGTCACACCCATTTCCTTTGGTATATATATAGCCATGTATATATATATATATATATATATTAATTAAAACTTTAATATATATTTTAATAATTATCTTTATTATTTAAACATTATATAATTATCTCTATAATTATATATCTATTAAATAATATTTATCTTTTATATATTATCTAATAATATATAAATGACTAGATAATTATCTATTATTTATTTGATTATAAATATACATCCAATTATCTAATAATAGATGATAATTCTAATTCAAATAAATCAACCTTATATTTAATATCCAATAATTAATAAAAGACTAGATAATTATTTAATTATCATCCAATGACAATTAAATCACTACAATATCCAATATTGCACTTATAGTCCCCGTACATTTGAGATATAATTAATCATCCATTAATTTAATCTCAACGATCATTTCGTGTCATAAACAATATCCAATATTATTTATTTAATAGTTTAATTGCATCTGCTCAGTTGTGCTCATCGGTGTGACCCTCAAGTGTTTTATGAAATCAGCCACGAAGCAGTAGTAATGTCATCTTTACACACCATATACTAACAAATTCAAACTCAACTGTTGATGTCCTTACAAGTCAGATTCACGTGTAAACCTATTAGCTCACCAACAATTTTGTTGACGTATTTTAGCGTGTATTTTCAGGAAATTAAGGCAAGTGCACCACATCGGAAGTATTTTCAAGCTTCCTTACTTTTGGGGTCGCATTCATATTTTGGTTAATTTCATTATGTATTTAAATCTATGTATTTTTCGAACTACTTACACTATATGTTGGTGATGTAAAACATTTCTATATTTCAAAGTTATATTGATGTATTTTTGAAAACGTCCATATAGTGGTCGTTCGTTATGATTATGGTTACGCTTCCGCGACGTCACCCTTCGTTGCCAACCGGGGTAACGGAGTGTGACATGGGACTTCGTCACATTGTTATTGTTACATACATTAAAGACCATCATAACATCAAGTATAGTTTTAATATGGAAGTCTTGCTAAGAATCCTCTATTGTTTGATAATTTTTATGCAGTCATTCACTTTATTCAATTTTTATTAAATTTACAGCTGATGTGACCTGTTTTGCGCTTCATCTTGCTCCTTTGTGGATAGTTTGGTGTTTATTAATTTTTAAACTTTGATTTTCTGAGAATGAATTTTCTTTTGTTAATGTGTTCTTCAAGACATCTTCATGAAATCTCACTACTTATACACACGAACAACATACTGTTGGGTTTTCTATACCCTTGCTAGGTTAAATTAAAACTTTGCGGAAAATTAAATAACCTAACTATGCAAGAATATAAAACCTTAAGGATCTAACCGAACAAGCTAAGCAACTAATTGTTTAAAATAAAGAGATGAATAAGAAAAACTAACCTTGAGAAAATTCGTAATTTTCTCCACGAAGAACGATTGCACGAACAGCCTCTGAATCGAGCAACAAGCGTCTAAAGCAAGATCGCCTCTAGTTGTTCACACCCAATGAACAAAATAAAAGATAATTATAACTTTTCTAAGCTCAGATCCCAGAGTCACAAAACTGGTATCCCTTGTGATCGTTAGAGAACTTAGAATTGAATGAGCGAGTAATGAAGCAGGCAGGGCTGCCTATTTATAGGTTTTAGAAACCTACAAATTTTTGATCCCAAATCCATGTGGGATGGATTGGTGGCCGGCCCCCTATTAGGGTTTAGGGGTGCCCTGTTGACTATCAACTAATTGCAGTTTAGCCCCTGTACTTCCTCAATTAATTCTATTAGCTTCCGGTTAATTTATTAACTATTAATAAATTAACAAACTAACCCATTAATCAAATATAATCAATTATTTAGTTTCTAATTAATTTATTAAACATAATAAATTAACAAACTAATTTGCATTATATATTTAAGTTAATCATCTTCTCTTTACAATTCATTGCATGCACCCAAAAAGGATCCAGCCTGATAACAATATTTACAAATAATTGTGACTTGGACACTAATTCCAACAGTCTCCCACTTGGACAAGTTGGCAACTATTTGTCTAAACACATTCTATTACCAGCCTTCCTAGCTACTCGATACAGCTGCCGAACTCTGAATCATATAAGAGCTAATCCTTTAGATAAGGGATCAACTATTCCTTCGTTCTCTGATATCGTATGAAACTAAGACATGGATTATAATCAATCTTTGGTTTCAAAATTATGTTTCTGATTTCCGATTAATATGACTATATGAGACTTATTAATTGAACACTTCAATTTTGTCTCGGTCGGGCCCGACACTCTAGAGTCAACGTTTAATCATCAGAGGGCCCATAGATTTCGCTTTTCCATATAGGCAAAAGGAACGAATAAACTTCGCATACACAACGCTACCTAACTAATAACATTGTAACTAGATACATCCGTTATAACTGGCAGTTACGCACAGCGTTTGAATGCACTAAGGTATGACGGACTAGAAAACCGCAACTTCAATGTATCTCCGTCTGAAGAATAGAGGAAATTATCATCTTGGAAATACTTATGATTTGATCCATGAAGTATCTTTCCAAGTGCGAGTGCCCTATACTTAAATCTCCATTAAGTACCCATGAATGTTGCAGCAATCTCTATGCTATGTCAAACTCTTGACAGTCTACTAACATTCCATGACAGTCTTTATTCAATACTAACTCCCGGTAGTACGAATGACTGAGGTATTTGAATAAAATTAATTACTCTGGGAGTTGGTTCTAAACATGCAAAAGGAAACACAACGATAAATTAATAGAAGATGGCAGCACTTTGCAAATAAATAAATCTCCATTATTTAATCACCAAATCCGTTACAATTTCAAATCATTGTTACAATGTTTCAAATTCAAAACTAACTACTAAACTTTACATTATCTCGTAATCCTATGCTAACAGCATGACTACAGTGTTTCGGTTGAGAAAGTGGCTTTGTGAACGGATCAGCTGGATTCTCCTCTGATCGCACTCTTTTCACAATCACATGTCCTTCTTCAACCTTGCTACGAACAAAGTGGTACTTCCGATCAATATACTTGGACTTTCCATGATCCTTGGGTTCTTTAGTCAACGAAACAACACTTTCGTTGTCGCAGAATATTTCGATGGGGTCTTGAACCATTGGGACAACTCCAAGATCTCCAATGAAATTCTTCAACCAGATGGCTTCCTTTGAGGCTTCTGAGGCCGCAATATATTCTGACTCGCAGGTAGAGTCTGCCACGGTTTCCTGCTTCGAACTCTTCCACGTCACGGCTCCCCCGTTCAATAAGAACACCCAACCAGATTGTGATCGACAGTCATCTCTATCTGTTTGGAAACTCGCATCGCAATAACCGGTTACTTTGAGTTCATCCTGTCCACCGTAAACCAAGAACCTGTCTTTAGTATTTCTTAAATACTTAAGAATATTCTTGACCGACGTCCAATGACCTTCACCAGGGTCTTGCTGATGTCGACTCACCATGCTTAAAGCAAATGACACATCAGGCCTCGTACATGTCATGGCATACATTATAGATCCTATGGCCGAAGCATATGGAACTCGACTCATTCAGTCTCGTTCCTCCTGTGTCTTCGGGCTCATGTCTTTACTAATCTTTATGCCATGAGCAAAGGGAAGGTTCCCCTTCTTAGACTTCTCCATACTGAACCTTTTCAGTATTTTGTCCAAGTACGTATCCTGGCTTAGTCCTATTAGACGTCTCGTTCTATCTCTATAAATCTTTATACCCAGAATAAAAGCTGCATCTCCTAGATCCTTCATAGCGAAACATCTTCCCAACCAATCTTTTACACTCTGTAATGTTGGGATGTCGTTTCCTATAAGTAATATGTCATCGACATATAATACCAGGAAGACTACAGTGCTCCCACTGACCTTGACATATATGCAGGACTCATCTTCGCTTCTAGAAAATCCAAACTCTGTGATTTTCTCATGAAAGTAAAGATTCCAGCTTCGAGAAGCTTGCTTAAGTCCATAATGGACTTCTGAAGCTTACACACTTTCTTAGGATACTTGGTGTCTACAAAACCTTCAGGTTGTGTCATAAACACATCCTCTGTCAATTTCCCGTTAAGGAAAGCGGTTTTGACATCCATCTGCCAGATTTCATAGTCATGAAACGCAGCTATGGCCAGAGTTATCCTTATGGATTTAATCTTAGCTACCGGTGAAAAGGTTTCCTCATAGTCAATCCCGTAGGTTTGAGTATAGCCCTTTGCCACCAGCCTAGCTTTGTAAGTGTGTACTTTCCCGTTCATATCCGTTTTCTTCTTGAATATCCACTTACAACCCACCGTCTTTAGACCGGGTGTGGGATCAACCAAGTTCCAAACTTGGTTGCCATACATGGATTCAATCTCGCTATCCATAGCTTCCTTCCATTTGGCTGCCTCAGGGCCTGCCGTCGCTTCCCGGTAGTTAGCTGGTTCATCTAAGTCGACTAGTGTACTATCACTAATCATATCATCCTGTTCAATATGGAAACCATAGTAGAACTCAGGAGGATTGCTAACTCTACCGGATCTGCGCAAAGGTAAGGATATGTCATTGGGTTCAACAGGCATCTCAGCCTCATGTTGATGGTCAGTGTTTGCAGTTGGTTCTTCATCGGTAGTATCTTGAATCTCATCAAGATCGATCTTACTCCCACTGTCCTCTTTAGATATTATCTCCTTCTCGAGGAACACTCCTCTTCGAGATACAAACACTACGTTTTCACGTGGTTTGTAAAATAGATATCCAAATGACTCTTGTGGGTAACCGACGAATAGACACTTTTCAGATCTTTGACTGAGTTTGTCAGAGGTCTCTCGTCCAACGAAGACTTCACAACCCCAGATCTTGATGTGACCAAGGGAAGGACGCTTTCCCTTCCACATCTCGTAAGGTGTCTTTGAAACTTTCTTGGTGGGTACTAGATTTAGAATATGTGCCGCAGTTTCTAATGCATAACCCCAGAAACTTACTGGAAGTGTTGCTCGACTCATCATAGATCGGACCATGTCTAACAAGGTCCTGTTTCTCCTCTCCGCAACTCCGTTGAGTTGTGGTGTTCTAGGAGGTGTTAACTGGGAAACTATTCCACAGCTTCTAAGATGATCGAGAAACTCGATACTAAGGTACTCTCCTCCCCTGTCGGAGCGGAGAACCTTTATCTTTCTGCCCAGTTGATTCTCTACTTCACTTTGATATCTTTTGAATGTCTCAAAAGTGTCGGACTTATGTTTAATTAAATAAACATATCCAAATCTACTATAGTCATCTGTAAAGGTGACATAGTACCGATTTTCCCCTTTTGTAGCACATCGGAATGGCCCACATACATCTGTGTGGACCAAATCCAATAGTCCGTCACCTCTTTCACACGTTCCTGTGAATGGTGATTTTGTCATCTTGCCCAGTAAACAGGATTCGCATACATCATCCGATTTTAGGTCGAATGATTCCAACACTCCATTCTTTTAGAGTTGGGCGATGCGTTTCTTGTTAATGTGCCCAAGGCGACAGTGCCACAAATTGGACCTATCAATTTCGTTAGAATCAATATTAAATAATAGGTTGTTATCACACTCAACAGTTTCATATATGACATTATAAGGACAAGCTTTGAATATAAAAACATCATTCAAATAAACCAAAATACTTCCATTATTATTATCAAAGCTGAAATTGTATCCATCCTTATACAAGGCAAACAAAGAAATGATGTTCCGATTCATATCGGGTGAATAACAGCAATTATTTAAGCTAATCTCTACTCCTGATCTAAGCACGAGCTGGAACCTTCCGACTTTCTTCACAGGCGTGATCTTTCGATTCCCCATGATTAGGTTCAGCTCCCCATGCTTCAAGCTTCTACTTTCCCTTAGTCCCTGCAATACAGAGCAAATGTGAGTACCACATCCTGTATCAAGAACCCATGAATTAGAGATAGAAGTGTTATGGAGTTCGATCATGAACATACCTGAGGTGCTGGCCTTTTCAACTTTGCCGTCTTTAAGGTCCTTCAGATATGATGGGCAGCTTCGCTTCCAGTGCCCCTTGTCATTGCTATAAAAGCATACTGCTTCCTTCGGATCTTTAGTAGGCACAATATCGGACTCTGTTTTCCCTTGAGACCCTTTCTTGGACTTTCCTTTTGGGGTCTTCTAGGATGACTTTCGTTTCTTTGAGGCCTTACCGACAGTAAGCACAGTAGTCTCATCTTTCTTGATGCCCTGTTCAGCGGTTCGGAGCAGATTATGCAGTTCCATAATTGACGTCTCCTTCTGATTCATGTTCATCTGATAGGAGAGTACGAACTGATTATAGATGGTGGGCAGTCCAGAAAGAATGATATTGGTGGAGAACTCAGAGTCAAACACCATATTGAGAGCCTCCAGCCGGTCGAAGTACCCCTTCATCTCAAGGACGAAAGTGCAGATAGATGTTCCAGGTTTTGGTTTGCAGACCATGAGGGATCTTACCACATCCAGGCGCTCTTTGCTCGCCTTAGCCTCAAACATCTCTCGCAGCTGCTGATTCATCTCAAAGGCCCATGTATTCTCGAAGGCTTTAGCAAGCTCAGGAACCATGGATGACGCCATGATGCAGGACACTTTGTTTGCATCATCGTAATGTTTCTGGTGTGCGTCCATTTCCTCTTGGGTGGGATTCTCATTCAGTGTGGGAATTTGTTCATCGAGAACATACTCCTTGTTCTCGTACCTCAGCGTAAACCTGAGGTTTCTCATCCAGTCCACATAGTTCGGACCGGATAGTTTTTCCCTACCCAGAACGGAAAGGAGTGAGAAGTTGGATGCGTGGTTGGGAGCAGGAGTGGGAGTACCAGTAGAAGTAAACATCTGTGAGATAAAGTTTTAGTTAGTTTGAAGTATTCCTTAAACAATTTACCCAATTTGAATTAAGGCTAGGATCCATATTTTCGATTCGTTTTACGAAAAGGATCGCCGTAATCACGCCACGAATTTATTTTAGGTGGACAAACTCTTGTCGATTTCAATCTCTATGAAATTCCTAGATCTTTTGAGATTCATTGAATCTTATCAATGGCATGTTAATCTCGGTTATGCTCAACTACTATCCGTGACTGGGTTGCCGAGGATCACGGACAAGATGGTGAATCTAACCATGCAAAACTGCGTAAGACCCGGCACGGATCAGTCCGGGAATCGCGTGTAACAACCCAACTTTTAGCCCAAGTTAAATATCTGATTATCGATCCAATAATGTAATTTTATTACATTACTTTGAATTATAATTTAATTAAGTTATGAAATATTTAATTGAATTATATAATATTATGAATTATGATTTATTAATTATTAAGATAAGTAAATAAAAGATATATAAGTTACGAAAATACTAGTGGGTTAAGTAGCAAACGTAAATAGCTGAAGTATATAAACGGAATATAGAAACATAAAATCAGATTTCTCTCTCTCTCTAGACTCTCTCTCTAGATTTTTCTCTCTCTCCTTTCTCTCTCTTCATCCGGTTCTCAAAGAATTCATCAAGAATTCAAAGAATTGTTCCATAAATTGAAGATTGAAGACATGTGGGAGTTACATCAATCATCAAACAACAAGAAACTACAAAGAAATCAAGGTAATAACCCTTTTAAAATTCGAAATCTTATATGATTGATTCGGTTTTAGTGAGAAACCGAAACTTAGGAATTTTAGCATGAAATTTTATGTTGCATGTTCAAAATTTCAGTATATAATCATGAATTTAAGTTAATAAAAGTCATAGAAACAGAAATCATGTGTTGGATTGTCCAAATAAGCAAGAAAATGGAATTTTTTGATAAAAATTGTGTTCTTGACAAAATATGCTTCTTTTGGACGATCTTGATCAAATTAAGGTGTTAATGATAAGGAAAAAAGTATAAAATCAACCAAATAATGATAATATAACATTATACTAAGTTGCATGTTGATAAAAAGGACTTTTGGGAATTTTTATGAAAAATCCGTAAGTATAAAAGATGAATATCAAGAACAATTTCTGGAAAATTATGAAGACATGGGATCCGAATTCGGATGAGACCGAATTCGGATGAAGCCCCATTTCGAAGCTATACTTTGGACAAAATATTTAAATTCGGATGAGGTGCCTAATTCGGATTCAGCACCATTTCGGATGAAGTACCATTCCGGACGGAAGGATGTTCGAACTCGGATGACCCGAGTTCGGATGGTGCCATTTCGGACAATGCTAGTTCGGATGAACCATTTCGGACCAAATTTGGATAATGCCATTTCGGATAATCTGGAACCGAATCTGGATGATCCGAATTCGGATGATCCGAATTCGTATGGTCCTAATCCGGATGTGATTTTATAATTCAAAATATATACAACAGATTTCCTAATATAAATATGAATGATCAGATTTCAGAAATGTAACTTTATAAGACTTTGAGATTATTACTGACAAAGAATAGAAAGATTCTGATAAGATTTAAGAGATTGATGATAATATGATCAAAATATAAGATTTTGATATCAAAGACCAACGAATGAATCTTGAGCATAAATGATGAACACTGAATATATATTATTCAGATGATATAAGAGCTAATAAATATCAGAAATGATATTAATAACAGATTGAGCAACGAGCAAAATGTCGAGCATCTGAAAGTCTGATATAAATCAGATAGTGGTTCTATCCACTACAGATTGTGAGCAACAGAGCCAGAGCCAGAAACTAAAAGAGCACAAATAGCCAGTAACTGTGAGTTGTAGATTTCATTTTAACTGCATATTATGTGAATTGAGACTTTTGTTGCATGATTCTGATTTATTGATATTCTGATCTTGAGCTTATTGAAATATTGTCATAGTATATTTACTATGATTTGTTGAGCTGAGTATTTCTTCTTCTAGATTCGATTCTTTGACGAGTCACTTGATTGTTAAGCTTAACACCATCACTATTGCTCAGTGTTGGGTTAATGTTAGGCTTATGATGTGCTGATTTACGTGATGAAAGCACAGAGGGTAGCTAGAGCTGAGCATTCCGATGATATCCATATAGAGCTTTTACTGGTAGCTAGCCCAGTACGTGGCTGATCCCCACTAATGATGCGTGTGTATGGATTTATCATCATCCGAGCATTCCTTATGAATTTGTCTAAAAGTCTCAAGAGCAACAACAGTTTTATAACTGGGAGCTGAGCAAAAGTCGCGCATCAAAAGAGCATTAATTGGCCAATGACCCTTCGAGATTGAGCTGTGCATGAGCCTAGTGCAGTGCATATAGAGCTGAGCCGTGCATGAGCCGAGTGCAGTGCATGTGCTTTCGCGTTCATAATTGCATGTTAAATGTGAAATTCTACATTCTCACTAAGCAAATAAGCTTACCCGTTGTTGCATTATTTTTCAGGTAAAGGCAAAGGATTGGCTGGACCTAGTTCATAGGTCAGGACTTTGAAAGAGCTTGAAGTGCATTAGAACCTGTTTCAATATCTTGGTATTTGGATGACAATAGAGCTTTGGGGTTCGGGATTAGTTTATATTATGTGATTTGATGTAATAGTCTAGATGTTTGTAATTAACTTTATTTCCGCAATTGTAAATTTTATCTTAGTTTCATGATTGATAATGCGTTGCTACTGGGCCTTGACTTGAGACCTTTGAGAAAACAGAGGGTCTCACAGGATGGTATCAAAGCAAATAGTTTGAGTGAATCATTGTATTACTTGTAATACATGATCTCAAACTTGTGCAATGCTATAGTATCAATCATGATAGGATGGCTTGAACTAAGATAGGTTTCAGAGACTAGTAGGATGGGGCATGAAAGGGTACAATGTGCTAGGCTAATGATCTAAATGTTTAGTGATTTGAATTTCAGAGCTATGTCAGGAGAAGGTGGACCATCAGGTGGTATGACCCCAGAGCAAGTCCTGGAAATGATGCAACAACTAATAACCCAGAATAATGAGCAACAAAACAAGTTTATGCTAGAGCAAATTGAATTAATAAAGAAAACTGAAAAGAGAAATAAACATAAAAAGAAGCAAACTGAACAGTCAAGTGAATCCGATTCTGATGATGAGCATGTCAATAAACGAGTTGTGCAGCCAAAAGGCTGTAGATTTAAAGATTTCAAAGCGAGTGGTGCCTTAACGTTTGAAGGCACAGTAGACCCAATAAAAGCGTTAGATTGGATAAGTCATACTGAAGAGATATTCAGTATCTTAGAATGTCTGGACAGCAATAGAGTTAAGTTTGCTACAGCACTATTCGTTGGAGCTGCTAGAGCCTGGTGGAAAACACAAAGGAGCATCTATGGTGAGGAAGCAATTATGACACTGGACTGGGAACAGTTCTTGGAGATGTTCAACGCCAAATACTGTCCAACGGACAAACAAGACGAACTCGAGATGCAGTTGATGCAATTGAAACAAGGAACTAAGACTGTTGATGAATATGAGCATGAGTTCTCGAGACTTTGCGGCTACTCGTCATATCAAGTAGCAACAGAAGAGCGTAAGATAAACCGATTCAGACTGGGTCTGAATCCAATATATAGAAGACAAATGAGCAGCATCAAGTTTACGACGTATCTCAGCATAGTGGAAGCAGCAAGGATGGTGGAGCGAGAATTCACAAATTCGAGTTGTGAACCGGTTATGATGGCTATAAATCCTACTTGTCCATCTCCACCTAAGAAACAGAAATCCAGTAGATTCTTTGGTTCATCAAAATCCAGTCAGCAGCAGTCACGAGCATCCTCTACACCTCAGAAGACTAGAGATTATTCCATACAGTCAGGAGCACGACCGTGTAAACGTTGTAACAAATTTCATAGCGGACGCTGCAACCCTATAGATGTGACCTGTTACACTTGCAACCGGATTGGACATGGAAGCGATGAGTGCCCAGAAAGAAACGACGTATGCTACAACTGTGGTGAGCGTGGACATTATGCCAAACATTGCCCAAATACACGCGTGCTTATTAATCAGGAACAACCAGTTGACAGAGCAATCCAACAGGGTACTACAATGATGCCAACAGCTAAGGCGCGAGCTTTCCATATAACTGCTGAGGATGCTGAGGAGACACCAGAGACGCCAAAAGACCCCAACGGTAACTAATAATAATAAATTTTCTATATGCTAAAATGATTTAATTTTATTACCATCTGAATTTTAAATTCTAGAATAAGTAATGAGTTAACTATACAACCTGTCATCGATAGTGAATAATGCGGATGACATATGGGTCGTATCAGTTGAAGTTACGATATAAATACATTTCCAATAAGAAATAATACCTATAGACAATATAGGTATTATAATCTGAATCATGTATGATTCAAAAGCTCTAAGAAATCAAAATATAATCCAAAACACAAGCTACTTCGTAAATCCTTGTAATTTGAAAGATTATAGCGTGTCTTATAATGAGACAGGGGTAGAAGTAGTTGATCTAATAAATATTAATGAGAAAAGTATTTGAATCAAATTGTTAAACACCGAATGACAATTTGAATTGAAATCAAAGAAGTCAGAGACACAAAGCAAGAGTAATAAAGAAATAGATTGAGAACTTTGTTAAGCCAAGCGATTAGCCATGAATGGCTAATGAAAAGCCGTCAGAAGCCAAAATAAATGTAAGAATGGATTCTCACTATGTCGATGCGAGACTAGTGAGATATCTAATATGGAATTCCTATTCCATCTAACTGCATATAAAATAAAAAGCTTCTACCAAAAAGAGTGAAATGATCTTAAATTCAGAGATTCATCAATGAGAAGTCAAAACATAAGTCTATACATATAATTAAACAGAATCAAAGATTATTGTTTTGTCGAAGCCTCTTGACCGAATTGCACAGTGAAACAATAGAGGAAGGCGATGACGATAAAGTAGAAGATGAGTTAAATGGTCGTGGAGACGGTTTTAGAACACTGGTAACTCGAGATCTGACTTCAATAATAGAATCTGCCGTCATGTCTAATGAATCACACCGAGAAAGCCAAAGTAAATTATTGATTTCTATCAACTTGTTCCTTATAATTCGATTCCGTATAATATTTGTTTTCTATGTTGTTAATATTCCTACTCGCTGGAAGATTCTAAAGCGTATGATCTCTTCAAGTTCGGGATCATAACTGACTTGTTTGAAATATCCATCAACCGCTGAAACCGTTGCGAAGAGGATGAGGACGATTGTAACTCCAAATTTGATTTTCTGTTCGAACTCCTGTTTTAATTGTTAAAGCTCTAAATACAACATTTCAACATTTTTGCCTCGATCTCTCATACTTGACTTCTAATCACTCTATCATCTTGGAGTATTTTGCTACTCGAGAGACTGATCATGTAAAAGATTTGGCGGATATTGCAGCGCAATTGAAGACCAAGGTAGGTGAGGTGGAGTCGTTACACGAAGAGTTGACTCCGATTGTTGTGCCAAAGGATAGATTTCATTTGTTTAATAGAGCAAAGAAAATTTTTAAGTCTTCACAACAAGTCAGCACAAATCAGAAATAAGTTAAACGATTGATGGTGATAACAACATCAATAAAAGATGTACTTCTTAAAGTACAGATATCAGATTCCCAAAAGCTCTACAACAAGTTCCAAAGGAAAATGAAAGAGAAATATGAGCTAACTGAGATAGATTGAGCTGCAAGCTGAATTGAATGAGATATAAGGTTAAATCTCAATAATCCATAGCAAATGAAAATTTTGCAATAATAAAGATGAGAGATTTAAAAGCCATAACTGGCTCAAGATCAAGCAAAAGAAAGATATGAGCTAATTATTACAATAAGATGCTAGCTGAATAGATTATTGCGTAAAGCATAAAGCTCATATATGAAGAGTATGAATAAAAAGTCAGAATTCCTAAAGTGATCAAGCAATGAAATAATGAATCAAATATGAACTCTGAAAAGAGAAATTTAAGTTCTTGTACATGTGAATCTCAAAGAAATAAAAAGATATCAAATACAGATGGTGCTCATTCAGTGGAAACACCACAGAGATTCGCATCAGCCTTGGGAAATCAAGAGATATCATAAAAGTTATCTGCCCAAGTCTGTTCGAACATATCTAACTTCGGGGACGAAGTTTGTGCGTGGTGGAGCCCATTCTGTAACAACCCAACTTTTAGCCCAAGTTAAATATCTGATTATCGATCCAATAATGTAATTTTATTACATTACTTTGAATTATAATTTAATTAAGTTATGAAATATTTAATTGAATTATATAATATTATGAATTATGATTTATTAATTATTAAGATAAGTAAATAAAAGATATATAAGTTACGAAAATACTAGTGGGTTAAGTAGCAAACGTAAATAGCTGAAGTATATAAACGGAATATAGAAACATAAAATCAGATTTCTCTCTCTCTCTAGACTCTCTCTCTAGATTTTTCTCTCTCTCTCTTTCTCTCTCTTCATCCGGTTCTCAAAGAATTCATCAAGAATTCAAAGAATTGTTCCATAAATTGAAGATTGAAGGCATGTGGGAGTTACATCAATCATCAAACAACAAGAAACTACAAAGAAATCAAGGTAATAACCCTTTTAAAATTCGAAATCTTATATGATTGATTCGGTTTTAGTGAGAAACCGAAACTTAGGAATTTTAGCATGAAATTTTATGTTGCATGTTCAAAATTTCAGTATATAATCATGAATTTAAGTTAATAAAAGTCATAGAAACAGAAATCATGTGTTGGATTGTCCAAATAAGCAAGAAAATGGAATTTTTGATAAAAATTGTGTTCTTGACAAAATATGCTTCTTTTGGACGATCTTGATCAAATTAAGGTGTTAATGATAAGGAAAAAAGTATAAAATCAACCAAATAATGATAATATAACATTATACTAAGTTGCATGTTGATAAAAAGGACTTTCGGGAATTTTTATGAAATATCCGTAAGTATAAAAGATGAATATCAAGAACAATTTCTGGAAAATTATGAAGACATGGGATCCGAATTCGAATGAGACCGAATTCGGATGAAGCCCCATTTCGAAGCTATACTTTGGACAAAATATTTAAATTCGGATGAGGTGCCTAATTCGGATTCAGCACCATTTCGGATGAAGTACCATTCCGGACGGAAGGATGTCCGAACTCGGATGACCCGAGTTCGGATGGTGCCATTTCGGACAATGCTAGTTCGGATGAACCATTTCGGACCAAATTTGGATAATGCCATTTCGGATAATCTGGAACCGAATCCGGATGATCCGAATTCGGATGATCCGAATTCGTATGGTCCTAATCCGGATGTGATTTTTATAATTCAAAATATATACAACAGATTTCCTAATATAAATATGAATGATCAGATTTCAGAAATGTAACTTTATAAGACTTTGAGATTATTACTGACAAAGAATAGAAAGATTCTGATAAGATTTAAGAGATTGATGATAATATGATCAAAATATAAGATTTTGATATCAAAGACCAACGAATGAATCTTGAGCATAAATGATGAACACTGAATATATATTATTCAGATGATATAAGAGCTAATAAATATCAGAAATGATATTAATAACAGATTGAGCAACGAGCAAAATGTCGAGCATCTGAAAGTCTGATATAAATCAGATAGTGGTTCTATCCACTACAGATTGTGAGCAACAGAGCCAGAGCCAGAAACTAAAAGAGCACAAATAGCCAGTAACTGTGAGTTGTAGATTTCATTTTAACTGCATATTATGTGAATTGAGACTTTTGTTGCATGATTCTGATTTATTGATAATCTGATCTTGAGCTTATTGAAATATTGTCATAGTATATTTACTATGATTTGTTGAGCTGAGTATTTCTTCTTCTAGATTCGATTCTTTGACGAGTCACTTGATTGTTAAGCTTAACACCATCACTATTGCTCAGTGTTGGGTTATGTTAGGCTTATGATGTGCTGATTTACGTGATGAAAGCACAGAGGGTAGCTAGAGCTGAGCATTCCGATGATATCCATATAGAGCTTTTACTGGTAGCTAGCCCAGTACGTGGCTGATCCCCACTAATGATGCGTGTGTATGGATTTATCATCATCCGAGCATTCCTTATGAATTTGTCTAAAAGTCTCAAGAGCAACAACAGTTTTATAACTGGGAGCTGAGCAAAAGTCGCGCATCAAAAGAGCATTAATTGGCCAATGACCCTTCGAGATTGAGCTGTGCATGAGCCTAGTGCAGTGCATATAGAGCTGAGCTGTGCATGCGCCGAGTGCAGTGCATGTGCTTCCGCGTTCATAATTGCATGTTAAATGTGAAATTCTACATTCTAACTAAGCAAATAAGCTTACCCGTTGTTGCATTATTTTTCAGGTAAAGGCAAAGGATTGGCTGGACCTAGTTCATAGGTCAGGACTTTGAAAGAGCTTGAAGTGCATTAGAACCTGTTTCAATATCTTGGTATTTGGATGACAATAGAGCTTTGGGGTTCGGGTTTAGTTTATATTATGTGATTTGATGTAATAGTCTAGATGTTTGTAATTAACTTTATTTCCGCAATTGTAAATTTTATCTTAGTTTCATGATTGATAATGTGTTGCTACTGGGCCTTGACTTGAGACCTTTGAGAAAACAGAGGGTCTCACATCGCGAGTCCTACATCACCTCCTAATATGTCTCTCATTAGTGTGCCGGTCAATACACACGCTCCACTAACAGTGCATATAGGAGATGTGCATTTTTCATGGATTTGCATACTAATTCACTTTTGATAAATCTAAAACGGGATTTTTGTTTTAGTACTTTAGATTATACGTTTAATCTGGACACCATCCTATCAAAAGTCATCGGTAGCTCCATTGAACGCACAGCGAAGCGGAGGAGGTAGGTCAGCGCGAAGCTGTTAAAATCCTACTACTTTAGGGAAGCAGAGCGACCCGCCTTATACCTCGTTTATAGTTTGTTCACTATGGGTGAGCCGATTTATCAATTGACTGACGATGTAATTAGATTTAAATGATATATATATACATAATCAATAATACACATATAAATTTCTTTTAAATCTTAGGGGTTTAATTTTAAACTTTTAAAATTAAAGGGTCTATTTTAAACATTTTAAAATTCAGGGTATATTTTAAACAATTTAAAATATTAGGGTTTAAATTAATATTTATCTTATATATATATATATATATATATCGGTTTCAATATTTAAATAAAATAAGAAACATTTAATTATTAAATATATATATATATTAAATCCGAAACCTATATATATAACCATATAAATCCTCAAAATTTAAACCTAGGATAATACAAGTTTATCCTAATAGATTATGATATTCTAAAACCTTTAGGATAAGCACTTAATTTAAATTAAGGTAATTTCTAGATAAATGGGATTCAGGATAAACCTAGAAAATCAAGCTTATCTCTAATGCATGTTTATCTAAAACCCCAAAAATCAAACCCTTTAATTAAATTAATAAAATCCTAAATTAATAAAATAATAATTTATTTAATATTTCAGATTTATCCATTTAAAACCTTTTAAAAATCCAAAAATTTGAAGATAAATATGAAAACCAATTTTCAAAATTTAGACAATTAGTTTAATATTTAAAAACTATTTTAAAAATTAAATAATTATCAAAAAACGAATTTTACTCCAAAAGTTTTGAAAAAATAATTTTTAATTAATTTTTTGGATTTATTTAGTATTTAAAAATTAATTTTAAGTTTAAACAATTTAATTTAAAATTAAATACACCATTAAAATTAAATCAAAATTCCGAACATTAATCAAAACAAATTTCGAAAATTAAGAACAAGATTATCATCTCAAAATCAGTGCAAAGCTCGTTAGGTTGACCGCTCTGATACCACTGTTGGGTTTTCTATACCCTTGCTAGGTTAAATTAAAACTTTGCGGAAAATTAAATAACCTAACTATGCAAGAATATAAAACCTTAAGGATCTAACCAAACAAGCTAAGCAACTAATTATTTAAAATAAAGAGATGAATAAGAAAAACTAACCTTGAGAAAATTCGCAATTTTCTCCACGAAGAACGATTGCACGAACAGCCTCGGAATCGAGCAACAAGCGTCTAAAGCAAGATCGCCTCTAGTTGTTCACCCCCAATGAACAAAAGAAAAGATAATTATAACTTTTCTAAGCTCAGATTCCAAAGTCACAAAACTGGTATCCCTTATAATCGTTAGAGAACTTAGAATTGAATGAGCGAGTAATGAAGCAGGCAGGGGCTGCCTATTTATAGGTTTTAGAAACCTACAAATTTTTGATCCCAAATCCATGTGGGATGGATTGGTGGTCGGCCCCCCTATTAGGGTTTAGGGGTGCCCTGTTGACTATCAACTAATTGCAATTTAGCCCCTGTACTTCCTCAATTAATTCTATTAGCTTCCGGTTAATTTATTAACTATTAATAAATTAACAAACTAACCCATTAATCAAATATAATCAATTATTTAGTTTCTAATTAATTTATTAAACATAATAAATTAACAAACTAATTAACATTATATATTTAAGTTAATCATCTTCTCTTTACAATTCATTGCATGCACCCAAAAAGGATCCAGCCTGATAACAATATGTTTACAAATAATTGTGACTTGGACACTAATTCCAACACATACAACTTTGGTTTCGACTTCCATCGTGTAGGTTTGCTTTGAGTTGTTTTATTTTTGTAGATCCCTCAGGTAGAGTATTTTTTCGGCATTCTGCGTTTATATGGCCAAGAGGTTTACTTTGAGTTGTTTTAACCATGCTCGTTTATATATTTTTAAAGGTTTTGAATTTGTTGATTGATTCCATTTTTCCAGTTCCATTAATTTCGGCACCATTCCCTTATTTTACTTTGCATTTTTGCATATATTAGAAAAGAGAATGTTTATTGGTTTTTTTTTAAATGGCTGCACATGGCAGTGGCATTCTTTTTGTGAGGTAACATCATTACATTATTTTTTATTTTTGTTGCGAGGTACCATCATTTATGGCTCTAAAGAAGCAAGAGTTGTGATTACCTGAAGGAGCCAGGAGAAGGGAAGCAAAAGAGCAGATTGAACTATCCAACTACTGCAGAAGAAATGAAAATATTTTAAGCTACAAGAACAACATAGCAAGATAGCAGATTGAAGGGGTCATGACTTGGTTTAGAAGCAGCAAGATGACAGTAGAACAAGAAGAAACACGACAGCAGTGAGCTGCACATAAGGAATCTGTCCGTTATCTAAGGTATAATTATGTTTGGAATATGGTTGCTAATGGAGTTGTAAATCCCTTAATTTTGTGTATGCCTGCAACCACAACCACAGGGTTTCATTTATCTTAAAATTTACTTTAGTAATCCATTAATAATCTTGCGATTGTTTTTTTGCATTAAAGTTTAGTAGGCTGTTTTTATGTGTATCTAAAATGTCAAATTGTCCTTGTTTGATTTCAAAATGTCATATCTAAATGTCGAAAGGGCAAGCTTAAAGGCTTTTTTTTAAGTTGATTCACTTCACTTGTACTTTACATTTGTTGGCTCCATTTTCAGAGATGAGGTGATGTAGATTTTTATTTTCAGTTCACTTGACAATATTTTATTTATTCAAAAGTCCACTGTTTATTTCTACATGTTTGTTATGGGATTTATGAGCTTCATTTTATTTATTTTGTTCACGTTGACAGGTTTATGTATTCCCAGATTGACAAAGGTAAAGCAAGATAGCAGATACCTGAGAGAATACCAGAAGAAGCAGCAACACCACAACAACAAAATGACAGCAAAAGCATCAATACAATAGCAGCAAAAAGACAGTAGAGGCAGCAACACAGTAGCAGCAAAAAGACAGCAGAAGCAGCAACAGAGTAGCAGCAAAAAGACAGCACACAACACTTTTTTGCAAAGAAAATGATTGTTTTAGGCAAAACAACAGATTTAGAAGCAAAAAGATTGTCACATTTTATAAAAGCAACGACAGCAAGAGACTGGAACTTATTGGAGGATAGGTAGAGATGGTTTTGGGAAGGGGAAGTGATGATTCGGGTCAGACTGCAGCAACAACAGGGTGTAGCAGCTTTCACTTTCCATTAATTAATTTTAATTTTTGATTTTTTTTATTAAATTTTGTTGCATTAATGAGTTGTGCATCATGCATTAGACACTTGTATGGCTTAAAATTCAAGATTATGTTATTCTTGATTGTACATTGTGCATTACAATTAGTAAAAAGCTAAATGCTTTATTAGTATTATAGATTACTCACAGTGGTTTATACAGTGTAAATTGGCTCTGAATCAATGTGTGTTAGTCAACACCACAAAGATCCTGTTATGTCAGTGTGGTAGTGAATGAGTGTTAGTATTTGCTTAAAACTTGATTATGAAAAGTTAAGTGAAATGAGCCGAAATTCAGACCACATCCGAATTTCGGATAGACCCGAAATTCGGATGGCCCGAAGTCCATCCTTAGTAATTGTGTTTATAATCCCCATCCGAAATTCGGTGAGACGTGACCTGAAATTCGGATGATCAATTGATCCGAGATTATTGTTTTTGAATTAGTAATTCTTCAAATTTTCCATCCGAGTTGCCTATGATCCGAAATTCATATGGTCCGAATTTCAGATGATCCGAGATGTGTTCATCAAGTCCAAACAGTGTTCATACTTAAACATTTCTACAATTTTCCAGATTTCATTTTTGGTCAAATTTGTACATATTTTATGTCTGGAAACTATTGGTATGATCCTAAGTGTATTCTTTTAACACTTTATAACATGAAACATAGCTTAAATGTACCAAAATCAGCCCCTTTTTATCCATTTTTCTTCACTGTCGAAGAACACACACTAAAACACATAGTAATTTCTGAGAAATCATACTTATACTTCGAATCAGAAGCTGAAATTTGGTATGTAACGTTACTAACACTTGATTTTATCATATCAACATTAATAAACAACATGCATTAAGATCCTAAACCACAATCTTTTATTTGGTTTTCATAAAAACCGAATACTAAAGCCGCAAAAATAGTAAATCTGAGAAAGTATTACCTCAAATCGATGGTTACACTTGTTATAGTTCCTTCCTATTAGCTTGATTCCAGCTTTTAACACTTGAGTTTGATGTTTTGGGTGTTCTTGGTGAAAATCTGTGAGTTTTTTTAGAGAGAATGAGAGAGAGACAGTGGGTTTAGAGAGAGAGTAATTGTATAATGAACTATTATTCCCCTTTTTATTTGTTGCTTTGACTTATTTGCACATTACACCCCTTCCCTTTATATTTTCTTATTTGCATTATTTTAAATATCCGAATAGGTTTCTCATTGTTATTCTTGCTCAAAAAACTACGATTAGGATTTCTCCTCATTGTTTTTCATATTTAAATTTGTGAACGAAATTTGCTTAGTTGAAATAATAAATATCCATTAATACATCACTTGAGTCTTAAATTGTAAATTACAAGTGCATTTAAATTAGGGATGTTACAAATATATCTTTAAGTGGAACCAGTTGATGAAATCTGTTTCTAATACTTCACGAAGCTTCAATTGATGATTATCAATTAGAAATTCAAACATGCAACATCAGTTTCTTAGTTTTACCCACTGATTTTTAAGTTCATCCAATGAACCTTAAGCCCCCAAATACTTGAAGAACCAATTCTTACCTTAAATCTGACTTGAATCCTTGTATTTTCGGCTCCCATTACGAATTTCTCCACTAAATCAGATTTTTCAATAGAATTTCTTGAAATTTTTTGAGAGAAAAAGTGTGTGTATGAAGGTGAATAATTGGGTAGTTGATGAGAATGGGTTATTGAAAGACTTAAAAGGTCTTTTATTCTAACTTTTGGTTTGCACAAGTGGTCCTTCCACTTGTTTATTTTTTAACTAGTTTATGAACCCACGTTAATACATGGATAATTTTTAATAAATAATTGTTTCCATTAAATGTATGTAAACTTATATTATAAAACGATATAAATATGAATTCCTGTAAATTAAATACAATAAAAGATATAATTAATTGTCATAGACATCATTTATCTATTTTTTTTAGATAAATGTGAATAATAATGATTTTTTTAACATTCTTGTAAGTTTTGAATTTTTAAATTTATATATATACATACATACACACACATATATATATATTTTTATATATCTTATTGTGAAATATTATTTTATTAATATTATATTACGTTTACTTTTTAAATATTTAATATTCTTTATAGTCTTTATGATTTATGTTCTTCGTTAATATTATAATTTTTTCTATGTGATATCAATATTGTATATGTTTACTCTTTAAATATTTAATATTGTTTATACAATCTTTACGATTTATATTCTTCATTAATATTATTATTTTTTCTTTTCAAATGTAATATTATTTATTTAATTTTTTTATGTCAAATGGTGGATAGAGTTAATTATTTATTAATATTTGAAAATATTTATTCTTGAAATAATGAATTGTATTTAGCTTTTATTTTATTTTAAAAATAACAATATGTATTTATCTTTTTATATTAAATGTCGTGATACTATGTAGCAATTTGTGTTCTCCTTTATTATATAGGGTTAAGTGTTATTTTGATCATCCAACTTTTAGATTTTTTTTTTAGCCATTAAACTATTTTTGTCTCGATTTAGCCACTAAACTATTTTTTATACAAATTTAGCCACTCAACTTTCTTTTTACTAATTTAGCCACTGAAAATTGTCCCGATTTGGCCACTAAACTATCATATTTTGTATCGATTTAGCCACTAGTTTTATTTATTTTTCTCAAAATTGAACATTAAACAAAGTTTAGTGGCCAAATCAGGACAAAAAATAGTTTAGTGGCTAAATGGGACAAATTTAAAAGTTGGATGGTCAAATTAACACTTAACCCTATTATATATATAGATTAAACTTCAAAGTCATCTATTTTTCACCACTAAACTTCATAATAATATATAACTTATTTATAAGACATATCATTATATGATTTCCACAATTTTTTAAAGGGATAATTGCGTAGAAAACCTTAAAGTTGGACCATTTTTGTGATTAAAACCCCTAACCATTTTTTGTTGCACAAAAAACCTCTAACCGGTAAAATCTTTTGAAATTTTGAAATTAGGACTTGACCTGTTATAATAGGTTGCTACGCTTACATGGCACACACGTGGCATCCGCATGGCAAACCCAACTTACGTGGCACTACATGCATAATTCTTAAACTGAATTTTTGCATAAAAAACCCCGAAATTGGTGACTTTTTCGATTAAAACCCTTAACTGTATTTTTCTCACCTCTAACCAACAATAATATTTACCTTTTCTCTTCTTCTCTATCTCCGGCAACTCCGATTACTCTATCCCCTCTTTATGTCTAGTGCTGTTTATTTTATGTATGTATGTTCGATTAACTTTTGTCGTTTAATCTTGAATTTTAACTTCAATTGTGCCGATGGAATCGATTTCATTTTGTGTTCACGAGTTGCATTTTTAGGTTCAACTTTATCTTCAATTTCATTTATTTATGTTCCATTTTAGCTTCAGAATATGATCAGCCAAAGCATTGAGATTCGCTAGCCTAGAGGGTGGATGTTTCATTGGGAAACAAATTATTTGTTTAATAAATAAAATTTTAATAAATATCCATGTCATCAAAATGCAATTAGTGAAGACTCAATTTTAAATATCTTTGTTGGTTGGAGGTTTTTTATCAAATAAAAAAATGATTTGGGGTTTTAATTGAAAAAATTAAACAAGTTGGAGGTTTTTTACGCAAAAATCTATTTTAAAAGTTTACACGTCATCAAGTTGCAACCGGCTTAGCCGGTTGCAAGTCAGATTTATTGAAAAAAAACTCAATTTTACAAAGTTTTAACCGGTTTGAGGTTTTTTGTGTAATGGAAAATGGTTGGGGGTTTTAATCGTAAAAATGATCCAACTTAGAGGTTTTTTGCGCAATTTCCGCTTTTTTAAAATACGAAAACCAACTTTATTTCCACACAATTAAAACTTTTTTCATTAATAATACAATTTGATTACATCAATTACATTATTCCATTAATTAACCTCAGATTACAATTATTAAATTCATAGGATGTTACATTCACAATATTCATAATGAAAGAAGTACACCTGGCAATCTCAACCCAAACTCAAAGAAATGGGTTATGTTGGATAAGTTTTTCAGACATGCGGGTTAGTATGGGTGTTGCAGAAACATGTTACGGGTCAGCATGGATGATTTCAGAAACATATTGAGGGTCGATATGGGCGATTTCAGAAACATGTAACGGGTCCAACGGGTTGCAAACCTCATCGGTCTTCGTCAGTCCACCACCTTCCTCGTCAGTCGTCACTCGCTAGTTAGAATTATTGGTCAATGCAACAACCCATTATCTACCGGCTACTGCAAGCCGACACCAACACCAACCACCGTTCATCCTTAACCACCGACGTCTATCGTCACCGACCGCTGATGTCTCCTGCCACCGGTCGCGATTCACCGTCTAAAACACCCAAAAAGAAAAAGGAAAAAAAAAAGGAAATAGAGTGAAGCTGTGAAGGAAAACAAAAAATTTAGACACATTCACACAAGAGATGAATTTGAAATCAATTTTAAAACAAATAAATGATGAACCAAACCTAGAAAAATATTGAACTCAAAAGAAATAAGAAAATTGATTTCTAAAACTAAAAGAAGCTGAAAAATAAAAAACTAACATGATGCTATTTGAATAGATAAATCGTTGGCAAATCAATTAACTCTCAAATTTTTTCGGCGTTGGAGCTTGGAGTTGAGGCGGTGGAAGAGGAGCATGGAGTTGAGGCGTTGGAAGAGCAGTTTTTGGGGGGGAAGTGAAGAACAGTGCATTTAAAAGAAATAATTTGACTTTATTGACAAGTCCTCAAACTATCCCTTCACTGACATTTTATTTTATTATTTATTTTTAAAAAAAAATATAATACATGTAGTCATTATCTGGGCTCTAGCTTCTAGGCATAACTAGTCACAAAACATTTAGATTTATAAATTCTTTTGATTTTTCTTATGTAATTGACTAAATGATTAGATTAGATTCAATTTAAAACAAAGTAAAATAAGGTATAAATAAAATTGAAATAAAAATTAAATTGATGATATGTCTTTATCATAATTTTTTTTAAAAAGACTGGGCGGCCCAACCCATTTGGAACCGAAACCGTTTCAACCCGAACCCGTTTTGACCCGACCCGTTTGAAACCGAACCCATTTTAACCCGCACCCGTTTGGACCCAAACCCATTTTGACCCGTTGCCCAACCCAACCTGCCCGTTTTGCCACCCCTAGAAAGAAGTGTTAACAATGAATCTTATCCTTGTATCTATATCTATATATATATATATATATCTGTGTGTGTGTGTGTGTGTGTGTGTGTGTGTGTATGTATGCATGTATATATGTGTGTGTATAGTAAATATTAAAAGATTTTCTATTAATTAATTTAATAATCTTCTATATATTATAATAGGGCAAATGACCAAAAATAGTAACAAGTTTTGACATTTTTATCATTAATAGTAACATTGTTTATTTTTTATCATTTATAGTAACAACTTTTTATTTTTCAAACAATAATAGTAATGTGTGACCTGCAAACTTGTTTAGCAGGTCACCAACAACTTTTCAGTTATCAAAAATAGTAACAATTTTTCATATTTTTATCAATAACAGTAACATATCAAATTAAACCAAACTTTTTTTTTATTTTTTAAGTTTTTCTAAGATTTCATAAATACCAAATTAAACTCAATTTATGTTTCGATTTATTTAATTACATTACTACTATCTTTAGTGACTATTTTTCTAAATTTCATTAAATATATTTATTTACAATTTTTATTTTTTCATAACCTTGTAAATTTTTAATATATATTATGTAACACCCTCGAATTAATCCACAATGTCACGTAAATAACACATCATCCGTGACATAATATAATAACCTCTACACTATTCCCAAGGCACATATGCGGAAAACCGATAATTTTAAAACTTTAATTATACAATAAACAGTCACGGAAATCTCTGAATATAACACAACCTATCCAAAGTATATACAACAGTCCACAAAATATAACTACCTCTACAAAAGGTAGCTAACTCCTCGATCACAAAAGAATGTAAACCTACTTCGGTCCAGCAGGACTACTAGCAGTCCGGTCACCTGAGATACACACAACAACACACACAGGTCAGCTAAAGTTGGTGAGAATGCAAGGGTTAGCGTACGATTATTAAACTCAATAAATAAATAACTCGATAATAAAACGTTCAGCATTCTCTACTGAACAAGTATATAAGATCCCACAAAGTATCTCAATAGGTACTCAACTCGTGTGGATAAATCCACGTACTCAATTCCTTAGAACGCACAAAGCAGTCGTCAGGACTCAAAAGGGAACGGGAGCGACCCAACCCCAGCCCAGCCGTACGGTTTAGTATCTCAACAGCCCAAGTGTCTCAAATCTCATATTATAAAACATAGTTCTCAATACAACACAATAATACGTGCATGATAATATCTCAATAAAAGCTCGTAAGAAAACTCGTAATATCTCATAAAAAGTTCAGTAAAGGATCATGCAAGTATAATAAATAATCGTACAAGTATCTCAACAAAAACATGCAAACTCACCTGCCCAGCTAGCTAAACTAAGTCTCGATTCCATGCCCTTTCCCTACCCTGTCAACGTGAAACCCTGAAAAGACAATATCACAATCTCAACCCAACAACTCTATACACAATTCTCAACAACTCACGAGACCCTAGAGACCTGAACACAAGACTCACAGAACCCGAAAACCAGACCCGAAACCCTAGCCGCATCGCTGCCGCACTGACCATCGCGGTCGCGGTCGCGCTGACCATCTCGGTCGCGACCGCGCTCAGGCTAAACTGCCTGCGATCAGTCAAGAACATCGTCGTCGCGCTCACGGACGAGCAGCAGCAGCTCTGCTCTGTTTTTCACAGCCAGGGGATCCAATCCCCAAACTCATTTCTGCTCAATTTTAACCACGATTACAATCTCGAATTTACTCAGAAACATATCTAAACTCAATTCAACTACTTATACATAATCAACAATAATTAATCCGCGAATTTAGTCTCAAATTTACCTCAATATTCAATTATGAAGGTGATGAAGGAATTAATGACTTGAATCACGAATTGGAGCTTCAATCTTTGCTTGTTGCAGCTGGAGATGAATAACACACATACATACACACTCAATTCAGATTTTGAAGAAGGAAGTTGTGAGTTAATCACAAGCAGCTCACGATATATATATTTCTGGCTTAAACCCGGTCCGACACCCAATATCCGATCCCAATACCCCAAAATACAAATTTATATCCCTGGGTCCCAAATTAAATAATTAATCCAATGGAATAATTCCACGTACCTATCCCAAAAATGGGATGTTACAAGTCCTCCCTCCTTATAAAAATTCTGTCCTCAGAAACTAGCTCGAAGCAAATAGGTGAGGATAGCGACTACGCATCTCTGCCTCTGGCTCCCAAGTGGCGCTGGTACCCTTATGGTGCTTCCACTGCACCAACACTAACTCCACCTCTTTATTACGTAGCCTCTTCACCTTGCGATCTGTCATTGCCTCAGGCTGCTCAGCATACTGAAGTCTATCATCGACTTCAATCTCTGATAACGGCACTCGTTGATCATCACGGGCCAAGCACTTACGAAGATGGCTGACATCGAAGGCATTATGAACTCCCGATAGCTCCGAAGGCAAATTCAGATGATAAGTCTGATCCCCGATCCTCTCGATGACCTCAAATGGCCAAATATAGCGCGGACCCAACTTACCTCGTCTCCGAAATCGGATAATCCCCTTCCAGGGTGAGACTTTCAACATCACGGAGTCTCCGATCTGAAACTCTAACTCGGACATCCGGCGATCCGCGTAACTTTTCTAGCGACTCTGACCTGTCCTAATCCGCTGCTGAATCATAGCGACCTTGTTGCTAGTCTCCTGAAGAACCTCTGGCCCGCTGATAGGACGCTCCCCAACCTCTCCCCAACATACCGGAGTCAAACACTTACGCCCTTTGAGAGCCTCGAACGGAGGCATACCGATAGACGCGTGGTAGCTGTTATTATATGCAAACTCAACAAGCGGCAAATGCAAATCCCAGCTACCCCCGAAATCAATAACGCAGGCTCGCAGCATATCCTTCAATGTCTGATTAGTCCTCTCTGTCTGACCCCCTGTCTGCGGATGATAGGCTGTACTCAGCTGAACTCGGGTGCCCAACTCTCTCTGAAAACTCTGCCAGAATCGCGACACAAACCGGCTATCACGGTAAGACGTGATAGATCTCGAAACCCCATGCCTCGCAACAATCTCACTGATGTAGAGGTGCGCCAACTGATCCATCGAAATGGTCCCACGAACGGCCAAGAAGTGGGCGCTCTTCGTAAGCCGATCAACAATAACCCAGATCATATCATACCAACGAACAGTCCGCAGGAGTCTCACTATGAAGTCCATGGTGATGTCATACCATTTCCACTCTGGAATCTCTAGCGGCTGAAGTCTACCATGAGGCTTCTGATGCTCACTCTTAACCCTCAAACACGTCATACACGCCTCCACATACTTCCCTACCTCTCTCTTCATCCCTGGCCACCAATAATGAACTCGCAGATCCCGGTACATCTTCGTGCTACCCGAATGGATCGGAAATCTAGACTTATGGGAATCATCTAGAATCAGCTGTCTCAAACCGCCTACTCTGGGAACCCACACTCGACTGCGGAGAGTCATCAGACCTCTGTCATCTCTGATCAATAACTCCAACTGACCAGCTAACCTCTCTCTCTCTGCACATTTTCGCCCCTCAACCCCTCCTCCTGAGCTAACCGCAGACTATCAATTAAGGTCGACGTGACCTCTAATCGAGAAGCTCTGGATGTAACCGTCTGCTCATAAGATCTCTTACTCAAAGCGTCTGCCACCACATTAGATTTTCCTGGGTGGTACTGAATATCACAATCATAATCCTTCAGGAGCTCCATACTGCGCCTCTGTCTCATGTTCAGCTCCTTCTGAATGAACAGATACTGCAAACTCTTATGATCGGTATACACTGTGAAGCGCGTCCCATAAAGATAATGTCGCCATATCTTCAAGGCAAAGACTATGGCGTCCAACTCTAAATCATGCACCGGCCGGCTCAACTCATAACTCTGAAGCTGTCTCGAGGCATAAGCAGTCACCTTGCTTCTCTGCATCAGTACACACCCCAACCCGGTTAAGGAAGCATCGCAATAAACAGCAAAATCCTCAGAACCCTCTGACAACGCTAGAATCGGAGCCCTACATAACCGATTCTTCAACTCTAGGAAAACACTCTCCTGCTCCTCGGTCCATACAAATGGCACTGACTGCCTGGTCAACATCGTCAAAGGTACTGCAATCCGCGAAAAGTTCTCGATAAATCGCCGATAATACCCTGCCAAACCCAAGAAACTGCGAACCTCAGACACAGATGTGGGCTGGCCCAACTCATAATCGCCTCAATCTTCGCAGGATCCACCTTAACGTCCTTGCTCGTCACCACATGCCCTAAGAACTGCACCTCTCGAAGTCAAAACTCACACTTCGAAAACTTGGCATATAGCCTCTCTCGCTGCAAAGTACTCAGAACCTCTCTCAAATGCTGACTAAGCTCCTCGCTACTCCTCGAGTAGATCAAAATATCGTCAATAAACACAATCACAAAACGGTCGAGCATCGGCATGCAGATCCTATTCATGAGGTCCATAAATGCTGCTGGGGCGTTAGTCAGCCCGATCGGCATGACTAAAAACTCATAATGACCATATCTGGTCCTGAAGGCGGTCTTAGGCACATCCTCCTCTCTGACCCGCAACTGATGATACCTGGAACGCAGATCGATCTTCGAAAAGAAACTCTCCCCCTAAAGCTGATCGAAAAGATCATCAATCCTCGGTAAGGGATAACAGTTCTTTACCGTTAACCTATTAAGCTCTCTATAATCAATACACATGTGCATCGTCCCGTCCTTCTT
The DNA here is from genome assembly GCA_020465985.1 of Centrapalus pauciflorus. Classification (NCBI taxonomy): domain Eukaryota; kingdom Viridiplantae; phylum Streptophyta; class Magnoliopsida; order Asterales; family Asteraceae; genus Centrapalus; species Centrapalus pauciflorus. The sequence goes on from JAANYP010005932.1 coordinate 60,619, forward strand.
CTTCACAAATAACACGGGGGCTCCCCACGGAGAATAACTGGGGCGAATAAACCCGCGATCCAAAAGATCCTGCAGCTGCGTCATCATCTCGCGCATCTCGGTAGGAGCTAACCGATATGGCGTGCGCGCAATAGGAACGGCCCCGGGAACTAGGTCGATCCTAAACTCAACCTGCCGGTCCGGCGGCAGACCCGACAACTCATCTGGGAACACGTCCGGAAAATCTCTAACTACAGGCACATCACTGACCTCCCTCTTCTCCTTCTTTGTGTCTACTACATAAGCTAAATAAGTGGCACACCCCTTCGCCACATACCTCTGCGCCTGCGCCATCGACACTATACTCATCTCTCCTCTGCGCCTCTCGCCATACACCATCGCTGACTCTGACTCAAAAACGGGGATACTAATCATCTTCTTAGAACAGAAGATATCCGCCTGACGCGCTGTCAGCCAATCCATGCCGACAATGGCATCAAAACTACTAATCTCCATAGGCATCAAGTCTATGGAAAAACGATGACCGTCTATCTCTAATGCACAATCTTTATAAATACGGCTCACTAATACCGTACTACCATCAACACGCTCAACAATAACAAGCATAGATAACTCAGATGAAGGAATAGAAAAATAATCACAGAAGGAGGTAGATACATACGAACGATCAGATCCCGAATCAAATAAAATAAAGGCACGCAGTCCATTAAGGATGAACGTACCAGATACAACATTAGGCGACTCACGCGCCTCCTCCGCAGTGGCCTGGAAGACCCTGCCACGAGCCCTCGGTGCTCCCCCTCCCCGAGGTGCTGACGATGACCCCGAAGCCCCAGCTCCACTTGAACTCGATCCCGGAAACACCGCGCTTGGGTTTGGACAATCGCAAGACATATGACCCGGCTTCCCGCACCGGAAGCAAAGAGACTCCTGAGAAGTACACGCGACGGCAGTGTGACCAAACTGGCCACACCGGAAACAGCGAAGATGCTTGGGGCCGCACGGCCCAGCATGGCGATGATGACATCGCTGACAATCTCTCTCAACATCAGCTGAACTCCCAACCCTACTCCCTGAATCCCTTGAACCTCTACCACCACTACTCTGACCCTGACTCTGGGACTGCCTCTGACTCTGTCCCTGCTGCCTCTGTCCCTGCTGTCTCTGACCGCCCTGACTCTGACCCTGACTCTGCCCAGACTGCCTCCCATCTCGACCCTGATCCATACGACCCCCGGAACTCTGTCCCTGCTGCTCAGAATAATCGCCCTGACGGCTCTCTCTGTAAAATCTCGAAGACCCGGAACTCTGACCCTGCCCCGATGGCTCAATGCGCTGTCTCTGAGGAGCCGACTGCTCCCGCTACCTCTTAACTTCCCACTCTCGACGGCGGGCATACTCCATGGCCGAAGCAAATGTGGGGTCACGCAGCATCCCACAAACTCTCGGATATCTGGCCTTAGACCCTCGATGAACATACTGACCTTTCGGTCCTCCGTGGCTACCTGATGCGGCGTAAACTGGGCTCTGTCATTAAACACGTCAATATACTCCTGGACGGATCTAGATCCCTGCTGCAGATGGATGAACTCTCGCTCGAACTCTCTCCTTGTATCCCACGGACAATACTGCAGCTCAAACTCTGTACGAAACTCCTCCCAAGACATCAAATAGGCCTCGTCGACCCCCTGGGCACTAACAACTGAGCTCCACCATCTCAATGCTCCTCCCTTCAGAAGATAGAAAGCATAACTCACCCTGTCGACTCGATCCACATGGGCTATACGGAACGCAGCCTCGACCTATCTCAACCAATCCAGTGCCTTCGAGGCACCAACTCCACCAAAGAACTCAGATGGGCGACCCATCATAAAGTCCTTAAAAGGCCCTCGCGATGGCTGGCTAGAAGAAGCACCAGCCCCAGAACTCTGCTCTCCCTCGGGCGGAGGCACCGCACCTCGACCCTTACGCGCACCCTGAACCGGAAAGCGCTCATCTAGGATCTGGCCTATCATAGCATATAAGTCAGACCTACGCACTGGCTCATCATCCCTATGGTCATCCCCCTGAGGTCTGCTGCCCTGACGGTCCATAACAACCTGCTAAATAAAATAATAACACGAATTAACTCTACAAGACTCTACACACTACTCGTTTATCACCTAATACTCTACTTCGGATTACAATCCAAGGATCTAGACTCTATGTATTAAGCTTAAGCATCCACTAGATACTTAATCTCTTAAACCAAGGCTCTCATACTAAGCTTGTAACACCCTCGAATTAATCCACAATGTCATGTAAATAACACATCACCCGTGACATAATATAATAATCCCTACACTATTCCCAAGGCACATATGCGGAAACCCGATAATTTTAAAACTTTAATTATACAATAAACAGTCACGGAAATCTCTGAATATAACACAACCTATCCGAAGTATATACAACAGTCCACAAAATATAACTACCTCTACAAAAGGTAGCTAACTCCTCGATCACAAAATAATGTAAACCTACTTCGGTCCAGCAGGCCTACTAGCAGTCCGATCACCTGAGATACACACAACAACACACACAGGTCAGCTAAAGCTGGTGAGAATGCAAGGGTTAGCGTACGATTATTAAACTCAATAAATAAACAACTCGATAATAAAACGTTCAGCATTCTCTACTGAACAAGTATATGAGATCCCACAAAGTAGCTCAATAGGTACTCAACTCGTGTAGATAAATCCACGTACCCAAATCCTTAGAACGCACAAAGCAGTCGTCAGGACTCAAAAGGGAATCGGGAGCGACCCAACCCCTGCCCAGCCGTACGGTTTAGTATCTCAACAGCCCAAGTGTCTCAAATCTCATATTATAAAACACAGTTCTCAATACAACACAATAATACGTGCATGATAATATCTCAATAATAGCTCGTAAGAAAACTCGTAAGATCTCATAAAAAGTTCAGTAAAGGATCATGCAAGTATAATAAATAATCGTACAAGTATCTCAACAAAAACATGCAAACTCACCTGCCCAGCTAGCTAAACTAAGTCTCGATTCCCTGCCCTTTCCCTACCCTGTCAACGCGAAACCCTGAAAAGACAATATCACAATCTCAACCCAACAACTCTATACACAATTCTCAACAACTCACGAGACCCCAGAGACCTGAACACAAGACTCACAGAACCCAAAAACCCGACCCGAAACCCTAGCCGCATCGCAGCCGCACTGACCATTGCGGTCGCGGTCGCGCTGACCATCTCGGTCGCGGCCGCGCTCAGGCTAACCCACCTGCGATCACTCAAGAACATTGCGGCCCGCGATCAAGGGATCGCGGCCGCGCTCACGGACGAACAGCAGCAGCTCTACTTTGTTTTTCACAGCCAGGGGATTCAATCCCCAAACTCGTTTCTGCTCAATTATAACCACGATTACAAGCTCGAATTTACTCAGAAACATATCTAAACTCAATTTAACAACTTATCCATAATCAACAATAATTAATTCGCGAATTTAGTCTTAAATTTACCTCAATATTCAATTACGAAGGTGATGAAGGAATTAATGACTTGAATCACAAATTGGAGCTTCAATATTTGCTTGCTGCAGCTGGAGATGAATAACACACATACATACACACTCAATTCAAATTTTGAAGAAGGAAGTTGTGAGTTAATCACAAGCAGCTCACGATATATATATTTCCGGCTTAAACCCGGTCCGACACCCAATATCCGATCCCAATACCCGAAAATACAAATTTATATCCCTGGGTCCCAAATTAAATAATTAATCCAATGGAATAATTCCACGTACCTATCCCAAAAATGGGATGTTACATATTATGAATATTTATTTACGATTATATAATATTTGATTATTTATTCACAATTATATATAATATGAACGAAAAAACATACTACGAATCATTTCAATGTCACTTTTTCCAAACGAAAAAAATAAGAATCATTTTTTTTTTTAGTTTTTCCCAACAAAAAAATATGAACTATTTTGGTTTTTAGTTTTTTCGATCTAAATGGGTTGTAGTTTTTTTAAATAAAAAACTAAGAATAAAAATTGGTTGCAATACTTTTCATGCAGAAAAACACAAACCACAGTTATTCATAATTTTTTGTGTTGTTAAAAATTGTAACACCCCGTCTTTGAGAAATATTACGTGGATTTAATTTATTGGTAGATTAAATTATTAATATTGCGTAGGGGCAATGGTATCGCGATTAGTGGAATAAACACGTGTCGAGGCGAGTATAAATCTGTTGGTACACCCTGTGTGACGATAGCATTCTAAGTGATCCAACATTGTGGTTTAGCAAGTGTTTGATAGATATGTTTATATATGTTTGATAATTATTATTGATTGTATGTTTGAACTTGATGTAACGTATTACAAGAAGTTCAAACATAAAGATCAAAGATAAAATCAAACATAAGTTAAAAACATAAGTTTCAATTCTAAGTTAAATAGGTGATAGAGTAAATTCGAATTCTATAAGGATTGGCATTCGAATCTATGACAGATTCAAATGTGTTCCTAGGCAGATTCGAATGTTACTCAGTAGGCAGATTCGAGAGTGTCAGTGGGGACAAACTCGAATGGGCCTTGGGCCTGATTCGAGTTTGGCTCATGGCAGACCTGAATCAGTGTTGTGGCACAGACGCATGGCACATTTGCACCTAAGAAAAATGCACTACATAACGAAAAATGGATTGGTGCAAGGTGTGCCTATGAAGAGTTTCCAGTTCGAGGACAAGTGTCTACCATGCAAGAAGGGCAAACAACATAAGAAGGCACACAAGTTCAAGACTCAGAACTCCATAACCTCTACATTCGATTTGTTGCATATGGATCTCTTCGGACCAATCAACAAAAGGAGTATAGGAGGTAGTTGGTATTGTTTGGTTATCACTGATGATTTTCTTGGGTTTTCTTTCTAGGTACAAAGGACGAGACGGCTTCCAAGCTCATCGGGTTCTTAGACCAAGTGGAGAATTCCTATGGAACACGGGTTAAAAGGCTACGTAGTGATAATGGAACTGAGTTCAAAAACACTGTAATTGGTGTATATTGCCTCTCAAAGGGCATAGTGCATCAATTTAGTGCACCATATGAGCCTCAACAAAATGGGGTGGCCGAACGTAAAAACAGGACATTGATTGAGGCAGCTAGGACTATGCTTTCGGATTCAAAGCTTCCTACCATGTTTTGAGGGGAGGCAGTGAATACCGCATGTCATATTTTAAACCGGGTCCTAACTGTCAAATCTTTGAACAAAACCTGTTATGAAATTTTGAATAAACGGCCACCTAATTTAACTGGCTTCGAACCGTTTGGGGTACCATGTACTTTATTGCGTACAAAACATCAACCGAAGTTTGGTGAAAAGGCTGACGAAGGATACTTCCTAGGTTATGTGCTGAACTCACCAAACAAACGGGTTTTTAACAAAACCAATGGTACAGTGGAGATTGTGTATAACATTGAAGTCACAAGTTATACACATGAACCCCAAACAGGTCCGGAATGGATATTTGACTATGATAAATTATTTGAGTCATTTAACATTCCTTTGGATGAAAATGCAGGTACAATCGAAAAGGACATGGCGACGTTACATCTGAATGACGAAGGTCATACCTTTCCGAGGACTACATTTCAATCCACATCCGAGTCTACTTCGACTGAAGATGGATCTCCAGAAGTCACTGATCCAGAAGCACCTTCAACTGAGAATCAGACTCAGACAACAAATTCCAACTCTGAGGAAAATGTCCACGAGGAGGAAAATGTAGAATCTGAGGAAGTTCCCCCATTAGGTGAAATAGGATCTAACTTAGGAGATAATCTGAGAGTTGACGAGATAGAGACCTCTAGGATCAACAAGAACCATCCTATAGAAAGCATCATAGGAAATCTGTAAGGTCTACCACTGACAGATCTATCAAGACGCGGATCCGTGAACGAGTGCGGAATCCTCGTTTACGGTCAGACGGACAACTCTCAACCAACGGAAACACGGAGACTATTAGACGCTGAACGAACGACACACGAACGATCCTACGTACTAATTCTCTCCGAAACGGGACTCACCTAGCTGATAAACTCGAGATCGCCTATTGCTTAATTCCTCACGAATTCTGCCAAAGGTCCGCTAATGATTCGAGTCTATCCCTAATTATAGACCCTGATTCGAGTCTGTTGTGGGCCAACCTCGAATCTGGCCTAAGGCCCTATTCGAATCTGTCCATCTGACAGATTCGAATCTAACCTATATTCGAATCTATGGATACATTCGAATCTATCACAGATTCGAATGCCTTCCTTAACCTATTCGAATCTAGCCAATACACTTAAACACTTAAGTGATGAAACTTATGTTTTAACTAATGCTTGACATAATCTTTGACTTTTATGTTTGAACTTCTTGTAATATGTTACATCAAGTTCAAACACACAATCAATAACAGACAAACACATATTAAACATATATATCAAAACACTTGTTAATATTCAGAATATTACTTAAATCATAATCATAATCGATTAGACTGCTATCGTCACACAGGGTGTACCAACAGACTCCCCCTTGACGATAGCTTCTAATTATTTACATTACATCAAATTTAAGTACTAGAACTATAGATACTACTACCTGCATATAACCCTGCATCTATACAAACTTTAACTACCTTTTGGAACTTCCTGGCTTCAGATCTCCATGGTTCAGTGAAGAAAGATAGGCTGATCATGAAGCTTCTTCAGGTCGTCCTTAGATAGGTTTATCAAATGCAGTGGGTCGTATACCTTCAAAATTACCTGCTCGTCTTGATCCTCCATTATAGCTTCAGCAGTATCAATCTCCAGGTACCACCACTTCATGTTGCTCAAAACATTTTGTGGCATTGGCTTTATTGGCACTCTTTTCAAGCATTTGACTGGCTTATAGATCATTCTAGCCCAAGGCCTTCCAGTATGAGGATCTATTCTTGATCCATCCTCGACCCTCTTGCCTGTTCTCGGCTTAAGCCTCTCAAATTTGCCTGATCGCCCTTCTTTCCTTATAATTCTTTCAATAACGCTCGCGTAGGGATCATTTCCAATATTGATCAGTTCTTTCCAGGCTAACTTTTTAACTTCAATCTTGGGCAATGAATTAAAAGCTTTCAGTGTCCGCCTCAAGTATTGAAGGCCATCTCTTCTCTTCAAAATAAACAGCTGCAGTTCTCTGTCAAAGAACCAGCTAATAATCCCTCCTGAGAAGTTTCCGGCACTTGGAATTCTCATCGTCTTCTTCATCTTCAGCTGATCTTTCTTTTCTTCCTTCTTGAACCAAAGATTTATTAGATCAGCTCTAGATGGCTCTTTTTCAGCCTCTTCAAGGTCTTTATCTTCAGTTGAGGCTACTTTGATGTAATCAATATCAATCACATTATGATCTTGGCTTTCATACAGTTCAGTGATTGGTTGTGAATTGATTATTACTTCGTTAACATTATCGTCCTCGTCCTCTATCACTTCGTCGTCAGATTTCCAGTCAACAATCTCCTCAGGAATGAATTCCCCTTCCTCCAACTCTTCCATTTCATCTTCAAAATCAAACTCCATCAGCTCTTCTTCAATATCTTTCAGCGCATCTATCATGTCGCTGTCTAAAGTCCTTGAAGAACTAGCCTCTCCTCTTTCACCTTCTGTTTGACTTGGCTCCCCCTGAGATTGAGCAGCCTGAGCAGTAGAAAAATCTACTGGCTCATCCTGTCTTTGAGAGCTGGGATCATTGCCTTGGTTATCATCTTCATCATCGTCCCTCCGCCTCTGTACTTCTTGATCACGACACGACGTCTCCCCCTGAGCCTGAAGGTTTTTCATTAACTGCTCAATAAGGGAGCGCATCGATCTTAACTCGGCGGCCTGGTCGCAGACGAATGTTTTTAGCTCAATATTCTCCTCTTGTATTGTTTCAACTGTCTTCTTCAATTCAGCATTTTCTTTATCTAAATTTGCATTATGTGCCTGAATTTCACCTATTGCCTTTGTTAGGCTCAGGATTTGGACATGTTGGAAATCCACTCGAGATTTGAGTTGAAGAAACCGCTGATTTTCAGCATAGGCGGTAGATGTGGATGGAATGGACTGAATGGGAGAAGGGTTGAATGGTGGTGGAATATATGGCTCATGAGGTTGCGGTGGTGGTGATGGTGGAGCTGTGGTTTGAGGTTGGGTTTGGGGGACTTCTGACTGACTGGCGGATGCAGAGGAAGACCCTTGCATGAACCGATGACGTTTGGCCCTTTGCCTCGTCAGTAGTGGAGCATCATCTTCTTCTTCAAAATCCGAATCTTCAGATTCCCTGGCCTCTCGCCTTCTCGAACCACCTTCATTGATGATCAAACGTGAACCATAAGTTCCAATTTGAACTTGAGGTTCTGCAGACACAGATTCTGGAGCTTCAACTTCGATATCCTCCAGGTCTTCTGATTCTGTAGCGGATGATGACTCATCATTGCCAGTCTGCTCTGGCACATATTCATCAACATCTCTGAATATATCATCTGTACCTACCGGGGGACTAAGCAGCTCATCTACTAACGCTGCTGCAACATCTTCATTGGCATGTGGACCAGATGCCCATATTTCCTCCAATGTTTGAGCAATCTGCTCGGACTTGGGGACTGAATCGCGAACGGCACTTGAAGTCCCTGCTTCCTGTGCTTGTGACTGGTTATTCGTAGTAGGCCTGGATGCCTGAATCTGAGTCGCAGATTGTCTTTGTCTTCTCCTTGGATCACTTGGACGCGCACGAAGCTGTTGTTGTTGTGGACGTTGCTGTTGTTGTTGTGGTTGTTGTTGTTGCTGACGAGGCTGAACTTCTACTTCACATGCCCAGTTGGCATTATCAGGTGCCACAAAGTTCCTGTCTAAGACAGCTCCAAACAACGGACGAGCAACAGGAACAGCCAATCTTCCTCGGTGTGAGGAACAATCAGCAAATATGCGTTTCTCCATTACATTCACGCTCAAAGAATCATTTGATTGTGGCAGACTTGGCAAAAAGTGCCTTATCAACATCATCACGAACCTCGGATACAAAAGGAACCTTTCTCTCTCAGGAGCCGTGATTTGATGGATAAATTCCGAGAAAATCAGCTGCGAGAAACTAAACTTCTTATTGTATACCATCGCGATCATTGCTGATTGGATTTTTGATACTATATAATCAAAACCAGCTTTCTTAGGCGCAAAACAGATCATAAACACATGGACCAAGAAACGCCATTGCCCAATCAGGCCACTCTTCATGTATGACGACTTTGTTACATCTAGACTGTAACCCATTCGTTGAAAAGCCGCTTGCCTAATACTTAGTGGAAAGTCAATAGGCCCAGACTCCTCTTCCTCAGATCCTAGCTGCAACACTTGACGCAGCATATCGGCAGAGAATACCAACGGTTGCCCTGCGATCCTTGTTCTCAGTACTGTCGGGGTGACAGAGCAGTCAACTTGTAAGTGATCATAGAACTGCCGTACATATGAGATTACAATCGGAATGTTCTGAAACAAAGCATAGCTAATTCTGGATTCAGCTAAGAAGTCCAACACTTCACGAAAACCCTGCGCCTCAGGGATATGATTATCTGGATTAAGAACCATGTTATGTTTAGGGACGAAAGCACGAGCTGCCATATCTGCACAGTAAGATAAAATGTTAGAGTCATTAAAAATCAATTAACTTGTTTAAATTTAAATTTGCTTTATTTTGTACTTTGTTAAATACAAAATCTAACACAATTAAATTTCCACAAGTTTAATAAAATTTAAATTAAACAAATTAAACAAAGTACAGATTCGAAGTCTCTCTTTTCGAGTCTAATGGACAGATTCGAGGATCATGGTCATTTCGAATCTAATGACAGATTCGAGAAACCCATGAACAGACTCGAATGCCCAAGAACAGACTCGAAGACCCGTCGGCCCTTATTTCAACAAAAAACCACAATTTTAACCATTTTGAACGTAGCAAATCACATACATTAGTTCAAATAGGTTCTAATCATAGATTTATGCTTTTAATTTGATCTTTTATTAGTCCATACTTGGTAATTTTGCAAAAACCCTATTTTGACCTATAAAACATCAAAATGTGATGTTTAAGCCCAAATTTGTGTATTAAACCACCAAAATCTTGTACAATCATGTTGCTTATACCTAGATTTGAAAGTAGAATCGACCACAAAAACTTTAGAATCGACGAAATGTCGTTTAGTGGAAATACGATAGACTCGAGATTAGATTCGAGATCGCCAGTAACAGATTCGAGAAGTCAGATTCGAGAACAGTGAGAAGTAAATGCTTTCACTGTGGACCTTTATATACTAACTACCTTCAAGTCTATGTGTAGATTCGAGTCTACTGACAGATTCGAGAACTTTAATTTCGAGTCTGTCTTAGATTCGAAGCTACAAACACTTAGAAAAATTTCGGAAATTTTGAAATAATTTCAACTTTTTCCAACTATTTTCTACTGTGTAGTGTAACCAGATAAACTATGCCAAATCTTTTACCCTAAGCTCAGATATTTCACGCATTGTATATTTTATCCAACTTTGAATGCACCCTCAGTAATTTTTGACCTTTTACCTAAGTAAAAACTAAACTATACTAAAATAAAATAAAATAAAATAAACTAAGGTAAAAATAAAATAAAATAAAATAAAATAAAATAAAATTTTGACTAAAAAACTTAATCTAGACTTAAATTATAAAAATAAGTTTACAAGCTAAGCTAAATACCAAACAACATATTTTTGGTGAGTATAGTCTAAGAAAGGTTCAATCAGATAGCGATGTCCGATACTAACTTTCAGTACTTAAACTTTCACACTTAGGAATTTGTTGAATTCCTTTGATTGTTTGTCGTGACATACCCACTTAGCCGATTGTTGGTATTTTACCCTGTTAAACACTTTACATTTCGGAATATCCCTTGGCCTTTTTATTTATCAGGAAATTATCTTACGTGACTCAGACATAGACATACTTTTATGATCAAGGCACACAGACAAAATTCTAACTTGTTGGTATTTGCAAACTTTCTTTAAAAGACAAACATCGGACACAGGTCTGTATTCTCATACAACAAAGTGTCTTAGTTCGACTTAAGGTTTAACCTTAAAGTTAGCAGATAGCGGTGACAGGTCTGTACTGACGTACAACAAAGCGACATGTCTGCTAACCCGAATCTAAACAGAGACAACAGGTCTGTACTTACGTACAACAGAGTTGCATGTTTTCGACTCTCAGTTTTTCATGATATTTCTATTCTTTCCATTTTCAGATGTAATTGATGTTGCTATACATCCCCAGAAAGTTTGCATACCTCATTTAGACTCAATGTTTGTATGTATTGTACATAAAAATTAAGACCGATTGGTCATACATCTAAGCTAGTGACACGCTTGACTTTTTCTAGAATATTTTATTAGCCTTGAGATTCCCTATATGTATTATGCCTACCAACACATCGAACTAAATAAAGTATAACACTTAGGATTTAGTTGCATTATGTGTGAAAGCCTAAACACTTAGAGTCTGTAACGACGGTGCTAATTTTCGTCACTTTGTACCTATGTATCTAAGACTTAACTCCTTTTCTGATATTCTCTTTTTTTGTATTTTTGTAATTTTCTCTCTTTTTTCTTTTGTTTTTCATAGCAAGAAGCAGTAAACTAAGCTTACCTACTAACTTACTAAAAATAGAAACTTACTAAAAATAGAAACTTTCCTAAATTAGAAACTTTCCTAAATTAGCAGACTACTGGAAAAAGAAAGAAATATAACAACTATAAAAGAAAATAAAATACTACTAAGGGCAATTTACTCTGGGTTGCGCATTCCATTAAGTTGAATTAAATACTCAAACCGTGACTTATCAAACGCTTTGGTAAATAAATCAGCATTATTATCTTCAGTTGCCACCTTTACCAGTTTGATCAAGTTCTTTTCAGCACAATCACGAATAAAATGATGTCTTATGTCTATGTGCTTTGTTTTACTGTGTTTAACTGGATTATTTGTTATAGCAATTGTTGATTGATTGTCTATCCTAATTGGAGTTTGAGTATAAGCCAAACCGTAATCCCGCAATTGTTGTTGTATCCACAGAACCTGTGAACAGCAACTACCAGCAGCAACATACTCGGCCTCGCACGTTGACACGGCTACCGATGTTTGTTTCTTGCATTGCCAGGATACCAGTCTCCCTCCGAGGAACTGACAACCTCCAGTCGTTGATTTGCGCGTCAAGCTGCATCCTCCGTAGTCTGAATCTGTGAACGCCTCCAACTCTAGATCTCCCTCCGCGTGATACCAAAGTCCTAGCTTCGGTTTCGACTTGAGGTATCGTAGAATCCGCTTCACAGCTTTCATATGCATCTCCTTCGGATTCGCTTGAAACCTAGCACAAATACACACAGCAAACATAATATCAGGTCTTGAAGCAGTTAAATACATAAGTGACCCAATCATGGCCCGATATAAAGTCGGATCCACATCGGTATCACCATCAGTACCCGGCCCGAGATTGTGATTCACTTGAATCGGCGTGCTGAAAAGGGCAGTCAACTTTGTTCCTTCCATCCCAAACCGTTCCAATATGTCATAGACATACTTGGTCTGATGGATAAACATGCCTTCCTTCTTCTGGTCAACTTGTAACCCCAAAAAGAAATTCAACTCTCCCATAGCACTCATCTCGAACTTAGACTTCATAACCTTCTCGAAATCTTTGCACATCTGTTCGTCTGATGATCCAAAAATGATATCATCTACGTACACTTGTACCAAGATAAAATGATCTCCCTTTCTCTTCACAAATAGAGTACTATCTATTCTACCCCTCTCAAAGCCATTTTCTAAAAGATGGTTAGATAGAGTCTCATACCATGCCCTGGGAGCCTGATGTAATCCATAAAGAGCCTTATCTAATCGATATACTCTATCAGGATATTTAGGATCTGTAAACCCGGGCGGCTGTTCTACATACACCAACTCCTTCACTTTCCCATACAGGAAAGCACTCTTAACATCCAGTTGATATACCTTAAATCCTTTGAAGGAGGCAAAAGCTAAAAACAACCTAATTGCTTCTAACCTTGCTACTGGTGCAAACACTTCGTTGTAATCGATTCCCTCCTCTTGGTTGAAACCCTTTACAACTAATCTCGCTTTGTTGCGCGTGACTATACCCCGATTGTCTCTTTTGCACTTAAAAACCCATTTGGTTCCTATTGCAGTCTCCCCTCGAGGTAACGGAACTAACTCCCACACTTCTAGTTTCCTAAATTGTGACAGTTCTTCCTGCATCGCTTCAACCCAGGAGTTGTCCTTAAGTGCCATTTGCACATTTTTGGGCTCTACTTGCGATATGAAACACGAATATAGACATGTATGATATGCCTCGGAGTCGTTTATCATCGACAACAACACAGTGTTGTTATTTACACTACTCCGAGTCCTCACACCCTCGTTAGGATTTCCTATGATGCTATCTATAGGATGGTTCTTGTTAATCCTAGAGGTCTCTATTTCGTCTACCCTTAGATTATCTCCTAAGTTGGATCCTATTTCACCTAAAGGGGGAACAGGCTCAGCTTCCACATTCTCTTCCTCACGGACGTTTTCCTCAGAGGCAGAACTTGATGCTTGAGTCTGATTCTCAGTGTTAGGTTCTTCTGGATTAGCAACTTCTGGAGACCCATCTACAGTCGCAGTAGGCTCGGACGTAGATTCGAACGCGGTCCTTGGAAAAATATGGCCATCGTCATTTAGGTGCAACGTCGCCATGTCTTTATCGATTGTACCTGCAGTATCATCCAAAGGAATGTTAAATGACTCAAATAACTTATCATAGTCAAATATCCATTCCGGACCAGTTTGGGGTTCATGTGTATAACTTGTGACTTCAATATTATACACAATCTCCACGATACCACTCTTTTTGTTAAAAACCCGTTTGTTTGGTGAGTTTGGCACATAACCTAGGAAGTATCCTTCGTCAGCCTTTTCACCAAACTTCGGTTGATGTTTTGTTCTTAAAAGTGTACATGGTACTCCAAACGGTTCGAATCCAGTTAAGTTAGGTGGCCTTTTATTCAAAATTTCATAACATGTTTTGTTCAATGATTTGACTGTAAGGACTCTATTTAAAATGTGGCACGCGGTATTCACTGCCTCCCCCCAAAACATGGTAGGAAGCTTTGAATCCGAAAGCATAGTCCTTGCAGCCTCAATCAATGTTCTGTTTTTACGTTCGGCCACCCCATTCTGTTGTGGTTCATATGGTGCACTGAATTGATGCACGATGCCCTTTGATAGGCAATATACACCAATTACAGAGTTTTTAAATTCAGTCCCATTATCACTACGAATATGTTTAACCCTTGTTCCGTAGGAGTTCTCCACTTGGTCTAAGAACCCGATGAGCTTTGTAGCCGTCTCGTCCTTCGTACCTAAAAAGAAAACCCATGAAAACCGTGAGTAATCGTCAGTGATAACTAAGCAAAACCAACTACCTCCTATACTCCTTTTGTTGATAGGGCCAAAAAGGTCCATATGCAACAAATCGAATGTCGAGGTTATGGAGTTCAGCTTCTTGGACTTGTGTGTCTTTTTATGTTGCTTGCCCTTCATGCACGGTAGACACTTGTCTTCAAATTGAAAGCTCTTCAGAGGCACACCTTGCACCAAACCATTCTTTGTTATGTAGTTCATTTTCCTTAGGTGCAAGTGAGCCATGCGTCTGTGCCACAAAACCGATTCCGTCTCTGAAGCTTTTGATAGTAAGCAGATCGGACCCATCGAATTATCTGGCTTGTTCATATCGAGCATGTACAAGTCATTCTTCCTTGGAGCCCGCATCAATATCCAATCTTCAGGTATCTCGAATCCCGGCTTTAGCACTAACGCCTCAGTGTCAGTAAATAACACCGAGTTCTTCTTATCACAGATTTGAGATACACTAATGAGATTATGAACCAGTTTATCAACGTGATAAACTTGATCCAATGTAATCGTCCCATTAGTGACTTCTCCAGTTCCAGTGATATTCCCTCCTTTGTTGCCAGCGAATGATACAAATCCCCTATTACCCCCCTTGAAGTCTGTGAGAAGACTTCTTTCCCCCGTCATATGCCTGGAGCAACCACTGTCATCCTCTTTCATCATTTGGTATGACAGAACCTTTTGACGGCCTTCAACCTCAGATACTGGTGGAATGTACCCTTCATCAATGCACACCCACATGCGCATATCGTTGAATCGTACAAAATCCGTGAATCTATCCTTCCACCAGTAGTAATCCTCAACTTTCATCAGCTTAGGTGGTGCATTGGCCTTCCCAACTTCGTGATCCATTTCAAGGAATTTCTGAAGGTTTGACATCTTTTCTGAAAGAATTTGAATTTGAACTTAATTAATTTAATTAGAAACTGATTTAAATTAACTTATTCGAAACTAGATAGATTCGAATCTAATTAATATTTAATCTTTTGAAATTAAATTCGATTAAGTCTTAAAAGTCAAGTAGATTCGAAATAATGTCAGATTCGAGGAAGTCCCTAGATTCGAAGTGATGACAGATTCGAAGGAGGCTATAGATTCGAACACCCTTAGAATCGAAGGCACAATAGAATCGAAATTCAGCAGAATCGAAGCACAGAATCGAAACAGTGTAGACTCGAAACAAACTCGAAACAGTATAGACTCGAGATCCAATTCGAATGTAATAACAGATTCGAAACACCACAGACTTGAAACTGACTGAAATTGACTCGAAAGGAGCGTATTTTGGTTAGACTCGAAAATAAAGTAAAACCCTAATTACCCCTATAGATTCGAGCGCCGCAAACTCGAAAAACGGCTAACACTTTGATTTTTTGACGTTTTATGGATTAAATCACTAATTTTCAAATGAAAAACAATGATTTCGACCAAAAACGTGAAAAACGACAAAATGTTTCCCGAATATGAATTTGCTAAGCTCAAAAACACGTTTTTGAGAGAAAAACCGTCCAACTAGCGTCAAGAAACCTAGAATGTATCTGATGAACACGAAGAACACCACGAACACTCCGTAGGCTCTGATACCACTTGTAAGGTCTACCACTGACAGATCTATCTAGACGCGGATCCGTGAACGAGTGCGGAATCCTCGTTTACGGTCAGACGGACAACTCTCAACCAACGGAAACACGGAGACTATTAGACGCTGAACGAACGACACACGAACGATCCTACGTACTAATTCTCTCCGAAACGGGACTCACCTAGCTGATAAACTCGAGATCGCCTATTGCTTAATTCCTCACGAATTCTGCAAAAGGTCCGCTAATGATTCGAGTCTATCCCTAATTATAGACCCTGATTCGAGTCTGTTGTGGGCCAACCTCGAATCTGGCCTAAGGCCCTATTCGAATCTGTCCATCTGACAGATTCGAATCTAACCTATATTCGAATCTATGGATACATTCGAATCTATCACAGATTCGAATGCCTTTCTTAACCTATTCGAATCTAGCCAATACACTTAAACACTTAAGTGATGAAACTTATGTTTTAACTAATGCTTGACATAATCTTTGACTTTTATGTTTGAACTTCTTGTAATATGTTACATCAAGTTCAAACACACAATCAATAACAGACAAACACATATTAAACATATATATCAAAACACTTGTTAATATTCAGAATATTACTTAAATCATAATCATAATCGATTAGACTGCTATCGTCACACAGGGTGTACCAACAAAATCCTAACGAGGGTGTGAGGACTAGGAGTAGTTTAAATAACAACACTATGTTGTTGTCGATGATAAATGACTCCGAGGCATATCATACCTGTCTCTATTCTTGTTTCATCTCGCAAGTAGAGCCTAAAAATGTGCAAATGGCACTAAAGGATAACTCATGGGTTGAAGTGATGCAGGAAGAACTCTCTCAGTTTAGGAAACTAGAAGTGTGGGAGTTAGTTGAGGGGAAATTGCCATAGGAACCAAATGGGTTTTTTAAGTGCAAAAGAGACGATCGAGGTATAATCACTCGCAACAAGGCTAGGTTAGTTGTAAAGGGTTTCAACCAAGAGGAGGGAATCGATTACAATGAGGTGTTTGCGCCAGTAGCAAGGCTGGAAGCCATTAGGTTGTTTCTAGCTTTTGCCTCCTTCAAGGGCTTTAAGGTATATCAACTAAATGTGAAGAGTGCTTTCCTATATGGGAAAGTGAAGGAGCTGGTGTATGTAGAACAGCCGCCCGGATTTACAGATCCAAAATATCCTGATAGAGTATATCGTTTAGATAAGGCTCTATATGGATTGCATCAAGCACCAAGGGCGTGGTACGAAACCTTATCCAATCATCTGTTAGAGAACGGGTTTGAAAGGGTAGGATAGATAGTACGTTGTTCGTTAAGAGGAAGGGAGAACATTTCATCTTGGTACAAGTGTACATCGATGATATCATTTTTGGATCATCAGACGAACAAATGTGCAAAGATTTCGAGAAGGTGATGAAGTCGAAATTCGAGATGAGTGCAAAGGGAGAGTTAAATTTCTTTTTGGGGTTACAAGTTGACCAGAAGAAGGAAGGTATGTTTATCCATCAGACGAAGTATGTCTATGACATATTGGAACGCTTCGGGATGGAAGGAACGAAACTGACTGCCCATTTCAGCACGCCGATTCAAGTGAATCACAATCTCGGACCGGGTACTGAAAGTGATACCGATGTGGATCCGATGTTATATCGGGCCATGATTGGATCACTTATGTATTTAACTGCTTCAAGACCTGACATCATGTTTGCTGTGTGTATTTGTGCTAGGTTTCAAGCAAATCCGAAGGAGATGCACATGAAAGCTGTGAAGCGGATTCTACGATACCTCAAGTCGAAACCGAAGCTGGGACTTTGGTATCACGCGGAGAGAGATCTAGAGTTGGAGGCGTTCACGGATTCTGACTACAGAGGATGCAGCTTGACGCGCAAATCTACAACTGGAGGTTGTCAATTCCTAGGAGGGAGACTGGTTTCCTAGCAATGCAAGAAACAGACGTCGGTAGCCGTGTCAACGTGCGAGGCCGAGTATGTTGCTGCTCACAGGTTCTGTGGATACAACAACAATTGCGGGATTACGGTTTGGCTTACACTCAAACTCCCATTAGGATAGATAACCAATCTACAATTGCTATAACAAATAATCCAGTTAAACACAGTAAAACAAAGCACATAGACATAAGGCATCTTTTTATTCGTGGTTGTGCTGAAAAGAACTTAATCAGATTGGTAAAAGTGGCAACGGACGATAATAATGCTGATTTATTTACCAAAGCCTTTGATAAGTCACGGTTTGAATATTTAATTCAACTAAATGGAATGCGCAACCCAGAGTAATTTGACCTTAGTGGTAGTTTATTTCCTTTTATAGCTGTAGTATTTCTTTCTTTTTATAGTAAGTCTGCTAATTTAGGATAGTTTCTATTTTTAGTAAGTTAGTAGGTTATCTTCTTTTATTGCTATTTCTTATGAAAAACAAAAGAAAAAAGAGAGAAAACAATAAAAATTCAAAAAAAGAGAATATCAGAAAAAGAGTTAAGTCTTAGATACATAGGTTCAAAGTGACGAAAATTAGCACAGTCGTTACAAACTCTAAGTGTTTAGGCTTTCACACAAATGCACCTAAAATTCTAAGTGTTATACTTTATGTTAGTTTGATGTGTTGGTAGGCAGAATACATATAGGGAATCTCAAGGCTAATAAAATATTCAAGAAAAAGTCAAACGTGTCGCTAACTTAGATGTATGACCAATCAGTCTTAATTTTTATGTACAAGACATACAAACTTTGAGTCTAAATGAGGTACGCAAACTTTCTGGGGATGTATAGCAACATCAAATACATCTTAAAATGGAAAGAATAGAAAAATCATACAGAATTGAGAGTCAAAAACATGTAACTCTGTTGTACGTAAGTACAGACCTGTTGCCTCTGTTTTGATTCGGGTTAGCAAGATAAGTCGCTTTGTTGTACGTCGGTACAGACCTGTCAGCGCTGTCTTGCTAGCTTTAACAATAAACCTTAAGTCAAACTAAGACACTTTGTTGTATGAAAATACAGACCTGTGTTCGATGTTTGTCTTTTAAAGAAAGTTTGCGAATACCAACAAGTTAGAATCTTTGTCTGTATGCCTTGATCATAAAAGTATGTCTAGGTGTGAGTCACGTAAGATAATTTCATGATAAATAAAAATGTCAAGGGATATTCCGAAATGTAGCATGTTTAAAGGGGTAAATACCAACAATCGGCTAAATAGGTATTTCACGACAAACAATCAAAGGAATCAAAAATTTCCTAAGTGTGAAAGGTTAAGTACTGAAAGTGAGTATTTGACACCGCTATCTGATTGAACCTTTCTTTGACTATACTCGTCAAAAATATCTTGTTAAGTGTTTAGCATAGGTTGTAGATTTTTATAAGTGTAGTTTAAGTCTAAGTTAAATTTTTGTTCAAAATTTTAAAATTTTATTTTTACTTTTACTTATTTTTATTTTTATTTTATTTTATTTTATTATATTTTTAATTTTATTTTTAGGAAAAAGGTCAAAAATTACTGAGGGTGCATTCATAGTTGAATAAAATAAACATTGCGTGAAAATCTTGTGCTTAGGGTAAAAGATTTGGCATAGTTTATTCCGTTACACTATAAGATTGAAAAAGCTGACAAAGTTGAATTTATTGAAATTTTCAAAGTTTCAGGGGGTAATTCGAGTTTAGGTTAAACTCGAATTTGGGTGATCTCGAATCTGTCAGTAGATTCGAAATTGGCCATAGACTCGAAGGTAGGTGTTATAAATAGGTTAACAGTAATCGTCATTACTCCATCTGTTTTCGAATTTGTTCCTTCGAATCTATCTGGCGATTTCGAATCTATTTGCTCGAGTTTGCCGATTTCACAAAAACTACTATTTGTCGAGTTTCTTGCATGTGGGTTCGAGTCTACTCCTAGATCTAGGTATAAACAACTGATTTGTACAAGATTTAAGTAGTCTTATACACCATTTAAGCCAAAATCACCGATTTTTGAAGGTTTATTGGTCGAAATCTTGTTTTTCAAAATTACAAAGTTTGGACCGGTAAAGAGTCAAGTTAAATGCAAATATCTGTGATTAGGACCTAGTAGGACTAATGAATGTGATTTTCTAAGTTCAAAATGGTTAAAATCATGGATTTTGGTGATGAAGTGGGCCGACGATTTCGAATATGTTCATGACCAGTCTCGAGTTTGTCAGTAAACTCGAGAAGGTCATTAGATTCGAGTGTGACATCAAACTCAAAAAAGTGTTCTTCGAATCTATTTGTTCGAATTTGTCATTTTATTTGAATTATTCAATTTAAATTAATTAAACTTGTAGAAATTCAATTGTGTTGGATTTTGTACTTAAACAAGTTCAAAATAAAACAAATTTGAATTTAAACAAGTTTATTCATTTATAATAATTCTAATATTTTATCTATTGTGCAGATATGGCAGATAGAGTGTTCGTGCCTAAGCATAATATGGTCATTCCCCCCGACCATCATATCCCTGAAGCGCAGGGATTCCGACAAATGATGGATTTCCTAGTGGAGTCTAGGATTTCGTTCGCATTATCCCATAACATCCAAATAGTTATTCCCTATGTGCGGCAATTTTACGATCACTTGCAAGTCGATTGTACTGTAACCCCAACAGTACTAAGGACAAGAATAGCTGGACAACCATTGGTCTTTTCTGCTGAAATGTTACGTCAAATTCTGCAGCTGGGGACTGAGGAACAAGAAAATGGACCCATAGATTTCCCGTTAAGCATTAGGCAGTCTGCTTTTGTGAGGATGGGATATAGTCTGGATGTTACTAAGACATCCTATATGAAAAGTGGACTCATTGGGCAGTGGCGTTTTCTGGCGCACGTTTTTATGATATGCTTTGCGGCTAAGAAAGCGGGTTTTGATTATATTGTATCGAAGATCCAATCCTGGATTATCGCATTGGTTTATAATCGGAGCTTCAGTTTTTCAGAGATGTTTTTCTCCGAGTTCGTTCACCAGATCACAGCTCCAGAGAGGGAAAGATTTCTTCTATATCCCCGATTTGTGATGATGCTTATCAGGCACTTCTTGCCTAATTTGCCGCAACTTAATGAGATTCAAAGTGTAGCGGTTATCGACAAAAGGATTTTTGCTGATTGCTCTGCTCATAGAGGAAGGTTGGCAGTTCCGGTAGAGCGACCTTTGTTCGGAGCTGTAATAGACAGGAACTTTGTAGCACCGGATCATGCCAATTGGGCAGGTGAGTTGGAAGTTCAGCTTCGACAGCCACAACAACAACAGCAGCAACCGCGCCCTCAGCAACAGAGGAGACGCCAAAGATCGACAGCGAGTCAAACTCAGGCAAGTAGGCCTTCTACAAGTCAACAGCAAGAGGCACAAGAGGCAAGGGCTTCAAGTGCAGTACCTGAATCTGAGCAGATAGCACAAACATTGGAGGAAATCTGGGCATCTGGGCCTAATGCTAATGAAGAGATAACTGCTGAGCTTGTCAATCAGATGTTAGAGCCTCCAGAAGGAGATGATGATGTTCTTAGGGAAGTGGATGAATATCAACCTGAGCAGACCGGTAATGAAATGTCATCTTCAGCTACTGAATCTGAAGATATGGAAGAGCTAGAGGTTGAAGTTCCAGAGTCTGTCACTACAGAACCATTTGTCCAGATAGGAACCTATGGATCGAGGTTAGTAGTGAATGAAGAAGCTTCACGGCGACGAGCATCACGAGAGTCTGATGACTCTGATTTTGAAGAAGAAGAGGTTGCTCCATTATTGACAATGCAAAGGGCTAAGCGTCATCGTTTTATGCAGGGAGCTACCTCAGGTTCAGCTGCACAGCCTGAAATTCCTCAGCCTCAGGCCCCTCAATCTACCATTCCACCATCACCACCACCTGTTCAACCGTACATCCCATCACCCATCATTCCGACTCCAATACAATCCATTCCATCCACCTCATCCACCTACGCAGAGAATCAAAGGTTTTTGGAGCTAAAGGATCGAGTTGACTTCCAGCAGATTCAAATCTTTGGACTGACAACGGCTATCGGTGAAATTCAGAAGCATAATGCCAATCTAGATAACGAGAATGCCGACCTGAAGAAGATTGTGGATAAAGTTCAGGAAGAGAACTTGGAGTTAAAAACTTTTGTAGCTGATCAAGCAGCTGAAATAAGATCGATGCGCTCCCTGATTGAGCAATTAATGAAAAATATAAAGGCTCAGGGGGAGACATCCTGCCGTGATCAAGTAGACCTGCACAGGGATGATGATGATAATGATGAAGATGACAATGGCAATGATCCCAGCACGCAAAGACAGAATGAGCCAGTAAATTTTTCTGCTGCTCAGGATGCTGAGACTCAGGGGGAGCCGAGTCAATCAGGAGTTGTAGAGGGAGAAGCCAGTGCATCCAAAGCCACAGAGTCGGAGATAAATGAGATGATTGAAGCACTTATGGATCTCGATGATGACCCTATGGACCTTGGCTTTGATTTTGAGGATGATATGGAGGAATTAGAAGAAGGAGAGTTTGTACCTGAAGATATAACAGATTGGAAGTCCGATGATGAAGTGTGTGCTGACGAAGATGATGAAGCCAATGAGATCATCGTTCAGCAAAACCCAATCACAGGTACTTACATGATAGACGAAAATAATGTGATTAACATAGAAGTAGTCAATGCTGCTTTAAATGTTGATTCATCAAGAGAAGAGCCTGCCAGAGAGCTTACCCATGAAGAGAAAAGAAAACTATGGTTCAGGGCAGAGCAAAAGGAGTTAGAGTTGAAGAAGAGGATGCATGTGCGGGGTGCTGGAGAGCTATCCGGAAGCATATTGAGCTGGTTCTTTGATCGGGAATTGCAGCTATTCATAATCAAAAGAAAAGATGGTCTCCAGTACCTCAGAAAAACTCTGAAAGTGTTCAACTCCTTGCCGAAGATTGAGATAAAGGCGTTAGCTTGGAAAGAGCTAATCAATATCGGCAACGACCCTTACGCTGAAATTATTGCCAAGATCATAAGAAAAGAAGGAAGGTCAAGAAAGTTCGAACGCCTCAATCCGAGGATTGGTAAACGAGTGATGGATCATTCTCGAATTGATCCTCTGACTGGGCGTCCATGGATGAAGATACAATACAGACCAGTGAGATGTCTGAGAAAGGTTCCACTTAAGCCAATGCCACAGGACGTCATGAAAAACCTAAACTGGTGGTATGTGGAAAGTGAAACGGGGGAAGCTGTGATGGAAGATTTTGAAGAAAAGGTGATTCTTAGAGTCTATGATCCCCTTCACCTGGTAAACCTTTCTAAAGATGACCTTCAAGTGCTGCATGCTCATAAGATCTCAAGCGACACTCATATGGACAGTGAGGCTAGAAAGTATGAAAATGTAGTTAGAGTATGTATTGAAAAGGGTTTGTATGCTGGCAGCAGTTTGAATAAATAATAAACAAAGTTCTTAATCAAATGTGTGAATTGTTAGAAGCTATCGTCAAGGGGGAGTCTGTTGGTACACCTTGTGTGACGATAGCAGTCTAAGTGATCCAACATTGTGGTTTAGCAAGTGTTTGATAGATATGTTTATATATGTTTGATAATTATTATTGATTGTATGTTTGAACTTGATGTAACGTATTACAAGAAGTTCAAACATAAAGATCAAAGATAAAATCAAACATAAGTTAAAAACATAAGTTTCAATTCTAAGTTAAATAGGTGATAGAGTAAATTCGAATTCTATAAGGATTGGCATTCGAATCTATGACAGATTCGAATGTGTTCCTAGGCAGATTCGAATGTTACTCAGTAGGCAGATTCGAGAGTGTCAGTGGGGACAAACTCGAATGGGCCTTGGGCCTGATTCGAGTTTGGCCCATGGCAGACTCGAATTAGCCTCTATAATTAGGGATAGACTCGAATAATTATTAGACTTTTTGCAGAATTCGAGAGAGATTAAGCAAAAGGCGATTTCGAGTTTATCATCAGTCTTAGTGTTGTTTCGGAGAGAATCAATTCGTAGGTGCGCCCGTAGTAGTTCGTACAGCTTATTGATAGTCTCCGTGTTCCTAGTGAGAGTTATTCCGTCAACCCGTTAACGAGGATTCCGCACTCGTTGACGGTCTCGCGTATAGATAGATCTCGTAGTGGTAGACCTTGCAAAATTTCACCAGGTAATAATTCTAGCAGATTATTAATAATTATGAGATCACGGAATTAAATGGGAATATTGATATTAATTATGAAATATTGATAACGGGATCGGGTATCGTATCGGTGACGAACGCGCGTTATAAACGAAATGTTTATATGTATAACACGTTTAACTCTTTGCTACCTTTTCATTCATACCAAAAACAATTGAGAAATGTTGTGTGTGTTTGTAAGAGCAAACAGAAGGAAAAAAATCGTAACGGATCGAATTGAGCTGTGGAATTTTTTTTATCTTGGCTTGTGGTGTTTTTTAACTTGGAAATGTAAGAAAACTCTAATTTAAATGAGTTGATTGTGTTATAAGCTCCTAAATTATGGAATTGTTTTAGCAAGTGTTTGTAAGTGATTATGTATCGTTTTTTTGGGTTGCAATTATTTTTCATTCGGCAAAACATAAACTAGAATAATTCATAGTTTTTTTCGTTGTTAAAAACACAAAAATAAATGAGTTGCAATTATTTTGTACGAAAAATCAAAATGATTTATAGTTTTTTGTAAAAAAAATTTTAAACCATGATTGAGTCATAGTTTTTCATTCGGGAATGCTAAAAGTTGAATGGTTTGTAATCAATTTCGTTTAAAATTTAATTAAAAGCCGATCAATTTGTAATTTTTTTATTCCAAACGAAAAGTACTACGAATGAAAAAGTATTGCGACCATTCATTTTTTAGTTATTCTATGAATGAAAAAACCATGACTCACTGTGGTTTATAGTTTTACGAATGAAAAATATTGAGACTCATTTTGATTTTTTTGTTTTTTAAATAAAAAACAATGACCCATTTAGATTGGAAAACACTAAAAAATGAAACGATTTGTATTATTTTATTCGAAAAAAGTAAGAAAAGGATGGTTCATAGTTTTTTAGTTGGAAAAAGTGAAAATTGAAATGATTCATAGTATTTTTTTTCATTCATATTATATATAATTGTGAATAAATAATCAAATATTATCTATCCGTAAATATTTGGTTTATTTTGATATTTATGAAATATTAGAAAACTTAATAAAAGAAAAAAACTAGTAATAGAATAAATGTTGATTTTAAATTTATATTTATCATTTTATAAATACATATATACTCATTTATGTAACGAAAGCTTTTTCTTCCTCACATTGATATTTCACATTTGAGTTAATATGAACTAGAAGAAACATTGATATTTCAACACCGCCACTCTCCGAATGAGAGGGCGATGGAGTATGTGGTAGAACCCCGTGGAATGAAGTGGTTTCCCTTTGAGGGGAAACCAAGTGGGTGGTGGGGGTGATTTCGACCGCTGGACGGACGGTCTTATCGAGAGGAGTCCGGCTTATAGGGCTTAGTTCACCCTCAGATTGAATCTCCCTCGCTCTCATGACAGAGACAGTTCTTTCGGACTCTGCCGTCTCTGCCGTCTCACCTCCTGCTTCCTCCCTCACAATCACAGTCTCCCCCTCACCCAAACCCAGTGATTGCTGAACATCCATCCTTTCTCCCTCATGCTCACTCTCTCTTGGCTCACCTTCGGATTGGTTAGTCTCAGTTGATTCCGACTGAGACTCATCCGGATAACTCTCTTTTATATATGCCCTTACCCGCTCCATGCCCCTTGACCTCATTAGAAGAGATAGAGGAATTTTCATTACCGGTACTGTCGGGGCCCCCTTTGGCAGAGTTAATTTCTGAATTGCCACTGTGGGGTAAACATCAGCCTCCGGACGCTCGTGAATATCGTCGTCTTGATCCATTGCAAACTGTATGATGAGTTGGAGAAATCTTTGTAGAGGGACATACTTTCTACCTTTCTTTGTGCCCCTCTCTATATGGACTCTTCCAAGCTCTTCGAATAAGAATGAAGCATAGTCCACGTGTCGGTCAAAGGCAAAGCCTGTGAACATGGCTAGTACCTGGGCCGATGCTGAATCATGACCTGAATGTTTGGCGGTGAAACATTTGTTAAGCACATCGAATAGTATCCGCCAGTGGGATTGAAGGTTTTTCGTGCGGAAGTCTGATGGTTTAGAAAGAGGACCGTCATACCCCAGAGTTTGAATCTCGGCTAGGGTTTCAGAGACGGATGGGTTTGGGTCGAATAATTCACGGGTGGGAAGGTAGAATTCAGTGGGTAGATGAAGGATGTGGCGGATGGCAGAGGTAGTGACTTTGACTGGAACGCAGTCAATAGTGGATGTGAAGTGAGGTTCGGGGTCGGTTATATATTTTAGCCTGTTCCAGAATTGTTGGAGATATATTTGGGGAACAGCTATGGCAGTGGATAGTGCATAGTAGATGGGATGGCGGGTGAGGATGTCGAAAGCGAGGGTTTGGGTTTCTTTGGTGAGGATGGAAACGTCGAGTTGCCAGTTATGTGGAATAAACTCGACAAACTCGGCGCTGGGTAGGATGGATTCTTCAGGGAGTTGAGCGTTGTTATTTGGAATGGGGGGATGGGGTATGGTGAGAATAATTGCGGGATCCATTAGCCTGCAAAGTGCAACAGAGGTAGAATCATAAGACTTGAGATGATAATGCATTGATGTGAAATCTAGATGAGTGTGAAATAGAAATTGTCTGATCTGTTTAGCATCGGGTCTTTATTAGCAGAATAAAATTCCACTAATAAAGTCCAAAGTCAATCGTTAAGAGACCGATGTTAGATAAGACCGTTTCACTCAAACACTAATCCTAACTCTAATCAATGGTGCACTCAGATGGATATATTTTTGTGTTTTTTGAAATTATATAAAAATGCAGAAATGGAAAAATGAAAAGTTAAAAAAATGCTAAGTGTTGGATTTCGGATGGTCCTAATTCGGATGAACAGGGTCACCGAATTCGGATCCGTCCAAAATCGGATGATGCATGAATGATGAGTGGGTGTCCGAATTCGGATGAGGTGAAAATGGGGACCGAATTCGGATGATGGGCCGAAGTGCAAGTGATGGTGTGTAAGTCAGTTGGTCCGAATTCGGATGATGTAAGAACATGGTCCGAATTCGGATGTGGTGCGGATGTAGTGTGGTATATGTAGAAAATGACAAGGAACCAAACTCGGATGAGGACCGAATTCGGATCCAATCCGAGTTCGGATGAACAGTGAAGATGCAATGAGACTTATGTTTAAATTTCAAAATTCCTTAAGGACCGAATTCGGATCACTGAGGACCGAATTCGGATCAACAGTGACCGAATTCGGATCTACAGTGACCGAATTCGGATCTACAGTGACCGAATTCGGATTTCCGAAGTTTGAAAAATTGAAAATTTTAAACTAAGAGGGACGCCCGAATTCGGATGATGGTCCGAACTCGGACATCCGAAATGCATGTATGCAGTTAATGTGTTCATGCAAAAATAAACGTGAACAGTTGAAATTTAACAAAAATACATGAAATTACAGATCCTACTCTAAAACAACTTACTGAACATTTTATCTAACTACAACTAAGAGAAAAACACACATCACAGTACCTAAAATGTATAAAAACCGAGAAGAAGAAAAAAGAAAAAATAGAGAATCAAACACATAATATAAGACATTAAAAGTTAAAATAAAGTGAAAAACAAGTTACCTGATAATGCCGAAGAAGGAAAATGCAAGAAAAATGAAGAAAAATGGTGGTCCAAAAGCTTTGATCCGATGACAATGGTGGTTCGTGGGCGGTGGGAGACGAAGAGAGCAAAGGAAGGAGGAAGAAGAAAGAGTGAAAATATCTTGGAAGTGAAGAATTTGACTGTTGACCGCCCCTATTTAAACTCGCGTGGGTCGGGTCGGGTCAGAGGGTCCGCGCCCAAAAAGGAGTTGGGCCGCCGGGTTTGATTTTACACACACATACACAATTAAAATGGGCTTCTTAAGAATATAAACATAAACAAAAATTTAAAAGAAATTTTGGCCCAAATTTTATTACATCTTTTTTTTTTTAAGTTTTTCTTTGAAACAACAAAATGAGATATTTTTGGTATTTTCTATTAGTATTTAAGTTAAGACAAGAATAAAGTAAACTAAAATCTTTTTGACTTTTTGATAACTTCGAAAATTAAAATCTTTTTGTGATTTTCTGACCTATTAAATTAGACTTAAAATTACAATTAAAAAATAAGACCAACCTAAAATTTAAAATTTAGCTACAAAAGAAATAAAGAGAAACACAGAATTATAAAAATTTAAAATCCTAACTATACTCCCCCTCAAATAACTACCGGTTCTTTTCCTTTCCTTTTTCAGATTTTAAACACGACAACCCTTTTTAGACTTACAAACACAGACAAACCTTGATAATGATTGCATCCCACTCCGTGATGAACAATTCACACAGTAATTTGTCAGGATCATTAATTATTAAAAATATACGCAGATAACGAAATATTGAGTTTCAATTTTGTGACACAATCCTTAAATTTAAATAACAGATATTTTCTAAAATAAAGGAATTTCAATCATGATAGATTGAAATAGAATTATTTAAGACAATATCTGATATTTAATTGGAAGGCGGATTCAACATGCCGATATGGGATACTAAGAACTGAAAACGCGGTTCGTTTAAAGCTTTAGTAAATATATCCGCAAGTTGGTATTCCGTGCCAACAAAATACAACTCAATGGTTCCCTTTTCTACGTGATCTTTAATAAAATGATACCTGATATCTATGTGTTTTGTTCGGGAGTGCTGCACGGGATTGCAAGAGATGGCAATTGCACTTCGAGAATCACAGTAAATTGGGATATTGGTGAGTGAGAATCCATAATCGCGTAGTTGTGTTCTCATCCACAGCACTTGAGAGCAACAGCTTGCAGCTGCTACATACTCAGCCTCAGCTGTAGATGTGGAAACACAATTCTGCTTTTTGGAAGACCAACTCACCGGTCTATCTCCTAAAAACTGTATTCCTCCCGATGTGCTTTTTCTGTCCACTCTACAACATGCAAAATCAGCATCTGAAAATGCGGTAATATCGAAATCGGTTCCCTTTGGATACCATAGACCAAGTTCGGGTGTACCCTTAAGATAACGAAAGATGCGTTTTACCGCAGTTAGGTGTGATTCTTTTGGGTCGGCCTGAAATCTAGCACAAAGACATGTTGAAAACATTATATCCGGCCTACTGGCAGTCAAGTATAGTAAGGATCCTATCATTCCTCTGTAAGTTATATTATCGACACTTTTTCCGGAAGGATCGGTGTCTAACTTACAGTTGGAGGCCATGGGAGTTGCGATACTCGTGCAAGAGTCTAACTTATACTTCTTGAGAATGTCAAGAGTATATTTCGACTGGTTCACAAAAATCCCATCCTCAAGTTGTTTGACTTGTAATCCGAGGAAAAAGTTCATTTCCCCCATCATACTCATCTCAAACCTGGACTCCATTAGGGCTGAAAAATCCTTAAAAAAATTACTGTTAGTAGATCCAAATATAGTATCGTCGACATAAATTTGTACTAGCATTATATGTGGGCCTTCCCTTTTAGTGAACAGAGTTGTGTCCACCACACCTTTATAGAAACCGGCAGAAATAAGGAAATTTGAAAGACTATCATACCATGCTCGAGGTGCTTGTTTTAAACCATAGAGGGCCTTATCTAGCACATAAACATGGTCGGGTTTATGTGCATCAACAAAGCCTTGTGGTTGTTCAACATACACCTCCTCGTTAAGTTCACCGTTTAGAAAGGCAGTCTTGACGTCCATTTGGTACACTTTGAAATCTTTGTGTGCCGCATACGCCAAGAAGATTCTGATTGCTTCGATCCGTGCAACTGGAGCGAAGGTCTCGTCATAATCTATCCCTTCTTGTCGTCGGTAGCCTTTGGCAACAAGTCTTGCTTTATTCCTTATCACAATGCCGTTCTCATTTCGTTTGTTCTTAAAGATCCACTTTGTTCCGATGACTGTACGGTCTTTTGGTTTGGGAACTAACCGCCATACTCTTAGCTGTTCAAACTGGTTGAGTTCCTCTTGCATTGCAACTATCCAATCTGGATCTGTCAGGGCTTCATCCACACGAGCGGGCTCTATCATACTCAAGAATGATGCGAAGAGGCATTCATTAGCAGATGCCCTACGAGTTTGGACTCATGTTGATACATCACCAATGATTTGATCTGTTGGGTGACTTCGGGTCCATTTGATCTCGCGTGGAAAGGGTGCTCGGGATGGAACCTCTGTGGTTAATGTGGGGATGGATGAGGATTCATGGTCTATGGTTTCAAATGATGGTACCACTGGTTCAGGTTCGATTCCCGAGTGTTCAGGTGAAGGAAGAATTGTTGGTATTATATGTGAGGGTATTATAGGAGTAAATTCAACTGCGGATATGTCGGTGGATGATGTAGATGGATGAGGGTATGTTGATGAAGATGGAGCGGAGAAACTTTGTGGCGCAGTTGAACTGGAAGGATCACCTACATTATTGACAACATTAGAGACACTAGCGTTAGGACCAAAAAATTCAACATAAAAAGGATCAAATAAATTAACCAAATCAGAAGAAGAAAAAGAAATGGGGTTATTGGAAGAGTCTCCAGGCATTTGAGTAATGCGTGGTCCTGATTGATCAACTTCGGGTGCCAGTTCAGCCAACTCATCAAATGTGACGTGCACACTTTCATTGACTGTTCTGGTTCGGGTATTGAATGCGCGATATGCCTTCGAGTTGGATGAGTATCCAATGAAGATCGCTTCATCCGCCTTTTCGTTAAATTTCCCGAGGTTGTCTTTGTCATTCAGCACATAGCACCTGCAACCAAATACACGTAAGTACTTGATAAATGGTACTTTATTCAAAAAGAGTTGGTAAGGAGTTTTGTTAAAGCGCTTATGGATGATGGAGCGATTTTGTGTATAGCATGCTGTTGATACGGCTTCGGCCCACAAGAACGGAGGTAGCTTTGAGTATGTGAGCATTGTACGAGCGGCTTCCACTAGCGTACGGTTACGCCTTTCCACGACCCCATTTTGTTGAGGTGTTCGAGCAGCAGAGTATTGATGCTGAATACCTTTGGATCGAAGGAAGCCCTCAACTACTGAGTTCTTGAACTCCGTGCCATTATCTGATCTGATTGATTGCACTGACAGCTGCTGTTGGGTCTCGACACTCTTGATAAAATCTATGATTTCTTGAGCTGTCTCGTCCTTGGAACGCAAGAACCTGACCCAGGTATATCGAGAATAATCATCCACGATAACCAACACATATCGTTTTCCATTTATGCTTTGAGTTCTCATCGGTCCGCATAAATCCATATGAAGTAACTCCAATACTCTTTTTGTTGATGGTTCGGGCTTTGGTTTGTGAGAAGATCGTTTCATTTTTCCTTTCTCACACGCTCCACACAGATGGTCCTTTTCGTAGCGCAATTCAGGAAGTCCTTTGACCAATTGTTTCGCATCCAGCTTGTTGATATTATCAAAATTCAAATGGGATAATCTTCGATGCCACAACCAAGAGTCTTTTGAAGAGGCTTTTGATAATAGGCAAATGTTATCCTTCAGTATTAGCTTAGCTACGTCAATGGTGTAAAGGTTAGAGTTTCGGGAACCAGTTAAGATTTCTTTTCCATCCATGCTCTTAACACTGCAATTCTTAGCCCTAAACGTTACTTCTAGTCCTTTGTCGCAGAGCTGTCCTATGCTAAAAAGATTATGTGATAACCCCTCAACATAGTCAACGTCCTTGATGACCAGATTATTTAGAACTAAGTCCCCGTATCCTTTTATGTGAGCTTGATGGTTGTTCCCGAATTTCACAGTTCCGCAATACTGTTCAACAACGTTGGACAGCAATTCTCTTCTTCCAGTCATGTGCTTCGAGCAACCCGAATCCATATACCAAATGGACTTAGTCTGAAAAACACATAAATTCATATAATGAAAAACTATATGCATTCAAACGCATCCATTTTTAATTCACAATCAAACCGTGTTCTAAACTGAGATGTTCAGAAAACATGATGAGTTAAGACCGGGTCCTGGGCTGTGTGCACAGAAGCCAAACGTGTCGGTTTAAGCACAACCGACAAGCAAAAGAACGGGTCCTAGTCTAAGGTAACTAGAAGCCATTTCTTTGAAGCACGGGTCTTGATCAGAAGTAACCAAGAACCATCTGCATTAAGATCACACAACCTTGGGTACCCACCTCAATATGGGACCCTTTTTGTTAGGATTTCCAGATTTATATGGCACGTGTACAGTTTTAGAATCCCAACTAGCATTTGTGTGTGGTCCGGATGCACAACCCTTTGGAATCCATTAAAGATTGGATTTATTGGGTTTTGGAACCTTAGGCGCTGAAATTGCCTTCGGTTTTTGTCTTTTTGAGACCTTTTTGACCGTTGCTTTGGTTTTGGGCCTTGGCAACGGACACATCTCAATTTTGTTTGTGGCCGATGATGCACTATTTTTTGTTTTCTTTTTCCGAATACGTTTAACAGGATAAGGCACGAAAGCATTCATTTCAGGAACCTGTCGTCTATATTTAGTTGGACATAGATTAAACAAATCACTGAAAGAGTACTTTAACGGAACAGTAGAATTCGGTACAACATTACAGACATTGTCACACACATTGTTACATAAATTGTCTTTAGAGATTACAGACATCCTATCTCTAGTAACAAATTCACTTGGCATTAAAGCCTTCTTCACAAAAAAACTTGTAAAATCCTGCATGGTGGTTTTTGGGACTCTCCTTAGATGATCTGTAGGAACAAAACGATTAGAGTCAGTAAGCATGGAAGATTTAGACTTGACAGACTTTTCTTTTTGGTGGTGAGTGGGTTTCTTAAAAGACTTGGATTTAATCTGAGTCTTTTGAGGAACCTCACTTTTGAAAGCTTTTGAGCACTCACCTTTGACAATGAAAGAAGAAGACTCAGCTTTAGCCTTACCTTTATCAGATGACACACATGAAATTTTTATGGAATGAGAAAGTGTTTGTTCTTTTGAAAGATCTTTCAATTGTTGTGAAAACATTTCAAAATTTTCTCTGTAGACAGTGACTTCCACAGTTTGTTGAAAAGATTAATTTACCAATTCTTCTTCTCTCTTAAGAAGAGCATCTTGAATATCAAGTGCTTTCTCTTGAGACGACTTCAATTCCTTTTCTAAAACAATGATTTGTTGTTGAAGAACTTTTGCAGGAATATAAAGTTGAGGAGTTGATTTTACAGTTTCAGTTTTCAATTCAGCTTCTGAATAAGTTGACAAGAGATCTTCCTCTAAAGTGGGTACTCTAGAAGAATAACTCTCTTTAAGTTCTTCATATTGAAAAGAAATTTCTTTATCTTTACGAGCGGCACGTTTCTCATTTTCTTGGTTTAAAACTTCTTTTGATGACTCAAAAAAGAAAGATTTAAGACCGGCTCCCATATAATTCATGTCATAAAATACAGGTAAAACATTTTGTGCTTTTTCCAAATATTTAAGATTTTTAAAACCAATTCTTTATTTAGAATGGTAAAACCTAGTTTCTTTGGGCTGATTTAAATGGATAGTTTGTTCTGTTTG
Organism: Centrapalus pauciflorus; assembly: GCA_020465985.1. Classification (NCBI taxonomy): domain Eukaryota; kingdom Viridiplantae; phylum Streptophyta; class Magnoliopsida; order Asterales; family Asteraceae; genus Centrapalus; species Centrapalus pauciflorus. Next base: position 94,483 of record JAANYP010005932.1, read on the forward strand.
ACCCCTTTTCAAAAAGGCATCGTCAAGGGTCTTTATTCTTGAGTACAAACTTATCCTTTCTTCTTCAATCATTTTGTATTTTTCTAAACTGTTTATATTTTCCATATTTACTGCATCTAATTGTTTTGTAAGAACAGAAATTTCCTCTTTTAAAGAGAGTTTATCTTTTGAAAGCGTTTCCATGCAAGATTCAAGGTATATATTCCTATCCTGAACATCTACTTTTTCTATTAACATCTGTTTTATAACATTATGATTAGTTAACCACTTTGAATGATATAATTCAGATGATTCTTTCAGAAGATGAGCTTGATGTTCAGCCTGTACACACCTTGCAGATTCAGCATTTAATCTATCTTGTAGATCAAGTATTTGTGTGTGCAGTGTACATTCATTATCTACAAATAATTTATTTACATGTGCAGGAATGTAATAGGAATATACCTCATTTGACTCAGAACTGGATGTGGAGCATTCGGGATCGTTGGTTGTAGCCATCAGACATGCTGGTGGATTTTTCAGTGTCTCCCCCTCAGCAGCATGATCTGGATTATCAGCAGTGAAATCAGCACATGTCTCCAACCCCATACGATCAACCATGTAGCAATTCTTGCCCTTGTCATCCTCGTCTTCAGAATCTTCAGCATCCCAGTAGTCTTCCTGGGCGACGAGGGCTAATGCATCCGTTCTCTTTTTGGTGGCCTCGAGCTTTCTCTCGTAGTACGCAACGTCTCTGTCGAAATTGTTCTTGCATTCCCTAGCAAAGTGGCCCGGTTTGCCACATTTGTAGCAGAGACGTTCATCTGCGGCCTTTGGCTCTTCTGCTCTTGGCCTGTCCTCTCTTCTTTCTGCCGGCCTCTTATCGGCCCGGCGATGCTCACGGCTATCATCACGCCTCCTATCCCTTCTTTCGGGCTCTCGTCTCTCTTCCCTGCGGTCATCCCGACGATCATCCCTTCGATCGTCCCGCCTGTCATCCCTGCGATCATCGCGCCTATCATCTCGCCTTTCATAACGGCGATCATCTCGATAGTCGCGTCTATCGTCATATCGGCGATCATCCCTGTCATCCCTTCGGTAGTCATCCCTGCGATAGTCATCGCGGCGGTCATCCCTCCTATCATCTGAGTACCTCCGTGGACCGGTGTCATAACGGAGTTGGTTGATAGTCTTGTTTGAGAACCATCGCTGTTGGAGACGGTTGGTCCACAAGGCTATCTTTTCTTGTATCGAGGCTTCCTCCTCATCATAGACCTCACGCGGAGGAGAAGCATACCTGTATAGAGACGATCAAGGCTAGCGAATCATTCGGTTTCAACCCTGTGTTGGCTGATAGCAGTAGAGAGGCTAATTGATTTGCCATCAGCTTTTGTTGATCGACATCCCCTTGATACTTTTTAAGCTCCTTAAAGACGACATTAATGGAGACCTCAGGAATGTTCAGGACTCTTTTTGTTGCCCGACATGCAAGCTGCCACTCGGGGGCTAAGGCGGCAAAGAATTGGATGTTGATATCATCCCTATCCTTCTTGATGTGTAGTTTGTTCAACTCGTTAAGGACTGCACAGAACCTGGTGAATGTGGCTTGTAGAGATTCCCCGTCTTTGGCGCGGAATTCCGTAAACTTTGCCTTTGCCTCCTCTATTTTGGCACGATCATCTAGATCTGCCCCCAGCATTTGGACTTCCAGCTCGTCCCACATTTCTTTTGCAGACATTTTACTGTCTACTCCGACCTGAATATCAGTGGGGAGGGCTTGATAAATCAGATATCTTGCCCTCTTGTCAGCGTGCTGTCGGTCTCTCTCGGCGTCATTTGCCGGGTCTATTTCTACTTTAGAGGCTTGGACAGGGGGGTCAGCTTCAGGTCTGGCAGCTATTTCACGATAGTAGATGACGGGTCCTTCGGATATAGATTGAAGCATCAGGTTCCCGAGAGGTTGCATTCCAACGAACTTAAGGAACCGGGATTTCCATTATTCGTACTCATCGGGATAGAGAACTGGTGGTCTGTTCTCAGATCCGAGTACAAGAGCTTCGCGAGACATTATGATTATGGGTGCTGATTAAGAATATGAAGATCTTAGAGGTGGAAACTGAACACGGATGGGTTGGACTGAAAACAGAAGGTTCTGAATTCGAATGGTGTGACTCCGGATGAACAGTGTTTCGGATGAGGGAACCGAATTCGGATGGGTGATTTCGGATGGGTTATTTCGGATGGCTTGATTTCGGATCTATGAACAGTAATTCGGATGGCTATGGTTCGGATGAGGTTGAAGTTCGGAAGAGGTCCTAATTCGGATGAACAGTACTACGGTTGGGGACCAAGTTCGGTTGAACCTAATTTCGGATGGACCTAATGGACCGAATTCGGATGAACCGAATTCGGATGAACAGTGGAAGGCCCGAATTCGGATGGACCGAAATGAGTGGACCGAAATTGGAAAAATTTAAGTACAAGTCCCAACAGTGAAAAATGGAAAGCCTGACCTGAACTTCGGATGGTCCGAAGTTCGGATGGGACCGAAGTGTGGTCCGAAATAAGCTTATGGGGGGTCCGAAATTCACCTAAGTATGGTCCGAATTGGACCGAAATGAGGTCCGAATTAGAATGATGTGAGGTCCGAATTTGGTGCCTAGGTGGTCCGAAATGCTAAAGTAGTAATCCGAAATACAGCAGGTTTTTTACGATTTCTAAGGCAGAATGAGCAGAATTCGATTTTTATCAGTTTTAAAGCCTAAAAACAGTTCTAAATGATTTATAAATTATTTTAAACACTTTTGGTGATGTAAAATAACCTATAAAAAACACTTAAAAACAGCATGAACACGTGAAAAACCCACTTAAACAACCCATATTTTCAAAGTTAAAAATGACCGATTCTTGATGATTTTAACAAAGATATGGAACTAAATGAGCTTAAAATCAGTAGAGAATGATAATGTGATGTTTATATGACCATTATAACATACGAAACACGAAAAAACAAGGGAAATGAACATCTAACCGACATGAGATGAAGAACACGAAGAACACTCAAGAAACCCAGCAGAATCCGTATAAGTCAGTTTAAATCCACCCCTCTGAGCTCTGATACCAATTGTAAAAATGTATTCCCGTATATTTTCAGCACCTTGACGATTTTCTTATCAAACACATGAAGAATCAAGCTCAATAAATGTGTAATGATAAAGAAGAAGACAATATGAATGTTGAGAGAAAAAGACAATATGGCGGCTGTAGTATATTCAAAATGTCAACCGTGTGTTGAAAAGTAACCCTAGTAGCCTTTTCTAGGCTCCTTTAATTAATTTCTACAACATGGCACATTTGGCCCCTAGACTTTTGCATAAACATAAATTACATAGAAATTAAATACAAGACAAATTACAAAGACAATAAATATTACAAAACAACTCCTAGGATCGAAAAAATAAATATAAACCACACCACACACACACATATATATATATATATATATATATATATATATATATATATATATATATATATATATATATATATATATATATATATATATATATATATATACACACTCAAAACATACAAAATGTAATAAACAATTGGGACATAAAATCATATCTGATGATGCAACAAGTCGATTGCACAAGTTTTCTCCTATGTCAATTAAACATTCATCTGGTCCATGCTGTAATATATAGCAAAGTGTTAAGTTTTAATTTGTTATTAGTCGATAAAAAAATAAAAAAAATATTTTTCTATTTTTATCCTTAATAGAAATCATAGTCACATGATAGTGATGATTCCATGATTTTAACAGAAAGGTGTCCAAAATATATTATTTATTTATATTAAGCTCAAATTTTACTATCAAAATTTAGTTGTCATGTGTTATAAATAAATAATCTTCATGGTATTGCTAGGTTTTAATATTAGGTTGGATGTACTTTATTAAAATCAGTTTTAAATTTCGGTTTAGTAAAATAAATAAATAAACTTTATATAATTAAAATGGTGTATAACTTCTATACTTTAAACATTATATACATAAATATAAAAAAATAAATATAGTCATATGTAGTCAAAATGATTCTAGTTTATATTTGTAATATCCACGAATTAAAATTATTTTTAAAAAATCTAGAATGTATTTTATATATATATATATATATATATATATATATATATATATATATATATATATATATATATATATATATATATATATATATATAACAAATCACATAGTATTTTATTAATATCATGGAAATTTCTCTTTCATATAATATTAATTACAAGAAATGATACTTCTTATTATATAGGTAACAATTTTATTGACAATATATATGGGGAAAATTATGCAAAAAAAAAAAAAAAAAAACAAATATACTTTTGATTTTTTTGATTAAGTCTGTGTTTTAAAACATTTTCATAAAAGTCTCTGGACTCGAAACTGTTTGTGAATTATGGTTTTTTCTATAAGATTTTGTTAATTTAAAAGACTTTTGCAGATAACATTTTATGTAGATAAAAGGTTGGATCGCATCAGTAAGCAGTCAGTCCTACTGAAAACTGATTAAAAGGGTCAGGATCGAGTAAAGTGTAGGAACAGATTAGTAAAAAATGATCCTACACAAATCCTACTCGAAATCACTTGGTAAAACTGGACCGATTCTACGATCTTACTGCGATTTTAACAAACATGGAAACAATGACACATACTTTATGCACAAAAAGTTGTATAAACATATCTGGCAAGTCCAAGTATTGTTAGGTGCAAAGTGAGTGTTACCCAAGGTACCATATTGAGATCTACAATTGAGTGTAGATTCCATTGACAAGTTTATTCACAATGAAATTTGCAAAAGTTGAGCATAAAGATTCATAATATAATGACACATTCACTTTCTCTTCAACACCAAATGATTTTCCCATTAAAAAAAAATAATATCAACACCACAATCTTCACAATCTTATCACAAGAAGCCATAGCTTTTTTTCTTTGGTTTTTTTAGACTTGAATGCAAGATGTGTGTGTATGTATATGTATGTATGTATATTACTAATTTAAATTCAATAAATTAATCATGAATATTATTCTTTTTAAGGATGTTAAAAATCATTCATTTGTTGCAAGAATATGCATTATATTTTTGAAATTTAATCAATTTTCATAATGATTAATGACAAATTAAGTTAAATATCTATACATGATCATCAAATTCCATATAATGAATTAGAGAGACAATTTTTTGACATATAAAGAAAACTCATGAATCATGATTATCAATTTGTGAATAACAAAGACCTTTTTACGTGATTTCTAACTTTTTAATGTTGATTCATATTTTTAGAGTAAATTACAAAAATGTGTCTTGTGGAGGTTGGTGTAAATTCCAGATTTCATCCCTAAGTATAAAAAATTACACTAACAGTCTTTGTTAGGGAGAGCAAAAAAACTCGTCGTTTTATTTGAACCGAACCGGTACCAAACAGGACCCTTTTATTTTCGGACCGGTTCTCGGTTTATATAATTCCTATAATGTGGTTTTCGACTCCACCGTGTTCGATTTGGTCCACTAAGTATTTTTTTTTTTTTGTAAAAGTCAAAAAGTAACGGGAATCGGATTGAACTAGACCGCACCAGTTTATTTTTTGGCTGGTTCTCGGTTCTTAACTTTGGGCAATTTGGTTTTCTTAGATTCGGTTCAGTTCCAATACCGAGCTTATCTCTAGTCATTGTGCTTAAGACTTTGTTATGCTTTAAGTTGACCCACAATTGTATAAATGAGCTTGGCGTATTTATAGGATTTTTCTTGTCTTTTTATACTATATATATTGAACAATGTAATATAATATACCTATGTTTTCGTTATTCCATGTAACATCCGGCACTAAACCAGGTTAGCAATAATGACCTAATCTACATTTAATAGGCATTTATAACCTAATCATTGATCATTATAAATTAATCAAGTGATTAACAAGGTTCATTAGAAAATTCAACTCAATTAGAATCAAATTCATCAGTGCGATGAATCGGAAAATCAATTAATCCGATCGATTTACGATATGAAGGATTAATTCAACTAAGTACGTAATTAAATTATGATTGGTAACACTAATCATACACTAATACAATTACTTAACATTAATTATGCAAGACTAAAACAATTCATTAAAACAATGCATTCAAAAGTATTTTTGAATTTACAAGAAAAGGGAAATACAAGAATACATTCTAAATACTTTTATACAAAAAAAATATATATATAAACTTGACGTTTTAAGCAAATCTTATTTATAAACTTGTAATGTTGGGTGATTTAAGACATAAAAATCTATAAATATACATATTATCATATATTAGTGATATTAAGTCCTTATTATCATTTAGGACTCGGTTAAACATCTCCGGTTTCATCACCCATCAAACAACGCAAACTTGCATTTTTGCGCACATTTTGCCATCACAAGTTCGGTGAGTCTTCATAGCCCCTATTTTTCACTATCTATTGGGGTGGAAATACATGCACTGTTTTTCATATGGACATGAAAACTGTTTATTTCTTATATGTATTACATGTTCGGATTCCATCAGCCCTTATATCATGAACCGTTAATTGCATTTATTTGTAAGCGCGAGTATATTGTGGATAGATCTATTGGGAGTCATGTCCCCCATTCGTGTTAGCTCGGTTCGGCTAACAGCGAGTGCATATATATTCAACACACGGTATTACGTATGGGAATACTGCACAGGGCAAACTCATTCTAATTAAGCTTCTGTTGCATGATGGTTTATGTAATACATACACGGAATTTATGATTTTATAAATTCAACTCATCTGATAATGTCCATACAACTGGTCTTTTCGCGTAAACCTATGAGCTCACCAACAATTTTTGTTGACGTATTTTAGTATGTATTTTCAGGTAATTAAGGCAAGTGTGCCTTCGGATACACCAACTTTCAAGCTTCCGCATTTCATGGAGTCGCATGCATATTTCGAAAACTAACGGAGATTTGACTACATTATTTTTGGACGCATTAATTATGTTTCAGAATCTCTGTATTACGCGAACTTCATTCCTTTCATTTTGTAAAACATTAATACATTTTTAAATTTTAATGTCGTAATATTTCGAAAACGTCCATATAGTGGTCGTTCGTTATGATTATGGTCACGCTTCCGCACTCGTCACGCCTCGCTGCCAACCGGGGTAGCAGGGTGTGACATTCCACATAATGTATCATATTCTTGTTTTCTTCTCCTTTATCATCCATTTTGTGCCGCTGACGTCGGATCACAATCGGTCGCCATCACCCCACTTCTTCACGTCGTCCCCTTGGGTGACAATTATCTTTATTTTATTTTTCCTTCGCCCTCTTCTGCTATCCTAGCGTCTTTATAGGATTTTTCTTGTATTTTTTATACTATATAAATGTTGAACAATGTAATAAAATATCCCCATCCCAACCGCGTTGGAGTAATAAGTTTAGTATACTTTGGTTGAGTCCAATTATATAAATGAGTTTAGAGTCATGTTAGGTTTTGTTAGGCACAAAAAGGCCTCAGTTAAACCTGCTCTACACCTTAGGGGGAGATTTTTAATTAAAGGTAGATTGTCCAAGCTGTTCTGTCTGCTGAACAGGCTGGACATAAACTGTCTATACTGCTCTATTCTGTTGAGCAGCTTGCACAAATTCTAAGTGTTCTGTTCTTTGTGAACAGAACCTGTTCTTTGTGAACAGGCTAAACACTTTATGGAATATGTTTCCAAGTCCTCATGTATTGTTTTGGACTACAAGACCAATTTACCAAGTCGAAGACAAAGTGGAAAACAGAAGATGCTAAAGCTTCCTACACTGTTCTGTTACATGAAGACAAAGTGGATATTTGAAATGGGTGACAGACCATTTCTTATATCAAAATGGCCTTAACAAAAGAGGAAAGATGCAAAGTTGACATTCCTCTTTTGGTTAAAGCCTTATGCAACAGAGACAAAAAGAAAAAGACAAAGATTCTGTCACATGAAGACAAGTCTTCTTTATCAGAATGTGCAGAAAAGTAGTTTTGTCTTTTTGGAAAGACATCCCACTATCTCATTGTCCAATGAAGAAGCATCACTGAGATTCTCAGTGAGAGTATAAAAGGAAGCGTCTAAGGATTGTGAGATAACCAAGAGTGAGAAATTCAGATCGTGCATTGAAGTGTGTTTTTCCATGCATGCAAGTCTGCTTGAATAAAACAGTAACGTTTGTTCAAGCTGTTCTTATTCAAGCTGTCCATCTATGTCTTGTAAAATCAGTGAGTTCATCTTAATGAGTGTATTCATTGTATCTAGTCTGAGTGTGTCTTAGATTAGTTAAACATCTATTGTACCTGTCATCTCAGCTTGAACCTTTCCGCATTCAAGCTTGTTTGTAATTAACGCTTGTTGATAATATACACAAACATTGAGAAAAGAGTGTTGAGTTTTAATTTGTTGTATTCACCCCCCCCCCCTACAGCTTAGAACAATTCACTAGGGAAACCTTTTGGGAGTTGGGACCTATAGGTTTCTTTTATATACTTTATACTTTATGAATAGGGTTTATTATAAAATAAATCAACATGTTTTCACGTTTTTTGCGTTTTCGTCCCTCCATGTTATTTCTTTTTATAAAAGTCCTCAAATTAATTTTTCCTTTTTGGTTTAATGAAAAATGAATATTGGAACCCGGATTTTCAGTCTCGTAAAACCCAATTTAATAATTAAAATCGGGGACTAATAGTCAAATTTCACAAAACTAAAAAAAATAACATTGAAGGACGAAAACGCAAAAACCGTGAAAACATATTGGTTTTTTTCGTAATAAACCCTTATAAATGTTGAGCAATGTAATACAATTTTTTTATTCGGTTTTAAATCTTAACCGCATTGAAATATGTGTCAACCAAGTCAAAATTTAAATGCATGTATGTTTTCTAATAATTACACTTCTTTTCTTCAACTTGATGCATAAAAGAAATTATATATATATATATATATATATATATATATATATATATATATATAAAAGGAAGGGTTCTATTGAGAACCATAAACATTGTCAGATCTTAAGAACCTTTTATGACCTTTGAATTAATAGAATCAATGGTTGATATATATTGGATGACAATTTTGTAATTATTTAGAATTTTGATAGTGAAGAATCTTGAAAGTGTTTGAAAATGATATTTTTGGAATAAAAAAATCTGTTTTTTCTCTTTCTCTCTGTTACTTTTTTTCTTTTTCATTTTATTTTTATTTCATGAGAATTGATTTTATAGTAAAAAAACGTTTTTTATAAAATAAAAAAATTTTCTATATAGAAAATTATTTAATTGCTTAAAATTTAACGTATTTTATATAGAAATATTATGTGTTTATATAGAATATTTTTTTTCTATATAGAATATGTTAACGAACATATTCTATGTACAATCTACGTAGAATGTCATGCAATCTACGTAGAATGTCGTGTAGAATGTCAAGTATCATATATTTTACGTAGATTTAATGATAAAATATATCAAAAACACATTGAAACAAAAAAAGAAGATTTTATTTAGACATTTTATCAAACACTTGGTATGCAACTAATATAAAATATACCAAAAATACATTAAATATTAATGTTAATCCACATAAAAAGATATAGAAATGTATAAGAAACATAAAAATATATGAAATATATAAGAAACAAAACATTCTACATAGATTATGTGTGATTTTTTACAAGTAATCTTGTATTATATTCTATGTAGATTATCAAGTTATCTACGTAAATTATCATTTAAAACATCTAATAACTATTAATTCATTATAAATCTAATATCTCATAAATAATCTTCATTACAAAACATGGAAAATGAATCTGTCATATTCTATGTAGAGTATCGACGAACATATTCTATGTACAATCTATGTAAATGTCATGCAATCTACGTAGAATGACATGCAATCTACGTAGAATGGCATGCAATCTACGTAGAATGTCGTGTCATAATGTCAAGTATCATATATTCTACGTATATTACATGATAAATATACCAAAAACACATTGAAACAAAAAAAAAAGATTTCATTTAGACATTTTATCCAACACTTGGAATGCAACTGATATAAAATATACCAAAAACACATTGAATAGTAATGTTAATCTACATAAAAAGATATAGAAATGTATAAGAAACATAAAAATATATGAAATATATAAAAAAACATAACATTCTACAAAGATTATGTTTGATTTTTTACAAGTAGTTTTGTATTATATTCTATGTAGATTATCATGTAAAAATCTAATAACTATTATAATCATTATAAATCTAATATCTTACAAATAATCTTCATTATAAAACATGGAAAATGAATCTATCATATTCTATGTAGAGCATCAACGAACATATTTTATGTACAATCTACATAGAATGTCATGCAATCTACATAGCATGACATGCAATCTATGTAGAATGACATTCAATTTACGTAGAATGTCACGCAATCTGCGTAGAATGTCATGCAATCTATATAGAATGTCATGCAATCTACGTAGAATGACATGCAATCTACGTAGAATGTCGTGTAGAATGTCAAGTATCATATATTCTACGTAGATTACATGATAAAATATACCAAAAACACATTGAAACAAAAAAAAAATTTCATTTAGACATTTTATTAAACACTTGGTATGCAACTGATATAAAATATACCAAAAACACATTGAATAGTAATGTTAATCTACATAAAAAGATATAGAAATGTATAATAAACATAAAAATATATGAAATATATAAGAAACATAACATTGTACATAGATTATGAATAGTAATGTTAATCTACATAAAAAGATATAGAATTATATAACATTCTATATAGAAAAAATATTTTTTTTATAAAACATATTTTTTAATATTAATATCAATTCTCATAAAAGAAAGAGAAAATGAAAAATAAAGTAAGAGAGAGAAAGTGAAAAAGAGATGGCATACAATAAAAAAGGTGGAGGGAGAAAGATAATATTTTTTTATTCCAAAAATACCTTTTTGATCCAAGGGCTCTAAAAGGTTCCTAAGTTCTCACCATCTTTGAGGTTTTTAAAAGAACCTCTCCCTATATATATATATATATATATATATATATATATATATATATATATATATATATATATATATATATATATATATATATATATATATATATATATATATATATATATGTATGTATGTACATATATATATATATATATATCAAATCATCTCAGCCAATGACGATTTTATTTCATTTTTTAATTTTAAATTTAAATTTTTCGTAATACACCATCATATTAGTGTTATCTTTTATTTAGCCCTTTTATTTTATTAAATTTTCATCTAGTCAGTCCTCTTTTAACGTTTATTATTACGTCATTTTCTTACATATACTTAAAATTATAATTTTAATTATAGTTATGTTTGTATTTATCTTTTAAAACTATTATACGATTTTTCTTTTTTTCTTTTTCTAAATTTTAAATTTAAATTTTTCGTAATACACCATCATCTTAGTGTTATCTTTTATTTAGCTCTTTTATTTTAATAAATTTTCATTTAGTCATCTTTTAACGTTTATTATTACAATATTTTCTTACATACTTAAAATTATGCTTTTAATTATACTTATGTTTGTAGTTGCTCTTTGAAACTATTATATTATGTTTAATTGTATAGAAAAAAATTTTATTATTCAGATGCACGATACAAAATTCTAATGAAATTTTTTATTTTTTTAAAAATTTTAATTTAATTTTTTCACAATACACCCTCATGTTAGTGTTATCTTTTATTTAGCCATTTTATTTTAATAAACTTTTATTTAGTCCTCTTTTAACATTTATTACTACAATATTTTTTTACACACTTAAAATTATGATTTTATTTATATTTATGTTAGTAGTTGTTTTCTAAAAACTATTATGTTATGTTTAATTGTATAAAAAAAGACTTTATTATTCAGATCCACAATACAAAATTCTAATGAAATTGTTTTATAATTAAAATGTAACTACTTAATATTTATAGTTTTTATTATATATGATCATGTATAACATCGAACATTGATATTATAACGTACAGAAATTTTAATCGATGTATTAGAGACATTACCGTTATAAATTTATTTGATTTGATCGTGAAACTAATAAATTAAATTGACGATTAAACCTAAATAATGTCAAATTTTCAAATTATGGTTATGAATATTTGATTAGTTTATTATGGTTCCAATCCGATTTATTAAAACATTGTTTGTAATTTTAGCATTGCAAAATTTAGAAAACCAATCATTAAAACCGACTAACAGTATCATTTGTCTTACTTCTTGAATCTATATCGGCTTTCAGTTTCAATCTTTGATGTTGGTTCAGTTGTGTTTCTTTGCTTGAATTGTTTGAAAAGTTTTTTTTATTTATTTGGTTTTATATTTATTTTTTTAATTAATATTTTAGACCCTGCAGCAACTCGCGGGTGTTCAATAACTCGTTTTATACAAAATCCAGTATACTTTTATTTCGATTAAGTCCTGCAGTTAAGTTATTTTTCCTATAAAAATCCCCTCAACATGAAAAAACATACAAAATCACGAACATGACAAAAGGTTGCTTCATTGACACACACTAGGGGTGGGCAGTTTTTGGTCCAGGATCAAGGAAACTGAAAACCAAACCAATTTGAATCCATTTAAAACCCAAACCAATTTTAAAATTTGGTCCGATTATGAAATTTGATTTTTGGTCTAGTTGATAGCAAACCAAACCAAATCGAATTACCGAATATTTTATATATATATATATATATATATATATATATATATATATATATATATATATATATATATATATATGTGTGTGTGTGTGTGTGTGTGTGTGTGTGTGTGTGTATGTACATGTATGTATGTTTTGGTGTTAGATCTAGAATTGTGATAGTTTCAGGGTTCAAATTGTAGTAAATGAAACTTAGTTTTGTGGCTAAAATGTAAGGATTCAAAGTTTGATGTAAATGGGTTAAAAGACCAAAACGTTAACCCATGGGTTTGGATAGTATTTGAATCCATATTTTTGCTTATATATAGTTGAGTTTAGGGTTTTCATTGTAATTAATCAGCAGCCTTTTGTACGTATGTTTCTTTGTAATCATTAAGGTTATTCTAATCTCTTGAATGTTCTTATTGTTCATAATATGTTCTTCATGCTCTTGATAATTTTGATGATTATATGTTGAATGTTGAATGTATGCTTCTATATGGGAATCACAATTGGTATAAAGGTTGATTTTAAAGTGTTATTATCATCAGATTTTTGAAATTTTGCATGAAAAATTATGAATTTTTGCTGAAAATTGTTAAAGTTCTTTGTTCTTCGAAGAACACATGTGTTTGATCTTTATAATCAAAATTTCTGAACTGTTTGTGGTTAAAATTTCGTCTGATACTATATTCCTTCGGTTGAACATCATACTGTGTAATCACAAATTCGTGAAAGAAAGCAAATTTGATTCTAAAAATCATTCAGATTTGTGTTTAATGTTTAAATCGTAAAAATTCAATAACTGTTCATCAAAGTTTCATCCGAGAGTTACAACTCTCGGACATAACTAAGAGTTCTTTCAACTGTGTTAATTTTTCTAAGTCCAATTCTTGTTCATGCACTATCCGAGAGTTACAACTCTCAGATCATACTGATCGTTACTTATCACTGTTATTGGCTAGTACTTGTACACTTATCCGAGAGTTACAACTCTCGGATCACAAGGCACACACAAACCACTTCCAAAATATTCTAAGTCATTTAGGTCTTAATTCCATAAGAGAGTTACAATTCTCGGGTATAACTTGATCCGAAAGTTAACTACTTTTCACTTAGAATATTCTTGAGTCTCCCTTAACTGTGTATGTTTATCATTAAGTTATAATCGCTTACCGACCTCAGTCCAAAGAAGCTTTCAACAAGAACTACGATACTCTAACTGCTCGAGAGATGTGGGAGGAAATTGAGAGGCAAATGCATGGCAATCATCGAAATGCTAAACAACATGAAACAAATGCTCTCAAGAACTATGACATGTTTTCAGCTAAAGATGGTGAATTACTGGAGACTACATATCATCGGTACTGCACCCTGATGAACGAACTCCAAAAGAATGGAGTCAATAAATCCCAAGTGGATTTGAATAGGAAATTCGTAAACTCGCTAAAACCCGAATGGAAACAATTCGTCTGGTTGATTCGAGAAATTAACAACATCAGCATACATGATATGTTTGATAGTCTTGTAGTCTATCAATCCGAAGTCTCTAGTAAGTTTGAAACCAAAAAGGTAGATGAACCCATCACATCTGATTCTCTAGCTCTTCTTATTGATAAGAAACTTAAGTAATCCAAAGCTGCTAAACTTCTTAAAATCCTTTCTGAGTCCTCTGCGTCAGATAATGATGAAGCTGACACTGATCCTGAGGCAACTGAACTTCAGAAACAAATTGCATTGCTTACAAATGAATTTCGTAAGAAGTTTCCAAAGATGTCTAACAAACTACGAAGAGAAGCCAAAAGTAAAAATTATGATGACAAGAAAGAAGTAGCTGAGAAACCAAAGGAAGAAAAACGCAAGACTGATGACAAGGAGAAAGGATGCTTCAAATGTGGAAAACCGGGACACTTTGCGCGCGAATGTCGTCTTCCTCAGCAGAAGAACGAGAACTATTACAAAACGAAGTTCAATTTCGCCAAGCAAATGAATGTTGGTCGCGCTATATTTGCTGAAGAGGAACACTGGCTAGAATACATTGATGATGAATAGGATACTGCAGATCCTACGTGTTACATTGCCGACACTCAAACAACAGAAGATATGAATGAAGCATCTGAAGTCTCATTGATGGCTCAGGATGCTAATTCAAGCAAGGATTCTTCCACAACAGATCCAGAGGTAAGTTTTCTTCCCGATGAATTTTTTGCTGAATTAAAAGTGTTAAGAATATAGGCCAAAAAACTATAAGTTTTTCAAACTACCGTTTGGGATGCTCAAAATGAGAAGTCTGATTTGAAAACAAACATCTTAGTGTTACAAGAAGAAGTGTCTAAGGCTAATAATGAGAAAACGGATTTGACTGCCAAAATATCTCAGCTAGAATATGATCATCAAGTGCTTAAGTCTAATAAATCTGAATGTGTCTACAAATATGAGTATGTACTAGCTGAGAGAACGAAACTAAGAGAAAAACTCAAAGACATGGAAGAAAGGTTTTACAAACGTGGCCAAACTGATCAAACCATAAATATGTATAAATATAGAGAATTGAAATCTAGAGATGGCTTAGGGTTTACCGGTCCCAGAGTGATGAAAGAAATAATCAACAAAAAACACAGTCCTTTATTTGATGTTGATACCATGGGTCGGGGATTTATTATGCCCTATAACAAGACTTGGCCAGAAGTGCTAGCCGAAGAAGAAGAAAAATGAGCAGGATCTGATATGAAACAAATTAAATTTGTTTATGACTAGTTAAATCACGACTCTCTTCAAGGTAATTTAGAAAATTCTTTTAGAGAAGAGGAATTTGTTGAACCAAAGGAGATTACACCTGATCCAACCTTGCCATTACCTCGTGAATATGTATGATATTCTAGTTCTAGAACAATGGGTTTCTGATCTAGAACAGACATTGGAAACCACATCACGATTTTTTGAGGAAGAACGGATAGATTTTTAAAGAAAATATCAGATCTTGAAGCCAAAAATGCTCAACTTAATTCCTCTCTGGCTGACACTTCACTTAAAATCCATGCCCTTGAGTTAACCTTAACAGAAAACAAAGAGTTGTTTGATTTAAACAGAAAAATATTTTTTTACGAAAAGATAATGAGTTTAATGAGGCACGAAGACTGTTCTCAGTCCGGGAACAGAATTTCAAAATTGATGTTAGGTCATTTGATAGAGAACGAGATTAACTTCTATCCACAATTAAGAAGTTAGAATCTCAAATTATTTCTACTCAACATCGTTTAGAAAAACCAGTTTCTGTGATTCCCAACTCTAAGGTTACAAATCTATCTCATTCCAGCGAGTCAAACTCTAATCTGAGAAAGCAACATCTTTTAGAAATTAAGAAAGACAATCGAGTAAACCAAAGAGCAAAACACAAAAGATGGCATCTAAAGTCAAGAGTCAAGGAGCAGTTCCTGTAATTTCAAATTCTTTAGTTTCCAATGTAATCAAAGACAAAATTGTGGCTGATTTAAATTCTAATACTGTTTTGAATGATTGTGTTGTGACTAATGATTTAAACGTTAAGACATACTCATTTAAACAATTGTTTGAATTGTCCAAAACACCACAAAGTTTGTATGTGCCTACATTGTTAAACTATGCTCCGATTTTCAAACATAAACGTCGTCGTAGGCCTAAACAAAAGGTTAAAAAGGAAACTCATAGACCTATTAAATATAAGTCTGTCTGGATTCCTAAGAATAACCTTCCTGCAAACATAGACATTAAGTGTACATTGTAAAATATCTATAGAGGTTCCCATCTTAAGAACCTAACCGTAAATGCTAATCCAACAGGACCTAAATTTCATACAGTTTGGGTACCAAAGGTCACCTAATTGTCTGGCAAAAATGGTTTCTAATCACCTCGGATTAGAACCCGCTCTTCATCTTCAATGGCTTCTGAACACTCCATTCAGAACCTGTTCGTCAATCAACACACACTGATCTGACCTTTACTTTCAGGCAAACAGTGTGTGGATTCTAGACTCTGGATGCTCACGACATATGACTGGTCGAAAAGATCTCCTGTCCAACTTCACGTCATCTGATGGTGGTTCGGTTAAATTCGGCAACAACGGCGTTGCTCAAATTTGTGTCTTTGGAGATCTTGAAATGGAAAATCTAAAGATTACTGAAGTCTCTTATGTCCAAGGTCTTGGCCACAATCTCTTTAGTATTGGCCAACTTTGTGATGAAGGACTTGAGGTATCTTTCAAAGCCACAAGATGTAGCATTCACTCTCTAACGGGTAAGGAAATTGTCGCCTGCACTCGACGATCAAATATGTACCCCATCGACCTCTCCAAAGTGAAAGTCAACAAGACGATCTGTTTCTTATCTAAAGCTTCATCCCAACAGTCTTGGTTATGGCACAAGAGATTCTCTCATCTGAATTTCAAAAACATAACCAAGCTCGCATCAAATCATCTCGTAAGAGGTCTACCGGATCTGAAGTTTGACAAAGATCAATTGTGTACAGCCTGCGAAAGGAGCAATATAAAGAAAGCCTCGCACAAGCGAAAACCAATTCCCAACACTACACAACCCCTGGAGCTCATCCACATGCATTTGTGTGGACTAATGCGCATTCAGAGCATCAACGCCAAAAAGTACATATTGGTGATGGTTGATGACTACTCAAGATATACTTGGGTGAAGTTTCTTTGAAAAAGGATGAAACTTCTGACTTGATCATCTCGTTTCTGAAGTTGACTCAAGTCAATCTCCAACTTCAAGCCCAAGCCATCCGCACGGACAACGACACAAAGTTAAAAAATAAGGAATTATCAACATTCCTGGATTCTGTTGGTATAAACCATCAGTGTTCCACTGCCAGAACTCCACAAAAGAACGGTATTGTAAAACGACGGAATCGAACTCTGGTCGAAGCAACTCGATCCATGATCACATACTCGAAGCTGCCACTACATTTTTGGGCCGAAGCTGTGGACACTGCATCCTACACTCAAAATCGATCTATCATCAATAAACGGTTTAGCAAAACACCTTATGAGATTATTAATAAACGTGCACCTAATGTCAAACACTTCCGTGTTTTTGGTTGCAGGTGTTTCATTTTGAACGATAAAGATAATCTCGGTAAGTTCGACATGAAATGAGATGAAGCAATCTTCATTGGATACTCCAAGAATTCAGCCTCCTACCGAGTGTTCAACAAGAGAACAAGGACAATTAATGAGAGTGTGAACATCACATTCGATGACTTAGCTGAGTTCGAAATCATTCCTGAACAAGTCAGTTCAGAACCGGCTCCTCATCAACAGTTTGAGCCACTTCAGACACCTTCTGCACCCGCCACTGCCACATCAAATGGACAAGATGATATAAACTTAGATATGTTATTTGAATTTTTATATCCTAGTCTTAAGTCTAATTCATCTTCTGTATCTGGTGCAGACATAAATGAAGTCAGTCAAAGCTCAACCACTTCTGACACATCTGAGACTATACCCACTGACCCCACACCACAATCTCCCAAAACTACAACCACTGTTTTTGTTCCTAACCTGAATCCTGACATAGTTCCAGAAACCTCTACACCGCCCGATGCTTCTCAAACCGACTCAAACCCTTCTGATTCACCCATATCCGCAGACAATCTTGTACCTCTTTTGCATAAATGGACTTTATCCTACCTCGAATCTCAGATCATTGGGGATAAGTTTGCTCCGGTTCGAACCAGAAGAGCAACAAACGCAGAATGCATGTTCGCTGCATTCCTAAGCAAGATTAAACCTACAATAATCGCTGAAGCATTACGAAATCAAGACTAGGTGAACACCATGCACGACGAACTGCATCAGTGCGAACGGCTACACGCCTGGAGGTTAGTTCCGCGACCAAATGATCTATCAATTATCGGCACCAAGTGGATTTTCAAGAATAAAAGAGACGATAACGGGATTGTCATCCGTAACAAAGCCAGACTCGTGGCTAAAGGTTATCATCAATAAGAGGTAATCAACTACGACGAAACATTCGCTCTATTAGCCAGACTTGACGCAATTCGCATCTTCCTGGCATACGCGGCACACAAAGACTTCACGGTATATCAAATGGATGTGAAGACGGCGTTTCTCAACGGAATTCTAAAAGAGGAGGTGTATGTGGACAAACCTGAAGGTTTTGTCGATAAATCTAGACCATCAAATGTCTATGCTCTCGACAAAGCCCTTTACGGTTTGAAACAATCACCTCGGGCATGGTACGACAACTTAACTGAATTCCTCATTGATTCCGGTTTAACAAAAAGTACGGTCGATACAACCTTGTTCATACGACATAAAGGTAATGACATCTTACTCATTCAAGTTTACGTAGATGACATAATATTCGGTTCAACAAAACCTTCACTGTGTGAAGAATTTTCAAAATTAATGGAATCGAGGTCCAAGATTGAAAGTTCTGTGTGCTCTATATCAATTAAATTCATATCTAGTGTCGTAGGTCACTATAGGCTCACACATTAGTGCACCACTGGCCCATTTCATGCTTAATGGATGATTAAGTCAATCGAAAGTCAAGGGACCAATTAGTAATATTTGATATTACAAAAGGATATATCTATAGAATAATTATAAATGTTATTAGATAATATTTTGTAACATCCTACGATTTAAATAAATATTATCGAGGATATTTAGTTTAAATTATTTTTAATTATTGTAATTAAGCTGGATTATGAAAGATGTTTATGTAATCGGAATATTAAAAAGTTGGTTGTTATTTTAAGAAATTATGAAATTTTAGAATTTCGAATTACTATTATTAGGTATGATGATTGTAAATTAAAGTGATGATAAATAAAGAAGGAATTATTGTTTAAGGAAATCAAAAAAGTTGAGGGGCTAACTGTGTCAATAGCTGAAAGTTGGGAATAAAAGACTCAAAAGTCTTTCATTTTAACCATTTCATTTATCTCTATAAAACTCTCTCTCTCTCTCTCTCTCTCTCTCTCTCTCTCTCTCTCTCTCTCTCTCTCTCTCTCAAAGAAACGGTTCTCTCATCCTCACAAAGTCAAGAACACACAATATTCTTGATATTGAAGGCTGAAAATTAGAATTCAAGTTGCTAGGAAGAAACTATAATCACTGCAACCAACAAATTGAGGTAAGAATTACTTAAAATCTACGAATTTTGAAGGTATTGGGTTCGGTTTTTATGAAAACCAAATCAGAGATTTTAGATTAAGATGTTAATGCATGTTTTATATTATTATGGATTTGTCAATATCGAGTGTTTAGGATGCTATGTATCAAATTTCAGTTTCTGATTTGAGCTCTAAGTATGATTTTGAGATTTTACTTTGTGTTAGTGTGTGTGTATTCAACGGGTATGAATATACAATAAAAAAGGGGCTGATTTGGTACATATATGGTTAGGTTTATGTTAAAAAATGTTAAAAGTGTACAAATATGCTTATATCAATAGTTTTCAGTCATAAAATGGGCACAAATTGACCAAAAGTGAAATCTGGAAAAGAATAAAACTGCACAAGTATGAACTCGGATCTGAAGAACACAACTCAGATCATCCGAGTTTCGGATCTAATAGGAACTCGAATGGAATCTCGGATGAAAATCTTGAATAATCATAAGTCTGGAAACGAATTTCGGATCTGGAGGCATCCGAAATTCGGATCATATATAGCCATCCGAATTTCAAATGAATAGTACAGAGAAAAGTTCTAAGTGTGGAACTTCATATCATTCCAATTTCGGGTGGGGTCCAAATTCTTGTGGGATCCGAATTCGGTTATGTTCCGAATTTCGGGTCAACTTTTGTAAAACTTATAAAATTTAGTTTTTGAGAAATTGAACAGTTATTGACATGGATGTTCTGTTACAACTGACTTAACAGGTCCCTTGTGGTGTTGTTTAACACACAGTGGGGTACTTTGTGAATCCTTTGAAAGCCCGAGGAGAAATAATAAACTTAAGTTAATTAAACGCACCCACTGTGAGTACCTAGGATTATAGCATTTATTTATTGTCAGTTGTGTTCATTGAGGCCTATTGTTTCACTTTCGTTTGGAACTTTACTGACTTGCGTATTTGTTGATGCACATTGTTGCTTGTTGCATGTCCTTATATTTGTTTTGCATTATCTAATGAGCTTACGAGCCATGATTGGTAATTCGATGCTACCGAGGCTATATGACCTGGAGCTGATTCCTCCGAGGTCCTGATGGGCAGCTGTGTTGCCGGTGTTACCCTTGTGTGCTGCATAAATATCTGCTCAATGTATAATCTCTATACTCACTAAGCTTTGCTTACCCCCTAGTTGCTCACTTTTTACAGGAAAATGAAAATTCGCTGCCGGACCTTCTAGTTAGGTCGTTTTTGAAGTCTTGAAAGATTTGCTACTACTCAATCGGTAACTGAATTATGGGACCAATGTTGTAATATTTTGGGAAGTTGTACTAATGTATTGAGTATGTAGACCTAGTCTGGAACCTTGTAGCACCCTATGATGTTTAACACTTGTATTTTATTTATGTATTTTATTGCTTCTGCATTGTATTAAGTATTCATATCATTATTGTTTAATTAATGTGATGAGATTAATCCTGGGTGTTATGATTGTGGTTATTTTGGCAAGGGTGTCACAGCGTATGGTATCAGAGCAGTAGTTTGAGATTCAAGTGTCCGTGAGGTCTTGCTCTCAAACATTAAGTGATGATATGTAGTGATTTTAAGTAATGATCTGAACTAAGATAGGTTATTATCTAGTAATTATAGGGAATTTGACTTTCATACGGGACAATGGGTGGTGTCTTTATATATAAGACATGTTAATTAAATAGGGATAATTGCGCAAAAAACCATCAACTTGCAGCTTTTTGTGATTAAAACCCCGAACCATTTTTCATTGCATTCAAAACCCCGAACTAACTAAAAATCAGTAAATCAATGGGTAATCGGTTGAGAGTGGTTATTAATCCTACCTGGACCGGGAAATAACCTACGTGGAATAAATTTTAGTTGTTGAAACCGGTGGCCAAATATTACACATCATTTAAACCTCTGTTGATAATTTATAATTGTAATTTTTTAACTGGATTACATCATCAACGGTGGTTTAAATGATGTGTAATACTTGGCAACCGGTTTGAAAAACTAAAATTTATTTCACGTAGGTTATTTACCGGTCCACGTAGGATTAATAACCGGTTTCAACTGATTACCCATTGATAAAACCTTGATTTACTGATTTTTAGTTAGTTTGGGGTTTTCTATGCAACGAAAAATGGTTTGGGGTTTTAATCACAAAAAACTGACAAGTTGATGGGTTTTTGCGCAATTATCCCTATTAAAAAGTTATATGTTTTAAATTTCAAAACATGTCTAGAGAAGGAATGACACCGCAAAAAACAAGGGAGATGATGCTGGCCATGATGGCTGAGCAAAATAAGGCGATTCAAGAACAGTTTCGGGCTCGAGATGAGGTCGAAGCCAAGAGAAGAGAGGATACGAGAAATAACAAGGAAAACGAGGGCAAAAATGATGAACAATATGACAACATTGGGTCATCTAACAAGCCCAAGGGTTGTCGGTTTAAGGATTTCAAGGGAAATGGAGCAGTCGAATTCATTGGGTTGGGTGAAGTTGTTGCCGCACTGGAATGGATAACAGCTACAGAAAGGACTTTCCGAATCAGCTATTGTGCTGAGAAGGATATGGTCCGTTATGCTACTGCTATGTTTACCAAAGATGTTGTAATGTGGTGGAACTCTATGGTAAATGCTTTCACGATGGAGAAGGTTGTTGTGATGACTTGGGCTGAGTTCACTGAAGTATTTACTCAACAATACTGACAAGATGATGAGCGCCGAAGATTAGAAGCTAAGTTCATGACTTTGATGCAGGGGACAAAGACTGTGTCCTAATATGCTGTGGAATTCATGAGGCTAAGTTTGTTTGCGCCTCACCAAGTTGATAACGAAGAAAGGAATGTGACTAGATTCGAGGCTGGTCTGGATATGGAAATCATGAGGGTCATGAGTAATGTTCGTTATCCTACATTTGCTGGCTTACTAGAAGCTGCCAGAAATGTTGAGCAAATATTGATAATGTCTGGGTACACGGTCGGGTCTGCTGCTGCTTTACAAACTCAACACAGCCGTCACCACTGAAACATCAATGTGAGGGAGGATACTTTGGTTCATCGTTGTATCCACCTCAACAATCTTATCGTCGACCATTTGGATCATCTAATCGGGCTCGTGCGTATTCCATCAACACCGAGCCGTAATATTGCAACAAATGTCACTTGATACACTTCGGCAGGTGCATTATTAGACGTGCATGCTTCTGTTGTGGAGAGCTAGGCCATTTCCAAAACGAGTGCCCACGGAAAGCTGATGTCTGCCATAAGTGTGGTGTATGGGGGCACTATTGTAGGAACTGTAGAAAGGGAGCTCCAGTAGCTGCTGCTCCATCGTCAACTCGGTCTTTTGGGGGATCAAGTGGTGGTTCAGTCAACCGCCGGAACCAACCATAAAGGGCACCGGCTCGTGCTTTTCAGATAACAACGGAGGAGGCTAAGGAAAACTCGTAGGTGGTTACGGGTATGTTCATAGTTAACTCTATGCATGCACGAGTATTATTTGATTCGGGTGCCAACCAATCTTTTGTGTCTATTGTTTTTGCACAACAACTTGCCATGTCATTGTCTAAGTTATCAGATGTGTTAGATATTGAAACTGCTAGCAATACTCTAGTCAAAGTAGATCATGTATACTGTAACTGTACGTTAGTGATTGAACATGTAATCTTCAATCTTGATTTCATTAAGATAGAGTTCAGCAAGTTTGATATAATAGTCGGAATGGACTGGTTGATCGAAAACGAAGCTCACATAGTATGTAAGAAACATATGATAAAGATAACTACTCCAGACGGTCGTGAGATCTGCATATATGGGGATAGGAGAAGTGGGGATCTGTGTCTAGTGACGATTTAAAGGCCCGAAAGCTTGTTGCTAAGGGTTGCGACTTGCGAGTCCTACTTGGCATATGCTATTGATGTCAAGGCCGAGAAGAAAACTGTGGCCGATGTGTCTGGTGTATCACAAGTTCCGAATGTGTTCCTGAAGGACTTGTCTGGTGTACCACCTGAGAGACAAGTTGAGTTTCGAATTGACTTGATCCCTGAAGCTGCTCCGATAACTCATTCTCCTCATCGCCTTGTGCCTACCGAGATGTAAGAATTGATGAAACAACTCCAGGATTTGTTGGATAAGGGCTTCATTCGACCGAGTTCATCGCCATGGGGAGCCCCAATACTATTTGTGAAAAAGAAGGATGGCACAATGAGAATGTGCATCGATTATCGTGTGCTGAACAAGTTGACCATCAAGAACAAGTATCCGCTGCCAAGAATAGACGATTTGTTTGATCATTTACATGGGGCTAGCGTCTTTTCTAAGATCGATCTGCGGTCGGGATATCATCAGCTGAAAGTTCGGGAGGAGGATGTACCAAATACGACATTCAGGATTCGATATGGCCATTATGAGTTTCTGGTTATGCCATTCGGGTTAACCAATGTCCCAGCTGTCTTTATGGATCTTATGAATAGTATTTGCAGACCTATGTTAGACAAGTCAGTGATCGTATTCATTGACGATATATTGGTGTACTCTAAGTCTGGAGCGGAGCATGCCATTCATTTAAGAGAATTGTTGGAACTGTTGAGAAAGGAGAAGTTGTATGCCAAATTCTCAAAGTGTGAGTTTTGGTTACAACATATTCAGTTTTTGGGGCACATGATTTCAGGAGCTGGGATTTCTGTAGATCCCGCTAAAGTAGAAGCGATAAGGAATTGGGAACCACCTCGATCTGCTATAGAGATAAGAAGTTTTCTCGGATTGGTTGGGTATTATAGAAGAATTATTAAGGATTTCTCAAAGATTGCAGTTCCTCTGACTGCATTGACAAAGAAGAATGCGTCATTTGTATGGGAGAATGAACAACCTGAGGCTTTTGAAGTTTTGAAAAAGACATTAAGTGAAGCGCCGATACTTGCCCTACCGGAGGGTAATGAAGACTTTATGGTTTACACGGACGCGTCGAGACTAGGGTTAGGTGCTGTACTGATGCAGCGTGGAAATGTTATAGCGTATGCCTCGAGACAGCTTAAGCAACATGAGAAATTATTCAACTCGTGACTTAGAGTTGAAAACTGTTACGTTCGCATTGAAGCTGTGGAGACATTATTAGTATGGGACTAAGTGTCAACTCTATACGGACCATAAGAGTTTGAAATACATCTTCAGTCAGAAGGAGTTTAATATGAGACAACGTAGGTCTATGGAGTTAATTAAAGACTATGATTGTGAGATACTCTATCATCTTGGTAAGGCTAATGTGGTAGCCGATGCTTTGAGTCGCAAAGCCTATGCTAAAGACTGTTGCTATATGATGACTTCTACTATGATGACTTCTACGATTATTGATGATGTTAAAGCCGCTCAAGTGGAAGCCTTAAAAGAAGAAAATATTGATGCTGAAGATATACAAGTACAGAAGAAGATCATGGAAACAAGTGAATCGAGACTGAAAGGTGTGTATGGGGGAATCTGGGTGCCGAAGTTTTGTGGCATGAGGAAAGTGATTATTGAAGAAGCGCATCAATCAAAGTTTTTTGTACATCCCGGAAGCACAAATATGTACAATGAGCTGAAAGCCGACTTTTGGTGGCCCAGATTGAAGAAAGACATTGGCCATTATGTTGAAAGATGCAGAGTTTTTCGATTAGTGAAAGCCAAACATCAGCAACCGTACGACAGTTTGCAACCACTTCCCGTTCCTGAATGGAAGTGGGAACATATCACAATGGATTTTGTCACAAAGTTGCCGAAGACTAGGCGTCAACATGATGCAGTATGGGTGATTGTAGATAGATTGACAAGTCGGCACACTTTATTCCAATTAGAGAGAGTTATTCATTGGAGAGATTGGCTCAGATCTACATGAGTGAGATTATATCTAGACATGGAGTCCCGAAGTCTATTGGGTCAGATCGAGATAGCCGTTTACTTCTAACTTCTGGTCTGCTTTACAAGAAGGATTGGGAACAAGAATTGCCATGAGTACAGCTTATTATCCGCAAACCGATGGTCAAGGTGAACAAACCATCTTTACTCTTGAAGACATGATGAGATCTTGTATATTGGAGTTGGGCGGTAATTGGGATGATCATCTGCCGTTAATAGAGTTCTCCTACAACAACAGTTATCATGCGATAATAAAGAAAGCGCCGTTTGAGGCCTTATATGGAAGAAGACGTAGTACTCCTACGTGTTGAAGGGAAACGGGGGAAACTCCAATTGCTGGGCCAACATTGTTACAAGAGACGAATGAAAAGATACAGTTGGTGAGATAGAATATGAAAGCGGCCCAAGATCGGCAGAAAAGTTATCATGATAAACCGATCAATTTTGATGTGAGTGATTGGGTTTATTTGAAGGTATCACCTTTGAGAGGTGTTACCCGTTTTGTTAAAAGAGGAAAGCTAGCACCAAGTTTGCCCATTCAAGATAACAAAGAAAGTCGGAAATCAATCCTACCGTTTGGAATTGCCTAAGGAGATGTCAGGCATACATCCAGTGTTTCATGTGGGAAATCTCATAAAGTCTTTCACGACTGGAAACGAAGATTGGGCTGATCACACTAAGCTGCAAATTGACGAAAGGCTCCGTTATGTAGAAGAGCCGGAATGTGTGCTGGATCCTTAAGTAAAGAAGCTAAGGAGCACAGAGATAGAAATGGTGCTGATACATTGGAAGCATCACAAAGGACCAAACCATACCTGGGAAACCAAGACTGATATGTTGAAGAAATATCCGCACTTGTTCGAATCTAAGTAACTTCGAGGTCAAAGTTTAAGCGTGGTGGAGTCCATGCTGTAACATCCTAGGATTTAAATAAATATGATCGAGGATATTTAGCTTAAATTATTTTTAATTTACTATAATTAAGCTGGATTATGAAAGATGATTATGTAATCGGAATATTTAAAAGTTTTTTTTAATTAAAGTGATGATAAATAAAGGAGGAATTGTTATTTAAGAAAATCAGATAAATTGAGGGGCTAATTGTGTCAATAGCTGAAAGTTAGGAATAAAAGACTCAAAAGTCTTTCATTTTAACCATTTCATTTATCTCTCTAAAACTCACACTCTCTCTCAAAGAAACGGTTCTCTCATCCTCACAAAGTCAAGAACACAGAATTCTTGATATTGAAAGCTGAAAATTGGAATTCAAGTTGCTAGGAAGAAACTATAATCATTGCAACCAAAAAATTGAGGTAAGAATTACTTAAAATCTACGAATTTTGAAGGTATTGGGTTCGTTTTTATGAAAACCAAATCAGAGATTTTAGTTTAAGATGTTAATGCATGTTTTATCTTATTATGGATTTTGTTAGTGCATCCTGTGTGACGATAGCAGTTTAAGTATAGATGATATTTTGTAATAGTTAATTTGTTCGTAATTACATATTATACGTGTTTGTTATATGTTTGATATATGTTTGATATTGATTGTATATATGTTTGAACTTGGTTGTAAATGATGTTTTACAATAAGTTCAAAGATAAGTTCAAAGATAAGTTCAAAGTCACTGGTTCGAACTTATGGAGGACAAGTTCGTGGGCCTTGGGCTTTGTCGAACTTGTCCTGAGCAAGTTCGAATCTGAGGGTTATAATTAACAGTTAATCCGTTTTAATTAACAATTTTTTACAAACCTTTGGCAGAGAATTAAGGTGAGGGCGATTACAAACATACAGAGACGATTTTGTGTGTTCTTGGAGAGAATCATGTGTCGGGGCGTTCTAGTTTGCGTCTATCATCGTGTGTGTCTCTGTGTTTCGTGTGTGTGATCTATCCGTCAAACCACTAACAAGGATTCCACACTCGTTGGAAGGCGTCACGTCAAGATTGGATCCGTAGGTAGGTGACCTTACAAGTGGTATCAGAGCCATTAGGGTGTTCTTAGTGTTCATAATCAACATCCGTGGTTTCTTCGCGTTTTGGATCGGAAAATTTGCATTTATGGTTAGTTTTTAGAGTTATACAAGCAAGATAACAGAGAAAAGTTTACATTGGTTCATCTTTTTGGTCGAAATCAATATTTTTAGACTTAAAAATATTGGTTTAAACTGAAAACTTGAAGAAAATCGAACTTTTGGCCGTTTTTCAAAATTGAGGTGCTCGAACATAGGGGGTATTAGGGTTTGTTCGAATTTGACTGAAATTTCGAACTTGTCAGAAAATACGCTCCTCATGAATTTATTTTAGGGTTTCATTCGAATTTGGCTGAGATTCGAATTTGCTAGCATTCGAATTTGTCAGAATTCGAACTTGTCAGAAACCTCGAACTTGTCAGAATTTCGAATTTGTTGATTTCGAACTTACTAAATTTCGAATTTAATTTCAAACGAATTTAATTTTAAACTAATTCGAACTTACCTAAGTTCGAAAGGGTTTCTTCTAAATTAATTTTTAATTAAATTACCTAAGTTCGAATACAAAAATTTGGAAAGGATGACCAGTTTGCAAAAGTTTATCGAAATGGACCACGAGGTTGGCAAGGCAAATTCTCCACCAAAGCAGATGAGGTTTGTCAGGAATCAAAATGTAGCTACCTAAGATTAACTGATTTGAATTGATCAAAGTATAAATCAATAATCTTGTATTGAATCAAAGTCCAATTAAGAAGTTTGCGGAATAACACTTAATTGTTTTAAGAAAAGCTTTCAGAATCAATAATAGATAAATATAATTGAATAAACAAAATTGCTTGTATTGCTGAACTCAATGATTACAATCACCTCTAATCTGTTTGATTAGACGAAGAACACAAATTGTTCTTAGGGTTTTACAACCTTAGAGGCTCTATGAAAACTTAAACAAAAAGCAATTACAAACTTGAACGTGCAGAAACTTGATACAATAGAAAAACCTATTTTATGTATTTATAATGCTTTCTGATTTGTTTCCTTGAAGGACTTTGACTTCTCTGATAGTAGATATGCTGGAATCTTCATGTAAATATCTCTACCTGAATATCAGCACTTTCTGTTTATGAAACTGTTGAGCAGCTTGAATTACTGAGCAGCTTGAATAGGGCAGCTTGAGTGATTTTCCTCTGGCAGCTTGAACTTTTACACTAGCAGCTCGAACTTCTTCAACTAACAGCATGAACTTTGTACTTACACAAAAAATCTACTAACAGTATGAGAAATCTAACTAATAGCTTGAACTACTTAGAATATTTCCCAACAATCTCCCCCTAACTTAAATTCTTTACATAAGACTTTAAATTCTATACAAATAAGGAAATAAAACCAAGCAAAAACTGTTATTTACAAACCAAGGCTTTCAAAAACTTACAACTGTGCAAGTTTCTGATTGACTGCCTTCAAAAATTCTTTCTTCAGATCTTCTTTATCACAATATATTCTCACTGATCTCATCTGAAGTAACAAAGCCTTTGGAAGATCATAAAATTCAAAATTGAAATACATACCGGATCCATTTCAAATTTGAGCCTGTAAGTCTTTGATTTGACAAACAGATCAACTTGTGCAATCCTCATCTCCTTGGCATCTTCTATATCTTTCCTTATTGACTCAGGATCAAAAATGCTCTTCAGATCTTTGATATCTTGCTTTACTTGTGGAAGAGAAGATCTGACTAGGGTTACAGACCCAACATGATGCATCCTTGTGAGGTCATCTCTGGCCATCCCTTGGACTATATGCATTAAGCTCTTATACTCTTCCTCAGGACCAGACTCTCTTCTTACTATAAATTGATATCTTAAGTCAATGTTGTCCATTGGCTTAGCATACCAGTAATTTATAAGAGGCTTTGTGAAGTCATGCTGGTCTAAGGACTTCTCAATATTCATCACCTTCTGAAGCTGATGCTCAAATAGTATCCTTTTAACCTGATCAAGCTTTGCTTGTGAAAGTGTATCTGATTGAGGAATAGCACAGCAGCATGAACAAAAGGAGCAGGATCACTCATACCAGCTTGAACATCACTTATACCAGCTTGAACTAGTTCTTGTGAGCTTTGGACTTCTTGGGAGACTTTGGCTACCATACGTTTTTCCAACTCTTTGTCTTGGATGTCTTGCAGCCTCTCTGTGCTCATGGACTGAGCCATCTTCTTTGGAATGCCAGCTGAAAAGCCAAAATTTATCAAGAACCTTCTATGCTCAGCCTTTGAATGCCATGTTGGCATTTGTCTCTTTTTCTCATTCTGCTTGACCACAAACCCTCTTAGGTAATCACCTAAGGTTTCATCATCTTGCATTGGGACCTGGGTTTGCTGGTCTAAAGCCTGATCTTGTTCTTCTGCTATCTTTCTTGCAATTTCAGCATCGTAGGCAATCTGGGCTTCTCTAGAAGAAAATTTGTGCTTTGGAGACTCAATGAGAATACCCTTGCCCTTATCCTTGGTTGCAGAAGATGTAGCCTGGACTGTACTGATTGGAGCCTGAATTCCTTCTTTGATAACAACTCCAGTTGTTCTTGTAAGAGCAGCTTGAGTTTCTAGGCTAACAGCTTGAGCCGCTGTTGGGACTGCTAGCCTAGAATCTTGGACTGTTGGAGAAGGAGCTGCTTGAACTGCTTGGACTGATGGAGGAAACTCCTGATTCTCCCCTTTTTTGGAAGCATTGGTTTGGTCAGAAGGACCTACAACCGTTGCCAAGTGGGTTCGAATCAGTTGCTCTAATTTAATGATCTTATTTCCACAAAGGGTGAACCCCTTATGGAGATAACCCATTCTCTGATTTTGAGCAGCTTCTGTCTGTCTGAGAGAAATGATTTGTGCCCCCTGTGCAGCAATAATGGACTGATGGTATTCCAACATTGCTACAACAGGTTGCAGCTTAGGATCCGTCAATAGCATAAGTTGCAGACTAGCCTCAAGATCAGCAAACGAATGTGGTGCTTGTGATCTATCACTGGCAGAAATACCAGAAGTAGAAACCTCTGGGCCCCTCTGTTCTTGGTACTGGGGACTCCCAGATGGTGCTTGCACACCCTCTGTTGCCATGTGAGTGGTCTTAATTATGTTGACACTGTCCTGTGCCTCTTGTGCAGAAACAACAGCAATGTCAGCCACAGTACCCATATGAACATCTTCTGTTGAGATGTTCACCTCCAAATTGAGGATGGGAGAGTCCTCAGTGGGTGCCCTTTGGATATTCTGTGCAGGAGTGTCCTCCTGCACAGGGACATTTGGCTCTTGTAATTGGGCTGAGGAGGAAGGAGCTCCTGAACCCCTTTTTCTTTTGTATAATATAAGTGGGGATGTGGGTTTGTCAACAGGAACACATGGCGTATTTGTATCATGAGGAGTCGGTTGGGGTCCTGGGGGTGAAGCAGTGATGTTAGGCTGAGCCTGCTCAGGACCCTCTCCTCTGTTTCTTGGATTGATGCCCAACATTGCAGAAGGCAATGGGACATCTACACTCAAAAAATTGGCACTTGGTTTTAAAAGCCTTTTGATAGATGATAAAGAGTGCCTATGAGAAACATGTATCCTTTTATGTATATTAAAATTATTGCAAGATTTTGCAATTATTTCTGCCAAAAATCTAGGATACATCAAAAATTCCCATTCTTTAGAGAATGATGCCTTAACATCCCCTGAAAAATCATATTTGTAAAATTGAACTGTTGGCCCGTTGATAAGCACACTAAGGCAGTGGCTATATTTGA
This sequence comes from Centrapalus pauciflorus, assembly GCA_020465985.1. Lineage (NCBI taxonomy): Eukaryota > Viridiplantae > Streptophyta > Magnoliopsida > Asterales > Asteraceae > Centrapalus > Centrapalus pauciflorus. The sequence goes on from JAANYP010005932.1 coordinate 126,068, forward strand.
AGAAAATTCTGACCAACCAGTTCTTTTAGGGCTTAAACACTGCTGAATAATATGCACAAGATACTTCCATTTAGAAGAAAAAATGGGCTTTAAAGAATGTGAAAGAATCTGCAGGGCCCCTATATCCAATAGCATAAAGACCATTATGTAAAGCAGTAAGAGGTAGGTCTGATATACCTGAGGTATCGTGAAGATGCAGATGTTGGCGTATGATCTCCTCAGTGATAGAAACAGTGTTGCCATCAATTTTGGATGTCAAAGATGTGACTCCATTAACGGTTTTGACTGAGGCGTATTTCCAGAACTGTTCTATATGAGATATGTATATCGTGGGGTTTATGGTAAGAGCATGATGGATGTGGGAACTTCGAAGGAAGTCCATCGTCTCGTGGAATGGTTGAAGGTCAGTGTGTTTGAGAGAATAGGGAAGACAGTTATGTTCTTTGACAAACTCCATTGACAATCAATCGGTGATTTAGGGTTTCAGAGATGTGTGTGGGAATCACTCAGAGAGAAAAGAAGGTCGTGGAAGATATTTTCCAACTGGTAGTTACAAATGAACGAAACTGGAACCTTTAAAGGTTTCGAAAATATCTAATCCCGCGCACACACTTATGGAAGTGACCAAATTACCCTGCACACTTTGACAGATCAAGTGAAACAACTAACAGTCCGAGAAAATGAACTAGCAGCTTGAGAAAAGACTCAAGCTGTTAGTTGAAAAATAAGCATATTCTAATGCAACAGTGTCTCCCTCTTAATCAAGCATATGTAATAGATATAATTTTCATAAAATAAGAGAGAATAAACAAAAACAAATTAATCCATATTAACCATGCCAATATTTGATACCAGGAAGGTGAATCTTCCTACATCAAATGGTTTTGTAAACAGATCAGCTAACTGATCATCAGTATGAATTTTGGTAACTTGGATTAATTTCTTCTCATTACAATCCCTTATAAAATGAAATCTGATGTCTATATGCTTGGTTTTGGGAAATTTCACTGGATTTTGTACAATGCTAATTGCACTTGAGTTGTCAATGTAAATAAGAGTGGATAGGAAATTCATACCATAGTCTCTCAGTTGATTCTGAATCCACATCACTTGTGAGCAGCAACTTGCAACTGCTACATATTCTGCTTCAATAGATGAAGTGGAGACAGTGGTTTGCTTTTTGCACTGCCAAGAGACCAATCTTGCTCCAAGATATTGACATCCACCAATTGTGGATTTTCTGTCAATGTTGCATCCTCCATAATCACTGTCAGAATAGGCTGTTAATTCAAGAGGAGAGTCTTTAGGATACCAGAGGCCCAAATGTGGTTGGCCTTTGAGATATCTAAAAATTCTCTTAACAGCAATCAGATGGGAGTCCTTTGGATGGCATTGAAACCTGGCACAAACACAAACAGCAAACATAATATCAGGTCTAGAAGATGTTAGATACATAAGAGATCCTATAAGTGATCTGTATAGATGAATGTCCACATCTATTCCATCTTTATCCGAATGAAGCTGCTTGTGAGGATCCATTGGAATACTTGCAACTTTGGTATCCTTGTACCCAAACTTTTCCAGTATGTCTTTAACATACTTTGATGGACTGATGAAGAGTCCTGTGGGCTTCTGCTTGACCTGCAATCCTAGAAAGAAGGTGAGTTCTCCCATTGAACTCATTTGGAACTTTTTGTGCATCAAGGCCTCAAACTCCTTGCACAGACTGTCATTGGTTGACCCAAAGATAATATCATCAACATATATCTGAACAAGCAGAATCTCAGATTTGATAGACTTTGTGAATAGAGTTTTGTCCAGAGTACCTCTCTTGAACCCATTTTGTAGAAGGTAGGATGTCAAAGTGTCATACCATGCTCTAGGTGCTTGGTGGAGTCCATAGAGGGCCTTGTCTAGTTTGTAGACCCTGTCTGGATACTTGTAGTCCTCAAATCCAGGAGGTTGACATACATAGACCTCCACTTCAATTGTGCCATACAGAAAAGCAGACTTCACATCCATTTGATACACTTTGAACCCTTTGAAGCTTGCATAAGCTAGGAACAGTCTGATGGCTTCAATTCTTGCCACTGGAGCAAAGACATCATCACAGTCTATTCCTTCCTCTTGAGTGTACCCTTGTGCTACTAGTCTTGCTTTGTTCTTGATGACTATCCCTCTCTCATCCTTCTTGTTTCTGAATACCCATCTTGTACCAATGGCTCTCTAACCTTTAGGAAGATCAACTAGTGTCCATACATTCCGAATCTTGAATTGCAGAAGCTCTTCCTGCATTGCCTCAATCCAAGATGAATCTTTCAACGCTTCTGATGCCTTTTTAGGTTCTAGCTGAGACATGAAACAGGCATGTTCAAATGCAGCTAGACTAAATTCAGAAACTGCTGGTTCAGCAGCAGTAGTCTCCTTGTGAACCATTGTCCTTGTTTGCACAGGTGTGCGTGGATCTCCCATTATTTGATCGAGAGGATGATACTTGTGAACCCTAAGTGTAGGCTCTTTATCTGTCTGGAAAGAGATTCCAAGATTTGTATCATCTCCATCAGGACCAGTTGATGGTTAAGCTTCTGGAACAGCTTGACTTGAATCTGGGACTGTTTCCCTTTGTGTAGGAGCTGTTCTCTCAGGACTTGGGATTTGCCCTTCATTGTCAGGATTGGAATCATGTTGATCATTCTGAACCTCTGGAGGGTCACAAGACAGAAGAGGTATAACTGTATACTCATCCCATTTATGTGAATCTGCAGCAGGTAGAAACTTTGTGTCACCAGCTTGATCATTTGTGCTACCAGCATGAGAATTTGTGTTGACAGCTTCAATCCTATTTTCATCAGATTCTGCAGTATACTCAACAAAGCTCAGAGAATTTGTTAGTGAATCTAAGTCAAACAACCAATCAGGACCAGTGCCTTTGACATTTGCAGTATGTTCATTAAATTCAACATTGGCACTTTCTTCAATGGTTTTAGACACACTGTTATATACTCTATAGGCTTTGCTTTGATTTGAGTAACCTACAAAGAAACCTTCTTCTGCCTTACTTTCAAACTTCCCTAAGTGAGTCTTAGTGTGAAGAATGGTACATGGACAGCCAAAAGACTTGAAAAAGGCTATTAAGGGTAGTCTATTATGGAATAACTCATATGGAGTTTTCCCTTGTGATTGAACAACCTGAACCCTATTTAGAACATAATAGGCTGTATTAACTACTTCTGCCCAAAAGGTCATTGGCAGTTTTGAATCAGCTAGCATGGTTCTAGCAGCCTCAATTAAGGTTCTGTTCTTTCTTTCAGCTACACCATTCTGCTGTGGCGTTCTTGGCGCACTATATTGCCTAGCAATACCTTTAGACTCACAAAAACTGTTTAGGATATGGTTTTTAACCACTTCACTCATTGGGTGAATGTATTTCTTGTTGTATGGAGGTGCAGTGGCTCTGTATCCTACACCTTCTTTGCGATTGAGCTGAGATTTTATCCTGTCTTTAAGTTGGACTTCCATTAGGTGTTCCAGTTTTTGATTTGCCAATTTAAATTTTTCTAGATCTATATTGACAGATTCTAGTTTCTTATTAGCCTCTAACACCTTTTGTTCAGTCTCATCTAATTTTTTATTTAGGGATTCTATTTTCTTATTCAACTCCTTTTTCTCTCACTCATGATATGTTCTATCATGTCCCATTTGAATCTCATTATCCTTATAGTCATTGATCTGTTTTTCAAGATCTTTTATGGCCTGCATGTATTCATATCTCCTTTCTTCCATCTTAGCTAGAGTTTTACACATGCTCTCATTATGATCTCTGTACTTTTTAACCATATTTTTGCATGTTTGAGAGCAGAGTTTAGAATTTACCTCAGATGGTAGTTCAGTGGGGGTGACATTGGATGTTTCTGCAATTAGAGCTTGATTTTGAAACTCTTCCTCCGTCTGATCACTCCAGTCAAACACATTGTCTTCTTGAGAGATAAGTGCTTGTGATGATGAAGGCTGATTGGTCTGCTGAGGTCTTGGTGGCTGTTGACTTTGAGATCTACATTCTCTGGCAAAGTGGCCTAGCTTGTGACATTTATAACACTCAACTTTTGATTTATCAAAAGCTGGTTTGCCTTCTGCTCTGGCTTGAAAGTTGGATCTGCCAGTTCTTTTCAGAAACCTTTTGGCCCTCATGGTCAGCATTGCATGTTGCCATTTCAGATCCATCTCTTCTAAGTCATCTGGATGAATCTGTTCTAAATCTTCAGCATTTAGAGCAAACAGTCCATCATTTGCAACAAAAGCTTCATAGTGAGCTTCAGTAGAGTTACCATCACCACCTGAAAAGGAATCACTGCAATTAGATTTTTCAGATGACAGTAGAGCAGTGTTGTTATTATAAGAAAAAGATTTCTTTTTAGTGTCAATCTCAGTTTCAAACACTCTCAGAGTGTTGTACAGATCATCTAGTTCTATTTCATCAAGAGTGTCTTTTGTTCTCCATTGAGCAGCATAGACTGTCCACTCTTCACTAAGAGATCTAAGGAATTTTCTGTTGACTTCATCTTGATCCAGGCTGACTTTTGCACTCTCCAATTCACTTATCATTTTGTTAAACCTGTCAAAGATTTGAGTAACGTTTTCATTCTTGCCACCAGAAAAGTTCTCATACTGCTGTTTCAAGAGATCCTTTTGATTTCTCTTGGTACTGGCATTCCCAGCAAATCTTTTCTCTAAAGCAATCCAAAGAGAATGAGCAGCATAAAACTTTTTAAACTGATGTTGATAAGCATTAGGAATGGCTATCTGTAGAAGTGTAAGAGCTTTCACTTCATTCATTCTAGCCTTTCTTTCTAGTTCAGTTTTTGGAGGGGTTTTGATAGGTTTGCCATCAGCATCAAGTTCAGGATCAACTGCATGAGGAAATTCAACAGCTTCCCATATGGCATAATCAATGAATTGAATATGCTGTTGAATCCTGAGTTTCCACATCTCAAACTCAGTGGGCTTGAGAATAGGCACTTTGAGTCCTTACCCAGATCCACCACTGCTATTTTCAAATTCCATTGCAGAAAATTTAAAGTTTGTAAAAGAAAGCTTCTGACTTTGAAAACAAAGAACGACCTGTGGCTCTGATACCACTTGTCAAGAATCAAAATGTAGCTACTAAGATTAACTGATTTGAATTGATTAGAGTATAAATCAATAATCTTGTATTGAATCAAAGTCCATTTAAGAAGTTTGCGGAATAACACTTAATTGTTTTTAGAAAAGCTTTCAGAATCAATAACAGATAAATATAATTGAATAAACAAAACTGCTTGTATTGCTGAACTCAATGATTACAATCACCTCTAATCTGTTTGATTAGACGAAGAACACAAATTGTTCTTAGGGTTTTACAACCTTAGAGGCTCTATGAAAACTTAAACAAAAAGCAATTACAAACTTGAACGTGCAGAAACTTGATACAATAGAAAAACCTATTCTATGTATTTATAATGCTTTCTGATTTGTTTCCTTGAAGGACTCTGACTTCTCTGATAGTAGATATGCTGGAATCTTCGTGTAAATATCTCTTCCTTAATATCAGCACTTTCTGTTTATGAAACTGTTGAGCAGCTTGAATTACTGAGCAGCTTGAATAGGGCAGCTTGAGTGATTTTCCTCTGGCAGCTTGAACTTTTACACTAGCAGCTCGAACTTCTTCAACTAACAGCATGAACTTTGTACTTACACAAAAAATCTACTAATAGTATGAGAAATCTAACTAACAGCTTGAACTACTTAGAATATTTCCCAACAATCTCCCCCTAACTTAAATTCTTTACATAAGACTTTAAGTTCTATACAAATAAGGAAATAAAACCAAGCAAAAACTGTTATTTACAAACCAAGGCTTTCAAAAACTTACAACTGTGCAAGTTTCTGATTGACTGCCTTCAAAAATTCTTTCTTCAGATCTTCTTTATCACAATATATTCTCACTGATCTCATCTGAAGTAACAAAGCCTTTGAAAGATCATAAAATTCAAAATTGAAATACATACCGGATCCATTTGCAAATTTGAGTCTGTAAGTCTTTGATTTGACAAACAGATCAACTTGTGCAATCCTCATCTCCTTGGCATCTTCTAAATCTTTCCTTATTGACTCAGGATCAAAAATGCTCTTCAGATCTTTGATAGCTTGCTTTACTTGTGGAAGAGAAGATCTGACTTGGGTTACAGACCCAACATGATGCATCCTTGTGAGCTCATCTCTGGCCATCCCTTGGACTATATGCATTAAGCTCTTATACTCTTCCTCAGGACCAGACTCCCTTCTTACTATAAATTGATATCTTAAGTCAATGTTGTCCATTGGCTTAGCATACCAGTAATTTGTAAGAGGCTTTGTGAAGTCATGTTGGTCTAAGGACTTCTCAATATTCATCACCTTCTGAAGCTGATGATCAAATAGTATCCTTTTAACCTGAACAAGCTTTGCCTGTGAAAGTGTATCTTATTAAGGAATAGCACAGCAGCTTGAACAAAAGGAGCAGGATCACTCATACCAGCTTGAACATCACTTATACCAGCTTGAACTAGTTCTTGTGAGCTTTGGACTTCTTGGGAGACTTTGGCTACCTTACGTTTTTCCATCTCTTTGTCATGGATGTCTTGCAGCCTCTCTGTGCTCATGAACTGAGCCATCTTCTTTGGAATGCCAGCTGAAAAGGCAAAATTTATCAAGAACCTTCTATGCTCAGCCTTTGAATGCCATGTTGGCATTTTTCTCTTTTTCTCATTCTGCTTGACCACAAACCCTCTTAGGTAATCACCTAAGGTTTCATCATCTTGCATTGGGACCTGGGTTTGCTGGTCTAAAGCCTGATCTTGTTCTTCTGTTATCTTTCTTGCAATTTCAGCATCGTAGGCAATCTGGGCTTCTCTAGAAGAAAATTTGTGCTTTGGAGACTCAATGAGAATACCCTTGCCCTTATCCTTGGTTGCAGAAGATGTAGCCTGGACTGTACTGATGGGAGCCTAAATTCCTTCTTTGATAACAACTCCAGTTGTTCTTGTAAGAGCAGCTTGAGTTTCTAGGCTAACAGCTTGAGCAGCTGTTGGGACTGCTAGCCTAGAATCTTGGACTGTTGGAGAAGGAGCTGCTTGAACTGCTTGGACTGATGGAGGAAACTCCTGATTCTCCCCTTTTTTGGAAGCATTGGTTTGGTCAGAAGGACCTACAACCGTTGCCAAGTGGGTTCGAATCAGTTGCTCTAATTTAATGATCTTATATCCACAAAGGGTGAACCCCTTATGGAGATAATCCATTCTCTGATTTTGAGCAGCTTCTGTCTGTCTGAGAGAAATTCTTTGTGCCCCCTGTGCAGCAATAATGGACTGATGGTATTCCAACATTGCTACAACAGGTTGCAGCTTAGGATCCGTCAATAGCATAAGTTGCAGACTAGCCTCAAGATCAGCAAACGAATGTGGTGCTTGTGATCTATCACTGGCAGAAATACCAGAAGTAGAAACCTCTGGGCCCCTCTGTTCTTGGTACTGGGGACTCCCAGATGGTGCTTGCACACCCTCTGTTGCCATGGGAGTGGTCTTAATTATGTTGACACTGTCCTGTGCCTCTTGTGCAGAAACAACAGCAATGTCAGCCACAGTACCCATATGAACATCTTTTGTTGAGATGTTCACCTCCAAATTGAGGATGGGAGAGTCCTCAGTGGGTGCCCTTTGGATATTCTGTGCAGGAGTGTCCTCCTGCACAGGGACATTTGGCTCTTGTAATTGGGCTGAGGAGGAAGGAGCTCCTGAACCCCTTTTTCTTTTGTATAATATAAGTGGGGATGTGGGTTTGTCAACAGGAACAAATGGCGTATTTGTATCATGAGGAGTGGGTTGGGGTCCTGGGGGTGAAGCAGTGATGTTAGGCTGAGCCTGCTCAGGACCCTCTCCTCTGTTTCTTGGATTGATGCCCAACATTGCAGAAGGCAATGGGACATCTACACTAAAAAAATTGGCACTTGGTTTTAAAAGCCTTTTGATAGATGATAAAGAGTGCCTATGAGAAACATGTATCCTCTTATGTATATTAAAATTATTGCAAGATTTTGTAATTATTTCTGCCAAAAATCAAGGATACATCAAAAATTCCCATTCTTTAGAGAATGATGCCCTAACATCCCCTGAAAATCATATTTGTAAAATTGAACTGTTGGCCCGTTGATAAGCACACTAAGGCAGTGGCTATATTTGAAGAAAATTCTGACCAACCAGTTCTTTTAGGGCTTAAACACTACTGAATAATATGCACAAGATACTTCCATTTAGAAGAAAAAATGGGCTTTAAAGAATGTGAAAGAATCAGCAGGGCCCTTATATCCAATAGCATAAAGACCATTATGTAAAGCAGTAAGAGGTAAGTCTGATATACCTGAGGCATCGTGAAGATGCAGATGTTGGCGTATGATCTCCTCAGTGATAGAAACAGTGTTGCCATCAATTTTGGATGTCAAAGATGTGACTCCATTAACGGTTTTGACTGAGGCGTATTTCCAGAACTGTTCTATATGAGATATGTATATCGTGGGGTTTATGGTAAGAGCATGATGGATGTGGGAACTTCGAAGGAAGTCCATCATCTCGTGGAATGGTTGAAGGTCAGTGTGTTTGAGAGAATAGGGAAGACAGTTATGTTCTTTGACAAACTCCATTGACAATCAATCGGTGATTTAGGGTTTCAGAGATGTGTGTGGGAATCACTTAGAGGGAAAAGAAGGTCGTGGAAGATATTTTGCAACTGGTAGTTACAATTGAACGAAACTGGAACCTTTAAAGGTTTCGAAAATATCTAATCCCGCGCACACACTTATGGAAGTGACCAAATTACCATGCACACTTTGACAGATCAAGTGAAACAACTAACAGTCCGAGAAAATGAACTAGCAGCTTGAGAAAAGACTCAAGCTGTTAGTTGAAAAATTGGCGTATTCTAATGAAATAGTGTCTCCCCCTTAATCAAGCATATGTAATAGATATAATTTTCATAAAATAAGAGAGAATAAACAAAAACAAATTAATCCATATTAACCATGCCAATATTTGATACCAGGAAGGTGAATCTTCCTACATCAAATGGTTTTGTAAACAGATCAGCTAACTGATCATCAGTATGAATTTTGGTAACTTGAATTAATTTCTTCTCATTACAATCCCTTATAAAATGAAATCTGATGTCTATATGCTTGGTTTTGGGAAATTTCACTGGATTTTGTACAATGCTAATTGCACTTGAATCCACATCACTTGTGAGCAGCAACTTGCAGCTGCTACATATTCTGCTTCAGTAGATGAAGTGGAGACAGTGGTTTGCTTTTTGCACTGCCAAGAGACCAATCTTGCTCCCAGATATTGACATCCACCAATTGTGGATTTTCTATCAATGTTGCATCCTCCATAATCACTGTCAGAATAGGCTGTTAATTCAAGAGGAGAGTCTTTAGGATACCAGAAGCCCAAATGTGGTTGGCCTTTGAGATATCTAAAAATTTTCTTAACAGCAATCAGATGGGAGTCCTTTGGATGGCATTGAAACCTGGCACAAACACAAACAGCAAACATAATATCAGGTCTAGAAGATGTTAGATACATAAGAGATCCTATAAGTGATCTGTATAGATGAATGTCCACATCTATTCCATCTTTATCCGAATGAAGCTGCTTGTGAGGATCCATTGGAATATTTGCAACTTTGGTATCCTTGTACCCAAACTTTTCCAGTATGTCTTTAACATACTTTGATTGACTGATGAAGAGTCTTGTGGGCTTCTGCTTGACCTGCAATCCTAGAAAGAAGGTGAGTTCTCCCATTGAACTCATTCGGAACTTTTTGTGCATCAAGGCCTCAAACTCCTTGCACAGACTGTCATTGGTTAACCCAAAGATAATATCATCAACATATATCTGAACAAGCAGAATCTCAGATTTGATAGACTTTATGAATAGAGTTTTGTCCAGAGTACCTCTCTTGAACCCATTTTGTAGAAGGTAGGATGTCAAAGTGTCATACCATGCTCTAGGTGCTTGGTGGAGTCCATAGAGGGCCTTGTCTAGTTTGTAGACCCTGTTTGGATACTTGTAGTCCTCAAATCCGGGAGGTTGACATAGACCTCCACTTCAATTGTGCCATACAGAAAAGCAGACTTCACATCCATTTGGTACACTTTGAACCCTTTGAAGCTTGCATAAGCTAGGAACAGTCTGATGGCTTCAATTCTTGCCACTGGAGCAAAGACATCATCATAGTCTATTCCTTCCTCTTGAGTGTACCCTTGTGCTACTAGTCTTGCTTTGTTCTTGATGACTATCGCTCTCTCATCCTTCTTGTTTCTGAATACCCATCTTGTACCAATGGCTCTCTTACCTTTAGGAAGATCAACTAGTGTCCATACATTCTGAATCTTGATTTGCAGAAGCTCTTCCTGCATTGCCTCAATCCAAGATGAATCTTTCAACGCTTCTGATGCCTTTTTAGGTTCTAGCTGAGACATGAAACAGGCATGTTCAAATGCAGCTAGACTAAATTCAGAAACTGCTGGTTCAGCAGCAGTAGTCTCCTTGTGAACCATTGTCCTTGTTTGCACAGGTGTGCGTGGATCTCCCATTATTTGATCGAAAGGATGATACTTGTGAACCCTAAGTGTAGGCTCTCTATTTGTCTGGAAAGAGATTCCAAGATTTGTATCATCCCCATCAGGACCAGTTGATAGTTCAGCTTCTGGAACAGCTTGACTTGAATCTGGGACTGTTTCCCATTGTGTTGGAGTTGTTCTCTCAAGACTTGGGATTTGCCCTTCATTGTCAGGATTGGAATCATGTTGATCATTCAGAACCCCTGGAGGGTCACAAGACAGAAGAGGTATAACTGTATACTCATCCCATTTATGTGAATCTGCAGCAGGTTGAAACTTTGTGTCACCAGCTTGATCATTTGTGCTACCGGCATGAGAATTTGTGTTGACAGCTTCAATCCTGTTTTCATCAGATTCTGCAGTATACTCAACAAAGCTCAGAGAATTTGTTAGCGAATCTAAGTCAAACAACCAATCAGGACCAGTGCCTTTGACATTTGCAGTATGTTCATTAAATTCAACATTGGCACTTTCTTCAATGGTTTTAGACACACTGTTATATACTCTATAGGCTTTGCTTTGATTTGAATAAACTACAAAGAAATCTTCTTCAGCCTTACTTTCAAACTTTCCTAAGCGAGTCTTAGTGTGAAGAATGGTACATGGACAACCAAAAGACTTGAAAAAGGCTATTAAGGGTAGTCTATTATGGAATAACTCATATGGAGTTTTCCCTAGTGATTGAACAACCTGAACCCTATTTAGAACATAACAGGTTGTATTAACTGCTTCTGCCCAAAAGGTCATTGGCAGTTTTGAATCAGCTAGCATGGTTCTAGTAGCCTCAATTAAGGTTCTGTTCTTTCTTTCAGCTACATCATTCTGCTGTGGTGTTCTTGGCGCACTATATTGCCTAGCAATACCTTTGGACTCACAAAAACTGTTTAGGATATGGTTTTTAAACTCAGTTCCGTTGTCTGATCTTATCACCTTAACTTTTGAGTTGGATTGGTTTTCTATCTTAAGAATAAATGACTTAACTAGCTCAGCAGTTTCATCTTTAGACCTAAGAAAGTAAACTCAAGTAAATCTGGTGAAATCATCAACAATGACTAAACAGTAAGCCCATTTATTCAAACTCAAAACAGATGTTGGACCAAATAGATCCATATGAATCAAATGAAGAGCAGATGAGATTGAATTTACTTCTTTGGTCTTATGAGAAGTTTTGTGTTGGTTGCCTTTAAGACATGCTACACAATGATCATCACATATGAACTCCTTTTGTGGTAAACCTCTTACCAAGTTCTTTTTTACTAAAACATTCATGGATTTGAAGTTCATGTGACACATCCTTCTGTGCCAAACAGCAGACTCATTGGATGATGCTTTGGAGATCAAACAGTTTAAAGTTGTAACATCCTCGGATTTATTTTATTGTATTTTGGTTAATTAAGTGGAAAAATATATATTTAAGTTAAAATTTGAGCAATTATTATGTATTTGGGTTATGTAGAAGTTTGTTGCTATTTTGAGAAAATTTGAACTCGGAAATCATTGTTATGGAATATTAAGAAATTAAAAGTTATTAATGATAATTTTAAGAATAAATCAGTATTTTATGGAACCGGTTAAGTTGAGGGGAGAAATGTGCAAAAATGATGAAAGTGGAATAAATAAGGCAAAAGACTTCATTTTCATTATTTCACTCTCTCACTACACTCTCTCTCTAGAATTTCCTCTCTACATCTCTCTAAGTTATTTCACAAACCGACCGGCCGATTATCGAGATATATACGTCATCGGAAAGATATCGAGGAGTACTACAACGATCTGCAAACGGATTTCTGATTTCGTACGAATTAAGGTAAGAATCGACCCTTTTAAGTTTGTTGTTTCGGTTTTGAAGAACTAGAATTTCGAATCTGTCATTTTATGTAAATTGGAGCTTGTTTTGCTTGAAATATTGCTAGGATATGATAGTATATGCATAATAGAATCGAATCTAGGTATCATACTTGATATATCAGTGATTTTAGGCCTTAGAATGAAGGATTTAAGCTGAAATGATGAACAGACTCGAATATACCAAGAACAGAGTCGAAATGCAAGAACAAACTCGAGTTTGGTACTAGATTCGAGTGTGTACCATTAGATTCGAAGGGGGGGAGTTCGAATCTACCCATAGATTCGAAGCATGGTTCGAATCTGACCATGGAGTTCGAATCTATCATCATATTTGATGGTGGGTTCGAATCTAACCCATTAAAATCGAGTTTAATGCCTAAAATTTAGAAATCTACTCTCTAAACTCGTGTATTTTGAATGAAACTTATAAACAACACATAAAATGACAAGGGTTACTCAAAGGACAATATATGAACATGAGATAAGCTCAAACTTAATTATGGTATGAATTTAGACATGGACCCGAAATGGGGAAAAATGTTGCAAAACTTACGAAACTTGGTTTTATGATTTAAACGGTTATTGATACGAGGTATTGTTGTAATTAATATAACAGGTCCCTTGTGGTGTTGTTTAACCCACAGTGGGGTACTTGGTGGATCCGGTTGAAAGCCCGAGGAGAAATAATAATTGGTTAACATTTAATTACGCACCCACTGTGAGTACATATGATTTCGCATATTTATATCTGCTTTATGATTTGTAACAACCTAGATTTTATCTATGTCTTTTATTTTGACTTGATCCAAATAAATGTAAATTTAGTTACATTATTAATTATGTAATGCTTGAATGTTAAGATAATAATATAATTTTTATTATATTATTGTTATTAAAATAAAATAAAATATGAAAAGGATCAAGTAAATATAATTTTAAATTATATTTATGATAATATTAAAGATGATCAAATTATAAAAGATATGTGAAATACAAATGTTTAATGGGTTAAATAACAAATATGATTAAAAGAAATATATAAACCGAAAATTAATGATCATTAAGATCATTTACACACTTAACTCTCTCTCTCTACTCTCTCTCACTAAACCTACGGCCAACCTCTCCAAATCACCCAAAATTTGTTCAATTAATAACATTCAATTGAAGAATCAAGATCAAGGAGTTACAATAAGCATTCAAGAACAATAATCAACAAGAATTCAAGGTAATTTCTTGATTTAAATTCGAAATTTATATGAGTTTGGTTCGGTTCTTCTCAAAACCGAACCCACGAATTAAAACATAGAAATTCTTGGTTGCATGAAAGAAATTTTAGTAGATTATGATAAATCTAAATTATTAGATGTAATTGAAACAAAATTTATGGATTAGATCATTCAAATTAAATTAATTCGGAAATTTTTATAAGAACTTGTGTTCTTGGCAAAAATAATCATTTTTGGATGATCTTGATCAAATAATGATGTTATTGATAGGGAAAAATGTATAAAAACACTCAAATAATGATAATACATCAAAATATATAGTTGCATGTTACTAAGTAGTGTTTTTGAGAATTTAAATGTAAAATCCGTATGAACAATATGAAGAACATGATGAACACCAAGAACAATTCTGGGAAAATTATAAGTATAAAGATCCGAATTCGGTTGAACCCGAATTCGGATGGTGCTCCTATTTCGGATATAACCTTAATTCGGATGTGATGCTAATTTCGGATCTATAATGATCCTAATTTGGTTCCCAAGTCATCCTAATTCGGACTATGCTTAAATTCGGATGTCAAGGACCGAATTCGGATGGTCCATTTCGGATAAATCCGAATCCGGATCCGAATCCGGATTGATCCGAAATTATGGTCCGAAATCCGATTCAATGTTTTGATATTTTTGCAAATAATTAACGGGATTATCAGTTATCAGAATCAGATAGAATTAAAGAATTTATGACCAAAAGATGATGACATTGATAAGATAAGCTATCAGATATCAGACTCAGATAAAATACAAGAATTTGAAGACTAAATTGATGATGATAAAGATGATGAAAATGACATGATCTTATCATGAATGATTTTGAACAGGTTCAGTATATTCTGAACAAAGATTTACAGATTTAAAGACTTAAAAGCGGGTCAGAGACTTGAACCGACAGATTACAGATTGACAAAATCCTGAGATAACTCAGGTGGCAGATTCTTATATCTGTTTGACCAAGACCCAGATCTGTGAGTTATAGATATTCAAATTGAACATGCAAAGATCCGTTTGAGATATATTGATGCTGTTACATTATTTGACATTCATTTATCAGCTGGATTGAGACCTGTGCACACCATGGATGGGTGTTGCCCAGTGAATCATGATAGTTATTTGCTTATCATTTCATATTGCATTTATTAGCGTTTCAGACTTTGCTTTATGATTCGTTGCTATCATGACTCCTAAGACTTATGCTTACTTCATTGATCAGACTTGATAAGACTTATTCAGCTTGACTAGCCCTTATGGTCTATTGTTCTAGACCCGGCTATTCCACCAGTTCTCACGAACTTGGTAATGACCTCCGATGTTCGGCCATGTTGACCTACTGGTAGCTAGCCCAGTATGTGGCTGATCCCCACGATATAAGCGTGAGTGTGGTTTGAACATCATCCGATCTTAAGATACTATATCTCAATCATGATGAGGGCTGTAGCGGCAGCCAAGACTTATCACGCTTAGAATTATGACTCCGCTTGACACGCATGTTAATATTGAAAATCTATAAACTCACTAAGCTTTGCTTACAGATGTTGCTTTAAAATTTTACAGGAAAAGCCAAAGGAAAATCACCTGCAGGACCTAGTGCTTAGGTCATCAAGAAATACAAGTTTTGAAGCTTTCCTAGACCACTTCTCAACAAACTTTCTGGTACTGATTGGAAGACAGCTAATGTGGTGGTTCTGGGTAGACTTGATGTGATGATTGATGTTATGATTAGATTAGTTGTTACCCTTTTATAACTTTAATTTGAAATATGTAATCTGTATCCTAATATGTAATGTACATGTAATTTTATTTTTCCGCAATTTAATTACCCTATCTTAGTATGGTTGATATCGTATTGCATATTATGGGACCTAGACTGGTGAGCACTGCCCCGTAAGGGGTGGTCTTCACAGGATGGTATCAGAGCACTAGTTTGAGTGAATCAAGTATTACGTAAGTATACTTGATCTCAAACTGAAGCAATACATATATATCAATCATTTAGGTGGATTGAACTGAGATCGGATGTACAGACTATTAGGATGGGAAAAAGGGTACATAGACCTAAGTCTATAAACTGATAGTTAATTGATTTTAATTTTCAGTAGAAGATGTCAGGATCAGGATCAGGTGATATTCCCAACAATATGACCCAACAACAAATGTTTGAAATGATGCAACAATTTCTAGCCCAACACTCAGAACAACAAAACAAAATGATGCAAGAACAGTTTCGTGCCAGAGATGAGGCCGAAGCTAAAAGACGTGAAGATAAGAAAAATAAGAGAAAAGAAAAGCAAGTTCAGACCAATGAATCTGATTCTGATAATTCAAATCCAGAAACCCAAATAGCTCAGCCAAAAGGCTGCAAATTTAAAGATTTTAAAGCCAGCGGTGCCCTGAACTTCGAGGGTACAGTTAATCCGATTCAGGCGATGGATTGGATTAGCCACACTGAAGAAATCTTCAGGATTTCTGATTGTCTAGATTCGAAGAAAGTAAGCTATGCGTCTGCACTATTTGTGGGAGCTGCTCGTGCCTGGTGGAAAACCCAGCGAAGTATCTATGGTGAGGAGGTGATTCAGACTTTAGAATGGGAGCAGTTTCTAGACATGTTCAATGCGAAATACTGCCCAGTTGACCAGCAAGATAAGATGGAAGTCCAATTAATGCAACTGACTCAGGGAACGAAGACTGTAGATGAATATGAACACGAATTTTCAAGATTATGTGGCTACTCTTCTTACCAAGTAGCAACAGAGGAAAGGAAAATGAATAGGTTCCGAGTAGGACTCAATCCTAGATACAGACATCCGATGAGCGCGATTAAATACAAGAGTTATCTAGAAATGGTAGAAGCAGCTAGACAGATTGAACGAGGGTACTTAGAGTACGGCGATCAGCTCTACGCTCCGTCTACTAATCCGATGAATCCGTCTCCTCCAAAGAAACAGCGGTTTGGCAGATTTTTCAAGCCAAATAAGTCGCAATCTCATCAAACCCATCAGTATAGTTCACAGCCGAAAGCGCAAGCCTACTCACTGACAAACGAGCCACGATTCTGCAAAAGATGCAGAAAATCACATATGGGGTTATGCAATCCAGAAGACGTTACTTGCTTCGCGTGCAACATGATCGGTCACAGCAGTGATGAATGTCCGCAGCAGGGACGAGGATGTGCGAAGTGTGGAAAAAGAGGACACTTTATGTACCAGTGTCGTAGCGGACCGCGTTATCAGTCTCAATCATCAGCAGGAGGTTCTACAGGGAAAAGTTCTGCTGCAACGCCGACTGCACGGACTCGAGCTTTCCAAATTACAGCTGAAGAGGCGAGAGAAACACCAGACGTAGTCACCGGTACGTTTCTATTAAATACCATACCTGCTCGCGTGCTATTTGATTCTGGCGCAAGTCGTTCTTTCATATCGACTTCTTTTGCATCAAGATTATCTAAGTCTCCATCGAAGCTTCCTTTTGTACTTGACATTGAGACAGCCAGTAACAGCTATGTTATGGCTGATTCTGTATATCGAAACTGCACACTACTCGTAGATAATATTGTGTTCAACCTGGACCTTATCCCGATTTCCTTGAAAGAGTTTGACGTCATCATCGGCATGGATTGGCTAATGAACAACGAGGCTACAATTATCTGCAACCGACGAATCATCAGAATCAAATCTTCAGATGGCCGAGTACTTGAGATCAAGGGCGAGAAACGTAAAGGTGCACATTGTTTCATAACGGTAGAAAAAGCTCACAAATACTTGTCTAAAGGTCACGACTCTTACCTTTGCTATGGTTCATCTGAATCTAACTCCGAAACTCAAAAGAAACCTTTATCCGATATTCCTATCGTCTGTGAGTTCCCAGACGTATTTCCTGACGATATTTCCGGAGTGCCACCGGAACGACAAGTCGAGTTCAGTATTGACTTGGTTCCTGGTGCGGCTCCTATCGCAAAAGCTCCATACAGACTTGCACCTGCAGAAATGCAGGAAATGTCAAAGCAACTGCAAGAGCTGTTAGAGAAGGGTTTTATACGACCGAGTTCATCTCCGTGGGGTGCACCTGTCTTATTCGTTAAGAAGAAAGACGGAACTTTTCGAATGTG
The DNA here is from genome assembly GCA_020465985.1 of Centrapalus pauciflorus. NCBI lineage: Eukaryota > Viridiplantae > Streptophyta > Magnoliopsida > Asterales > Asteraceae > Centrapalus > Centrapalus pauciflorus. Next base: position 143,991 of record JAANYP010005932.1, read on the forward strand.
CATCGACTACCGCGAGTTGAACAAGGTTACAATAAAGAATAAGTATCCTCTGCCCAGAATCGATGATCTGTTTGATCAGTTGCAAGGAGCCAGTTACTTTTCGAAAATAGATCTCCGTTCTGGGTATCATCAGTTAAAAGTCAGAGAAGAAGATGTTCCAAAGACAGCTTTCCGTACAAGATACGGTCATTACGAATTTCTCGTGATGCCGTTCGGCTTGACAAATGCACCAGCGGCGTTCATGGACCTCATGAATCGCGTGTGCAGATCTATGTTGGATAAATCAGTTATCGTATTCATAGACGATATTCTGATTTACTCCAAAACGGAGGCTGATCATTCTATTCATCTGCGACAATTGCTAGAGTTATTAAGAAAAGAAAGACTCTATGCAAAGTTTTCTAAGTGCGAATTCTGGCTCAGACAGGTATAATCTCTATTATATAAGTCTTGAGCTGTTTCCTTAACTATTCTATGATCCATTTCAGAATTTGAATTTCTATCTTGATTCTTATAGATCCAGTTCCTTGGCCATGTTGTTTCTGGCGAAGGAATTTCTGTTGATCCTTCGAAAGTCGAGGCCGTTCAGAAATGGCAAACGCCTCGCAATGCCTCTGAAATAAGAAGTTTCCTCGGATTGGCTGGTTACTACCGGCGATTCATAAAGGACTTCTCGAAGATTGCTGTACCTCTAACGACGCTAACACGAAAGAATACTCCTTTCGTTTGGACCAATAAACAGCAAGAGGCATTCGATATTCTGAAACAAAAGTTGATTCAAGCGCCGATCCTAGCCTTACCAGAAGGTAACGACGATTTCGTTGTTTATAGCGATGCCTCTGGTACTGGCTTAGGATGTGTTCTGATGCAAAGGGGAAAAGTAATTGCCTATGCTTCAAGGCAATTAAAAGACTACGAGAAAAGTGCACCAACTCATGATCTTGAGTTGGCTGCCGTTACCTTTGCTTTGAAAATCTGGCGTCACTATCTATATGGGACTCGGTGTCAGCTCTACACCGATCATAAGAGTCTCAAATACCTTTTCACTCAAAAAGATCTGAATATGAAACAGCGTCGATCCTTGGAGCTTATCAAGGATTATGACTGCGAGATCTTATATCATCCCGGCAAAGCAAATGTTGTCGCGGATGCGTTGAGTAGAAAAGTATATCCAGAAAAGTGCTGCTATGCCTTAACTCCAGTTATATTCTCTTCTGATCTTATTGAAGATATTCGAGTTGCTCAAACTGAAGCGCTGAAAGAAGAGAACATAGATTCTGAAAATCTTAAAGGACAACTACAATTTCTAACTCTGAACCATTTGAGACTTCACTGTCTCAAGGGAAACCGAATCTGGGTTCCTAAATATGGTTCTATTCGTAGCACTCTTCTGTCCGAAGCTCATCAGTCCAAGTTATCTATTCATCCTGGCAGCTCAAAGATGTACTTTGATCTGAAAGCTGACTACTGGTGGCCAGGAATGAAGAAAGATATCGGTAAGTGTGTTGAAAACTGCAGAGTCTGTCAGATGGTTAAGGCAGAACATCAGAAACCCTTCGGGGATATGCAACCACTACCAGTTCCCGAGTGGAAGTGGGAGCATATAACAATGGACTTCATTACAAAGCTGCCAAAGACCAAAAGACAGCACGACTCCATCTGGGTAGTCGTTGATCGTCTAACTAAATCAGCACATTTCATTCTAATGAAAGAAACTTATTCCCTCGATAGATTGGCACAGTTGTACATCACAGAAATTATCTCTCGTCACGGTGTGCCAAAGTCTATTGTATCTGATCGTGATAGTCGCTTCACATCCAGATTCTGGCAGGCATTACAAGAAGGGATGGGTACTCGGATATCCATGAGTACTGCTTATCATCCAAATGCAGATGGCCAGAGTGAGCGTACTATTCTAACTCTTGAAGATATGCTTCGTGCCTGCATTCTTGAATTAGGTGGTAATTGGGATGACCATTTGCCGTTGGTCGAATTTTCCTATAATAACAGTTATCATTCTACGATCAAGATGGCCCCTTTTGAAGCTCTATATGGAAGAAAGTGCAGAACTCCTACCTGTTGGCGCGAAACAGGCGAATCACCAATAGCAGGTCCTGCTCTTCTACAGTTGACTCACGAAAAGATTCAACTCGTTAGAAGGAATATTCTTGAAGCTCAAAGCAGGCAGAAGTCATACTATGATAACCGGCATAGATCAATCAGTTTTGCAGTTAACGATTGGGTGATGTTGAAAGTATCCCCAATGAAGAATGTGGTGCGATTCATTAAAAGAAACAAGTTAGCTCCGAGATTTATCGGACCGTTCAAGATCATTGAAAAGATTGGAAATCAGTCTTATCGTCTTGATCTACCAGCGGACTTAGCTGGAATACACCCTGTATTCCATATTAGTCATTTGAGAAAAAGCTTAGCTGACGAAAGAGAAGTACAGATACCACACGTTAACTTGCAAATTGATGAGAAGCTTCGCGTGGTTGAAGAGCCAGAACGTATTCTGGACTCGAAGACTAAGAAGCTTAGAAATAAAGAGATACAGATGGTGCTCGTCCAGTGGAAACACCACAAAGGTTCGCATCAGTCTTGGGAATCGAGAGATGTTATGAAAGCTACTTATCCAAGTCTGTTCGAACGTAGCTAACTTCGGGGACGAAGTTTGTGCGTGGTGGAGCCCATTCTGTAACAACCTAGATTTTATCTATGTCTTTTATTTTGACTTGATCCAAATAAATGTAAATTTAGTTACATTATTAATTATGTAATGCTTGAATGTTAAGATAATAATATAATTTTTATTATATTATTGTTATTAAAATAAAATAAAATATGAAAAGGATCAAGTAAATATAATTTTAAATTATATTTATGATAATATTAAAGATGATCAAATTATAAAAGATATGTGAAATACAAATGTTTAATGGGTTAAATAACAAATATGATTAAAAGAAATATATAAACCGAAAATTAATGATCATTAAGATCATTTACACACTTAACTCTCTCTCTCTACTCTCTCTCACTAAACCTACGGCCAACCTCTCCAAATCACCCAAAATTTGTTCAATTAATAACATTCAATTGAAGAATCAAGATCAAGGAGTTACAATAAGCATTCAAGAACAATAATCAACAAGAATTCAAGGTAATTTCTTGATTTAAATTCGAAATTTATATGAGTTTGGTTCGGTTCTTCTCAAAACCGAACCCACGAATTAAAACATAGAAATTCTTGGTTGCATGAAAGAAATTTTAGTAGATTATGATAAATCTAAATTATTAGATGTAATTGAAACAAAAATTTATGGATTAGATCATTCAAATTAAATTAATTCGGAAATTTTTATAAGAACTTGTGTTCTTGGCAAAAATAATCATTTTTGGATGATCTTGATCAAATAATGATGTTATTGATAGGGAAAAATGTATAAAAACACTCAAATAATGATAATACATCAAAATATATAGTTGCATGTTACTAAGTAGTGTTTTTGAGAATTTAAATGTAAAATCCGTATGAACAATATGAAGAACATGATGAACACCAAGAACAATTCTGGGAAAATTATAAGTATAAAGATCCGAATTCGGTTGAACCCGAATTCGGATGGTGCTCCTATTTCGGATATAACCTTAATTCGGATGTGATGCTAATTTCGGATCTATAATGATCCTAATTTGGTTCCCAAGTCATCCTAATTCGGACTATGCTTAAATTCGGATGTCAAGGACCGAATTCGGATGGTCCATTTCGGATAAATCCGAATCCGGATCCGAATCCGGATTGATCCGAAATTATGGTCCGAAATCCGATTCAATGTTTTGATATTTTTGCAAATAATTAACGGGATTATCAGTTATCAGAATCAGATAGAATTAAAGAATTTATGACCAAAAGATGATGACATTGATAAGATAAGCTATCAGATATCAGACTCAGATAAAATACAAGAATTTGAAGACTAAATTGATGATGATAAAGATGATGAAAATGACATGATCTTATCATGAATGATTTTGAACAGGTTCAGTATATTCTGAACAAAGATTTACAGATTTAAAGACTTAAAAGCGGGTCAGAGACTTGAACTGACAGATTACAGATTGACAAAATCCTGAGATAACTCAGGTGGCAGATTCTTATATCTGTTTGACCAAGACCCAGATCTGTGAGTTATAGATATTCAAATTGAACATGCAAAGATCCGTTTGAGATATATTGATGCTGTTACATTATTTGACATTCATTTATCAACTGAATTGAGACCTGTGCACACCATGGATGGGTGTTGCCCAGTGAATCATGATAGTTATTTGCTTATCATTTCATATTGCATTTATTAGCGTTTCAGACTTTGCTTTATGATTCGTTGCTATCATGACTCCTAAGACTTATGCTTACTTCATTGATCAGACTTGATAAGACTTATTCAGCTTGACTAGCCCTTATGGTCTATTGTTCTAGACCCGACTATTCCACCAGTTCTCACGAACTTGGTAATGACCTCCGATGTTCGGCCATGTTGACCTACTGGTAGCTAGCCCAGTATGTGGCTGATCCCCACGATATAAGCGTGAGTGTGGTTTGAACATCATCCGATCTTAAGATACTATATCTCAATCATGATGAGGGCTGTAGCGGCAGCCAAGACTTATCACGCTTAGAATAATGACTCCGCTTGACACGCATGTTAATATTGAAAATCTATAAACTCACTAAGCTTTGCTTACAGATGTTGCTTTAAAATTTTACAGGAAAAGCCAAAGGAAAATCACCTGCAGGACCTAGTGCTTAGGTCATCAAGAAATACAAGTTTTGAAGCTTTCCTAGACCACTTCTCAACAAACTTTATGGTACTGATTGGAAGACAGCTAATGTGGTGGTTCTGGGTAGACTTGATGTGATGATTGATGTTATGATTAGATTAGTTGTTACCCTTTTATAACTTTAATTTGAAATATGTAATCTGTATCCTAATATGTAATGTACATGTAATTTTATTTTTCCGCAATTTAATTACCCTATCTTAGTATGGTTGATATCGTATTGCATATTATGGGACCTAGACTGGTGAGCACTGCCCCGTAAGGGGTGGTCTTCACATGATTGCTTTTGCTTACTGAGACCTGTTGCTTCATTTTTCGTTTGGAATTCTACTAACTTGCGTAGATTTAGATGCACATTCTTATTTGATGCATGTCCGTTCGTTTGTTGTGCATCTACGATGGACCGGTGGGTCGCATCTGTTACTCTGATGTTACTGCTCTATATGATGCTGGAGCTGATCCCTCCAGGTCCGGTAGTCAGTATGTCATCCCCGATGTTATGTCTGTCTCAGTAGTACGTTTTAAAGGCCGAGCTTTGGGCTCGTAAGAGCGACGGCTCATGTGTGGTCGTACTTTGTGTACGTGGAGAGTGAACGACGTGTGTTGCCGGTGCTACTCTTGTGGGCATCATAAGGATTTATAAAATGTGTAAATCTATGTATTCACTAAGCATTCGCTTACCCCTCAGTTGTCTTCATTTTTTTACAGGAAAGGGTAAATCAGCTGCCGGACCTTCTAGTTAGGTCATTTGGGAAGATTCGGAAGACTTGGTATTATTTCATCGGTAATTTATGTTATGAGACAATGTTGTAATATATATTCTGGATGATTATAATAATTGTAATGGGAGTGTAGACTTAGACTTGGTACCCTATAGCACTGTAGGGTGTTTAATACTGTTGCACTACTTTACTTATATAATTTAATGCTTCCGCACTTAATTTAGGTTATCAGATCATTATGTTATTGCATGTTGATGATTAATCCTGGGTGTATTGAAATAAGGTGGTTGTTGTGGCAAGGGTGTCACACGAGATGGTATCAGAGCAGTTGTTTGAGATTCAAGTGTCTGTGAGGTCTTGATCTCAAACATTAGGTAATGATATGTAGTGGTTTAAGTAATGATCTGAACTAAGATAGGTTATGATCTAGTAATTATAAGAGATTGACTATCATACGGGACAAATAAGTGGTGTCTTTAAACTAATGACATGTTAACTAAACAAGTTATATGTTTATATTTTCAGAACATGTCTGGAGGAATGACACCCGAGGAAGCCAGAGAGATGATGCTAGCCATGATGGCTGAGCAGAACAAAATGATACAAGATCAGTTTCGGGCTCGAGATGAGGCCGATGCTAAGACAAGAGAGGATAAGAGAAAGAACAAGGAGAAGGAAGAGGGTAACAACGAGGAACGAGATGACAACATTGGGTCGTCTAACAAGCCCAAAGGTTGTCGTTTCAAGGACTTCAAAGGAAATGGGGCCGTGGAGTTTAATGGATTAGGAGATGCTGTTGCCGCACTTGAATGGATAACAGCAACTGAACGAACATTCCGAATCAGCGACTGTGCTGAGAAGGACATGGTTCGTTATGCAACTGCTATGTTCACGAATGATGCAATCATGTGGTGGAACGCAATGGTGAATGCGTTGACATTGGAGAAGGTTTCTGATATGACTTGGGCTGAGTTCAAGGACCTATTCACTCAGCAGTACTGTCCGGTTGATGAGCGCCGGAGGTTGGAAGCAAAGTTTATGGCACTGATGCAGGGGACTAAGACTGTGTCCCAATATGCTGTAGAATTCACGAGGCTGAGTCTGTTTGCGCCTCATCAAGTCGATACTGAGGAAAGGAAGGTGACTAGGTTCGAGGCTGGTCTGGATATTGAAATTAGGAGGGTTATGAGCAACGTCCGCTACCCTACATTTGCTGGCTTACTTGAGGCGGCCAGAAATGTAGAGCAGATTTTGATTATGTCGGGCTATTCGATTGGGTCTACTGCTGCTTCCACCAACCCAACACAGCCATCACCGCCGAAGCACCAACGCGAGGGAGGATATTCTGGTTCTTCCCGGTCTTCACAGTACTCACCTCAGCAGTCGTATCGTCGGCCGTCTGGTTCTTCCGATCGTGGTCGTGCTCGTGCCTACTCCATCAACACCGAGCCGCGATATTGTAATAGGTGTCACTTGGAACACTTCGGCAAGTGCACCAATGGACGTGCTTGTTTTTGTTGTGGTGAGCTGGGTCATTATCAGAGTGAGTGCCCAAGGAGGGGAGATGCTTGCCATAAGTGTGGTGTATGGGGACACTACAGTAGGAATTGCAGAAAGAACGATCCAGCTGCTGCTGCTCCATCTACAACACGATCTTCGGGAGGTTCAAGCGGTGGTTCAGTTAACCGAGGCCGGGGTCAGTCTCAAAGGGCACCTGCTCGTGCTTTTCAGATAACTGCAGAGGAGGCAAGGGAAAATCCGGAAGTCGTTACGGGTACGTTCATAGTTAATTCTATGCCATCACGAGTTTTATTTGATTCGGGTGCCAATAGATCGTTTGTTTCTACTATCTTTGCACAAAGACTTGCCATGCCACTATCTAGATTATCTGCTGTTCTTGATATAGAAACTGCTAGCAACACTCTAGTAAAAGTAGATCATGTCTACCGTAACTGCACGTTAGTAATTGAAGATGTAGTCTTCAATTTGGACTTGATCCCTATAGAATTCAGTGAATTCGATGTGATAATCGGGATGGATTGGTTGATAGAGAATGAAGCCCATATAGTGTGTAAGAGCCGAATGATAAAGATAACTACCCCGGAGGGGCGTGAGATTTGCATTTACGGGGATAGGAGAAGTGGGGATCTGTGCTTACTGACCATTGCAAAAGCTCGAAAGCTTGTTGCAAAGGGGTGTGACGCCTATCTGGCATATGCTATTGATGCCAAGGCTGAGAAGAGAACTTTGGCCGACGTGCCTGTTGTTTCACAGTTTCCGGATGTGTTTCCGGAAGACTTGACTGGCGTGCCGCCTGAGAGACAAGTAGAATTTAAGATTGACTTGATCCCTGGAGCTGCGCCGGTAGCTCGTTCTCCTTATCGTCTTGCCCCAACTGAGATGAAAGAAATGATGACACAACTTCAAGAGTTGTTGGACAAGGGCTTCATTCGGCCGAGTTCATCGCCGTGGGGAGCTCCGGTATTATTTGTTAAGAAGAAAGATGGCACGATGAGGATGTGCATAGATTACCGGGAGCTGAATAAGTTGACGATTAAGAACAAATATCCACTGCCGAGGATAGACGACTTGTTTGATCAATTACATGGGGCGAGTGTATTTTCTAAGATCGACTTAAGGTCGGGGTACCATCAGCTGAAAGTAAGAGAGGAAGATGTGCCAAAGACAGCATTCAGGACTCGGTATGGACATTACGAGTTTCTGGTCATGCCTTTCGGATTAACTAACGCCCCAGCTGTCTTTATGGACTTGATGAATAGGGTTTGTAGACCGATGTTAGATAAATCGGTGATAGTGTTTATTGATGACATTCTGGTCTACTCTAAGTCTGAGCTGAGCATGCTGAACATCTCAGGGAGGTGTTAGAGTTGTTGAGGAAAGAAAAGTAGTACGCCAAATTTTCGAAGTGTGAGTTTTGGCTGCAACAGATACAGTTTCTAGGGCATGTGATTTCGGGAGCTGGGATTTCGGTAGATCCAGCTAAGGTAGAAGCGATAAAGAACTGGGAGCCGCCTCAATCAGCTACCGAAGTTAGAAGTTTTCTGGGGTTGGCAGGATATTATAGGAGATTTATTAAGGATTTCTCAAAGATTGCAGTTCCTTTAACTGCATTAACCAAGAAGAATGCATCGTTTGTATGGGAAAACGTGCAGCAAGAGGCCTTTGAGGTTCTGAAGAAGGCGTTAAGCGAGGCGCCGATACTTGCCTTACCTGAAGGCAATGATGACTTTGTGGTGTATACTGATGCTTCGAGGTTAGGGTTAGGCGCTGTACTGATGCAGCGTGGAAAGGTTATAGCATATGCTTCAAGACAGTTGAAGCAGCATGAGAAGAACTATTCGACTCATGATCTGGAGTTGACTGCGGTAACATTTGCTTTGAAATTATGGAGGCACTACCTGTACGGTACTAAGTGTCAACTTTACACGGACCATAAGAGCTTGAAGTATATTTTTAGCCAGAAGGAACTTAATATGAGACAACGTAGGTCTATGGAGCTTATTAAAGACTACGATTGTGAGATACTTTATCATCCCGGGAAGGCTAATGTAGTAGCCGATGCCTTGAGCCGGAAAGCTTATGCTAAAGATTTCTGCTATATGATGACGTCTACTATGTTAACGTCTACGATCATAGGTGATGTCAAGGCTGCTCAGGAAGAAGCCTTGAAAGATGAGAATATTGGTGCTGAGGATATTAGAGTACAAGTTAAGAACATGGAAACAAGTGAGTCGGGATTGAAAGGGATATATGGGAGGATATGGGTGCCGAAATATGGTGGAATGAGACAAGTAATTATCGAAGAAGCACACTAGTTTAGGTTTTCTGTACATCCTGGAAGCACAAAGATGTACAACGACTTAAAGGCAGACTTTTGGTGGCCGGGATTGAAGAAAGACATAGGGCAGTATGTAGAAAGATGCCGAACTTGTCGGTTGGTAAAGGCCGAACATCAACAACCGTATGGCAGTCTGCAACCGCTTCCTATTCCGGAATGGAAGTGGGAGCACATTACAATGGATTTTGTTACAAAGCTACCCAAAACTAAGCGACAACACGATGCAGTTTGGGTAATAGTGGATCGGTTAACTAAGTCGGCTCACTTCATACCGATTCGTGAAAGTTATTCGCTGGAGAAGTTAGCTCAGATTTATATGAACGAGATTGTTTCTAGGCATGGAGTGCCTAAGTCCATAGTGTCGGATAGAGATAGCCGATTTACTTCAAACTTCTGGTCGGCACTACAAGAAGGGTTAGGGACGAGAGTAGCAATGAGTACAGCCTATCGTCCGCAAACCGACGGCCAGAGCGAACGAACAATTCTCACGTTGGAGGACATGATGAGATCGTGCGTGTTAGATCTAGGTGGCAACTGGGATGATCACCTGCCCCTAATAGAGTTTTCATATAACAACAGTTACCATGCAACAATTAAGAAAGCACCGTTTGAGGCTTTATATGGAAGGAGATGTAGGACTCCTACATGTTGGAGAGAAACGGGTGAAACACCAATTGCTGGGCCGGCCTTGCTTCAAGAAACAAATGAGAAAATATAGTTGATCAGGCAGAACATGAAGGCGGCCCAGGACCGACAGAAGAGTTATTATGACAGAAGGCACAAACCGATCAACTTTGAAGTGAACGACTGGGTTTATCTGAAAGTATCACCCATGAGGGGTGTTACTCGTTTTGTGAAGCGGGGCAAGTTGGCTCCGAGATTTGTTGGGCCCTTTAAGATAGTAGAAAAAGTTAGGAATCAATCATATCGCCTAGAATTGCCTGAAGGGATGTCGGGCATACACCCGGTGTTTCACGTTGGGAATCTCCGAAAATCATTTAACACTGGAAATGAGGATTGGGCAGACCACACCGAGTTGCAAGTTGATGAAAGGCTTCGATATGTGGAGGAGCCGGAATGTGTATTGGATACTAAGATGAAGAAGTTGAGGAGCAAAGAGATAGAAATGGTGCTTATACGTTGGAAGCATCATAAGGGAGCAAATCATACATGGGAACTTAAGTCAGAAATGTTAAGAAAGTATCCGAAACTATTTGAATCCGAGTAACTTCGAGGACGAAGTTGAGCGTGGTGGAGCCCATGCTGTAACATCCTCGGATTTATTTTATTGTATTTTGGTTAATTAAGTGGAAAAATATATATTTAAGTTAAAATTTGAGCAATTATTATGTATTTGGGTTATGTAGAAGTTTGTTGCTATTTTGAGAAAATTTGAACTCGGAAATCATTGTTATGGAATATTAAGAAATTAAAAGTTATTAATGATAATTTTAAGAATAAATCAGTATTTTATGGAACCGGTTAAGTTGAGAGGAGAAATGTGCAAAAATGATGATAGTGGATTAAAAAGGGTAAAAGATTTCATTTCATCATTATTACTCTCTCTCTAGAATTTCCTCTCTACATCTCTCTAAGTTATTTCACAAACCAACCGGCCGATTATCGAGATATATACGTCAACGGAAAGATCTCGAGGAGTACTACAACAATCTGCAAACGGATTTCTGATTTCGTACGAAATAAGGTAAGAATCGACCCTTTTAAGTTTGTTGTTTCGGTTTTGAAGAACTAGAATTTCGAATATGTCATTTTATGTAAATTGGAGCTTGTTTTGCTTGAAATATTGCTAGGATATGATAGTATATGCATAATAGAATCGAATATAGGTATGATACTTGTCATATTCATGATTATTGACTTAGAAATGAAGGATTTAAGCTAAAATGATGAACAGACTCGAATATACCAAGAACAGAGTCGAAATGTAAGAACAAACTCGAGTTTGGTACTAGATTCGAGTGTGTACCATTAGATTCGAGGGGGGGGAGTTCGAATCTACCCATATATTCGAAGCTTGGTTCGAATCTGACCATGGAGTTCGAATCTATCATCATATTTGATGGTGGGTTCGAATCTAACCCATTAAATTCGAGTTTAATGCCTAAAATTTAGAAATCTACTCTCTAAACTCGTGTATTTTGAATGAAACTTATAAACAACACATAAAATGACAAGGGTTACTCAAAGGACAATATATGAACATGAGATAAGCTCAAACTTAATTATGGTATGAATTTAGACATGGACCCGAAATGGGAAAAAATGTTGCAAAACTTACGAAACTTGGTTTTATGATTTAAACGGTTATTGATACGAGGTATTGGTGTAATTAATATAACAGGTCCCTTGTGGTGTTGTTTAACCCACAGTGGGGTACTTGGTGGATCCGGTTGAAAGCCCGAGGAGAAATAATAATTGGTTAACATTTAATTACGCACCCACTGTGAGTACATATGATTTCGCATATTTATATCTGCTTTATGATTGCTTTTGCTTACTGAGACATGTTGCTACATTTTTCGTTTGGAATTCTACTAACTTGCGTAGATTTAGATGCACATTCTTATTTGATGCATGTCCGTTCGTTTGTTGTGCATCTACGATGGACCGGTGGGTCGCATCTGTTACTCTGATGTTACTGCTCTATATGATGCTGGAGCTGATCCCTCCAGGTCCGGTAGGCAGTATGTCATCCCCGATGTTATGTCTGTCTCAGTAGTATGTTTTAAAGGCCGAGCTTTGGGCTCGTAAGAGCGACGGCTCATGTCTGGTCGTACTTTGTGTACGTGGAGAGTGCACGACGTGTGTCGTCGGTGCTACTCTTGTGGGCATCATAAGGATTTATAAAATGTGTAAATCTGTGTATTCACTAAGCATTCGCTTACCCCTCAGTTGTCTTCATTTTTTTACAGGAAAGGGTAAATCAGCTGCCGGACCTTCTAGTTAGGTCATTTGGGAAGATTCGGAAGACTTGGTATTATTTCATCGGTAATTTATGTTATGAGACAATGTTGTAATATATATTCTGGATGATTGTAATAATTGTAATGGGTGTGTAGACTTAGACTTGGTACCCTATAGCACTGTAGGGTGTTTAATACTGTTGCACTACTTTACTTATATAATTTAATGCTTCCGCACTTAATTTAGGTTATCAGATCATTATGTTATTGCATGTTGATGATTAATCCTGGGTGTATTGAAATAAGGTGGTTGTTGTGGCAAGGGTGTCACAAAAGTACTTCATTTGGATAAAAGTTCTGTGTCCAAACAGTATATTGTCCTTTCTTGGTGTTCTTAGCAAAACAAGATATTCAGGAATGTTAAAATCTTTTGAGAGGACAATGCACTCAGAATCTGTAAACAAAACAATATTTTGTTTGTCACAGATTTGAGACACACTCAATAAGTTGTACTTAAGCTGTTCAACATACAAAACATCATTGAAAATCATGTTGCCTGCATTAACAGTACCTTTACCGGTAACCTTACCTCCTTTGGAGTTTCCTCCAAATGCAACAAACCCTCCTTCAAAGCCTTTGAAATTTGACAAGCACTCAGAATTGCCTGTCATGTGCCTAGAGCATCCACTGTCCAAATGCCATCTCGTTTTATGTTGTGACCTGTGGTTGCCCTGCACAGATAAAAGCTTAGTTAGTAGTGGAGTAAACCCAAACCAAGTCGGTTTTGGGTTGTCCTTGTGCATTGACATAACTAAATACTGTTTTTGACTTTTATACTTAGTGAGATCCATTGATGGATTCTGTGGGGAGTATTTAGTTAGAACATGAGGTATCCAGGTATTTTATCCATCCTTTGATTTAACAGTCTCAGATGATCCATTGGCAGTTCCAGTTTTATGCTTAGCAGCTTGAACTGTGTTTTTAGTGCTAACAGCTTCAGAAGTTGCACTAACAGTTTCAACACTTGGCTTAGCAGTTTGAACATTTGTATTAACAGTTTGATCTGAGGATTTGTTTTTAACACACCATATCTGTTTAAAAGTTGATTTGGGCTTTGCCAAAACTTGATTTTGGTGTGTGGACTGTTTTTTATTGACTTTTGAGAACCTGTGATCAACTATTTTCTTTGGAACTGATGCAGCAGGAAGTTTGGCCTTTGAATTTTGAGAATCTATCTTTTTATGAATCACAGTCTGTTTTGCAACAGACGGTTTATAAAAGCAATCCCTGGCCAAGTGATTTTTCCTGCCACAATGGAAGCATTTTTTGACTGTGTGGATTGGAGAACCAGTTTTATTGGATAGTTTCTCGTTCTTGTTCCTTTGATTTCCCCTTACCTGCTATTGTTTGGGAAACTTTTGGACACCATGCTTTTGGCATGTGCAGATTGGAACATTTTTACCCTTTTTATTATTCTTTGATGAAGATGCAGTATTACAGTTAGAAGGTACAGAAACCTGTGGAGCAGCATTGCATACACTCATCTTCTCCTTACCTTTCTTATTGGGGATTTGGGTTTCTATAGGTGCACTCATTGTTTTGTGTTCTTTCTCAACCTCTGTGCACTCACAGTCTCTATTTTGAATCAGATCTTCTTTAGATTCAGGACTGTTTTCAAGGATAGGATCTACACTGGTCATACACTTATCTAATGGTTCATTGACAAGCCTATCAGCCACTTCACTCATTGGGTGAATGTATTTGTTGTTGTATGGAGGTGGAGTGGCTCTGTATCCAACACCTTCTTTGGGATTGAGCTGAGATTTTATCCTATCTTTAAATTGGACTTCCATTAGGTGTTCCAGTTTTTGATTTGCCAATTTAAAATTTCCTAGATCTATATTGACAGATTCTAGTTTCTTATTAGCCTCTAACACCTTTTGTTCAGTCTCATCTAATTTTTTATTTAGGGATTCTATTTTCTTATTCAACTCCTTTTTCTCCCACTCATGATATGTTCTATCATGTCCCATTTGAATCTCATTATCCTTATAGTCATTGATATGTTTTTAAGATCTTCTATGGCCTGCATGTATTCATATCTCCTTTCTTCCATCTTAGCTAGAGTTTTACACATGCTCTCATTATGATCTCTGTACTTTTTAACCATATTTTTACATGTTTGAGAGTAGAGTTTAGAATTTACCTCAGATGGTAGTTCAGTGGGGGTGACATTGGATGTTTCTGCCATTAGTTGAAACTCTTCCTCTGTCTGATCACTCCAGTCAAACACATTGTCTTCTTGAGAGACAAGTGCTTGTGATGATGAAGGCTGATTGGTCTGCTGAGGTCTTGGTGGCTGTTGACTTTGAGATCTGCATTCTCTGGCAAAGTGGCCAAGCTTGTGACATTTATAACACTCAACTTTTGATTTATCAAAAGCTGGTTTGCCTTCTGCTCTGGCTTGAAAGTTGGATCTGCCAGTTCTTTTCAGAAACCTTTTGGCCCTCATGGTCAGCATTGCATGTTACCATTTCAGATCCATCTCTTCTAAGTCATCTGGACGAATCTGTTCTAAATCTTCAGCATTTAGAGCAAATAGTCCATCATTGGCAACAAAAGCTTCATAGTGAGCTTCAGTAGAGTTACCATCACCACCTGAAAAGGAATCACTGCAATTAGATTTTTCAGATGATAGTAGAGCAGTGTTGTTATTATAAGAAAAAGATTTCTTTTTAGTGTCAATCTCAGTTTCAAACACTCTCAGACTGTTGTACAGATCATCTAGTTCTATTTCATCAAGAGTGTCTTTTGTTCTCCATTGAGCAGCATAGACTGTCCACTCTTCACTAAGAGATCTAAGGAATTTTCTGTTGACTTCATCTTGATCCAGCCTGACTTTTGCACTCTCCAATTCACTTATCAGTTTGTTAAACCTGTCAAAGATTTGAGTAACGTTTTCATTCTTGCCACCAGAAAAGTTCTCATACTGCTGTTTCAAGAGATCCTTTTGATTTCTCTTGGTACTGGCATTCCCAGCAAATCTTTTCTCTAAAGCAATCCAAAGAGAATGAGCAGTATAAAACTTTTTAAACTGATGTTGATAAGCATTAGGAATGGCTATTTGTAGAAGTGTAAGAGCTTTCACTTCATTCATTCTAGCCTTTCTTTCTAGTTCAGTTTTTGGAGGGGTTTTGATAGGTTCGCCATCTGCATCAAGTTCAGGATCAACTGCAGGAGGAAATTCAACAGCTTCCCATATGGCATAATCAATGAATTGAATATGTTGTTGAATCCTGAGTTTCCACATCTCAAACTCAGTGGGCGTGAGCATAGGCACTTTGAGTCCTTGCCCAGATCCACCACTGCTATTTTCAAATTCCATTGCAGAAAATTTAAAGTTTGTAAAAGAAAGCTTCTGACTTTGAAAACAAAGAACGACCTGTGGCTCTGATACCACTTGTCAGGAATCAAAATGTAGTTACCTAAGATTAACTGATTTGAATTGATCAGAGTATAAATCAATAATCTTGTATTGAATCAAGGTCCAATTAAGAAGTTTGCGGAATAACACTTAATTGTTTTAAGAAAAGCTTTGAGAATCAATAACAGATAAATATAATTGAATAAACAAAATTGCTTGTATTGCTGAACTCAATGATTACAATCACCTCTAATCTGTTTGATTAGACGAAGAACACAAATTGTTCTTAGGGTTTTACAACCTTAGAGGCTCTATGAAAACTTAAACAAAAAGTAATTACGAACTTGAACGTGCAGAAACTTGATACAATAGAAAAACCTATTCTATGTATTTATAATGCTTTCTGATTTGTTTCCTTGAAGGACTCTGACTTCTCTTATAGTAGATATGCTGGAATCTTCGTGTAAATATCTCTTCCTGAATATCAGCACTTTCTGTTTATGAAACTGTTGAGCAGCTTGAATAGGGCAGCTTGAGTGATTTTCCTCTGGCAGCTTGAACTTTTACACTAGCAGCTCGAACTTTTTCAACTAACAGCATGAACTTTGTACTTACACAGAAAATCTACTAACAGTATGAGAAATCTAACTAACAGCTTGAACTACTTAGAATATTTCCCAACAAGGTTGGAAGACTACTACTAGTGGAAGGATAGGTTTGCCGATTTCGCTCGTTTCAATGACATGCGAATGTGGATCTGTATCGATGAGGGATACATTCCACCTACTCAAGAGTTTGAGGGTCGTCAGAGAGTCTTGACATATCTAAAGATGAAGGATGATGACAAGAAACTGTATGAGGCCGAAAACAGAGCATTTTCAATTATTCGCATGGCAGTACCTCAGGAGATTCTACACACTTTCAGGAATCATCGTACAGCTAAAGAGCTATGGGATGCTCTCGAGAAATGGTGTGAAGGAAATCCGAGGGTTCGTAAAGGAAGGACCGAGATGCTGAAACAGCAGTTCGCAATTTTCAAAGCATTGAAAAACGAAAAAGCTAGATGAAACAATCACAAGGTTCTACCATTTATTGACAGAGCTTGATAATCACGATGTCGAGTATCGTGAAGTTGAGAAGATAGAGAAGCTTCTTGATGCTTTACCGGCGAAGTGGAAGATGTACACAGTGCTTATAAAGCATGATGAGGAAAAATTCAAAACTCTTACTCTCGAAGGAGTCATTGGTATGCTGAAGGCTTACAACTTTCAGTTACTCAAGAAAGAAATGGAATATGATCAAGTACAAGATCCAGAAATGTATTTTGGAAAGTCAAAACCTTCTGTTACGAGCGAATTGAAAACAGCTACAGCTTTCTTCATGGGTGAAGCGTCTATTCAAGTGGACGTAGAAGAATCAAACAGTCGGGCTTTCTTAGGGTATTCTAAATCGGAAGATAAACCGACTCAATCAGCATCTACTTCTCAACAGTACACAAAGATGCCTATGAGTGCACAATCAGCCGAAACTCATCTAAATCTTTTGGCTTCGTTTGTTGCAGCATATGGAAATTGTGTACAAGGAAAAATCAACGATCCTGCGTTATGGGAAGAGGACTATGATTAGGTGGATCCTGATGATTTGGAAGAAATGGATCTTTAATGGCAATTGGCCATGGTGACTCAGAGGGTCAAAAGGTTCAAAAAACGAATAGGCAGAAATCTGAACGTTAGCAACAATAAAGTGGGTTCGACAAATTCAAAGTAAAGTGCTATAACTGCCAGGGATTAGGACATTTTGCTCGAGAGTGTCAACGACCCAAGGTTGAAAACTATCAGAATCAATCTCGGGGAAGATATCAATCTGGTAGTTCGGGTAATCAAGCGAACATCATTGGCCTGTTAACAAACGTATCATCGGACAGACAACTTGATGGGACGTATGATTGGAGTTCACATCCTGAGTCGAGCACTAGAGCCTTCATGGCTGAAGTAACAGAGACAGGAGATGTCGGAGCAGAGGAAATCAAAGAGGACAATGAATAAAGTGATACAAGTCTTGTGTTGGTGGATAAGTCAGACAATCAGACTATTCTGGAGTTTGCCACACAAATGGCGAACGTGGAATCAGATCACAAGAAGGTAATTCTGAACTTTTCTACATTCCGTGATTTATGTGTTTTATGTGCTACTTCCAATGATAGATTGAATTTAGTTCTAGAAACACATAACAATTTAATTGCTCAAATAGAATCCTTAAAATAAGATAATGCTAGTCTCCTAGATATTAAAGAAGATCTTAGGAATAATCTGAAAGCAGATGCTCAAGATGTTGTTGTTCTAAAAGACAAATTAAGTGAGCAATTGTCAGGATAGAACTAATGTATGAGCATGTTGAGGCTTTAACCAAAGAACTTACGATTAAAGAGGTCGAGCTAGCTGAATCAAAAGTTAAAGTTGCAGAGGTGAATAGCAAGTTAGAAAAGTTTAGGAACTCTTCACTGAATCTAGGGAAAATCTTAGATGCTCAGCGTCAGTCTAAGATACCAGTAGGTTTAGGTTATAAAGAGAGTCCTCCACCTTTTCACGATAATTATGTGCCTCAGCCTCAGGATAAAACTGATAAACCAGTTGAGTCAGAGGTAGCAACTGAAACTGTATTTGAATCTGATAAGGAAAAATCAACTAAGGTGACTACTAATAATGCTACGATTAAGAAAGTCAAGTTTGTGCAGTCTTCTAGTGATAAAATTCTAGGAGAAGCTAGACCTGACGTTAATAATCAGAAAGAGGAATTAGTCACGGTAGTTGAGAAGAAAGAAACTGACACTAGTGAGACACCAAAGTCAAAGGGCACACATAAGAAGTCAATTGATAAGATGTCTTGTTTTAGATGTCATGAAAGGGGACATGTTGCGTCTAGATGTCCATATAAGAAGGTAGAATCTACACCTATTGTTGGAAAGCCTGAACAACATAAACCCTCACCAAGTGTAGCTAGCACAAGTGGTTCTCAAAACACTAAGAAAATTGTGAATGCCACACCAAAGACTGCTATTAGACAAATACCGGTGTCGGTTAGACCAAATGAAGGGGTTAGGACTAATTTTCCGAATAGAGTCCCTAATCAGTCTAAGTCAGGACCTCAACAATCTTATAGGAGTACAACACCTAGAAAGACTTACACTCCAGTTAGGTCTCACACTCCTCAAAGACATCAGACACCAGGAAGAGCCCAGGGATATCACTCTGAAATGCCCTATAATAGAAATTATTCGAGGGCTCCACAGCAAATGCCTAACCAAAGGCCAAGAGTGAATTTAAATCACTCAGCACCACAACAGGTTCTCAATCAAACACCCAAGTCGCCTGAAAGGAGAGATGGGTATTTGAAGGAGTTCACGTATGTGGATGAGAATGGTATTACCAAGTCAGTCATGGCTTGGGTTCCCCGTGATAACTAACCTCTTTTTCTTCATGTGCAGGAGCTAACTACAGGTCTAAACAACAAGTGGTTCGTCGATAGTGGTTGCTCTAGGCACATGACTGGGGAAAGGAGTCTGCTCACAGACTTCAAGGGAGGGAATAGGGGATTCGTATCATTCGTTGGAAACAAAGGAGGAAATATAACCGGTACTGGAGTGGTCACTAATAGGACTATCAAACTTGATCAAGTTTACCACGTTGATAAACTTGATCACAATCTCATTAGTGTATCTCAAATCTGTGATAAGAAGAACTCAGTGATTTTCACTGATACTGAAGCGTTAGTGCTAAAACCGGGATTTAAAGTACCTGAAGCGTGGATACTGATGAGATCCCCAAGGAAGAATGATTTGTACATGCTAGACATGAATAAATCAGATTCATCGATGAGACCAATATGTCTTCTATCCAGAGCTTCAGAGACGGAATCCATTCTATGACACAGACGCATGGCACATTTGCACCTGAGGAAAATGAACTAAATCACTAAACATGGACTGGTGCAAGGTGTCCCGATGAAGAGTTTTCTGTTTGAATACAAGTGTGTACCGTGCAAGAAAGGCAAACAACACAAGAAGTCACACAAGTCTAAGAGTCAGAACTCAATCGCTTCCACTTTCGATTTGTTGCATATGGACAGTAACAACCCGATTATTTAATCGATAATTAATATTTATTGTAAAGAAATAAAAAAATTCGGAATATTAATTAATATTGTGATATATAAATAAATGGTTGTGTAAATTATTATAAATAAAGTATTAATTTATGAAGTATGGATCTTAAAAGAAATGGAAATAATTGTAGGGTCTAAATGGTAAATATTGAAAAGTTTAAGGATTAAAAGGAAAAAAAAGAAAAGAAAAGATACCTTTTGTTTGCTTGTATCTTACGCTCCACACACACACACATTGGTGTGTGTGTGTGTGTGTGTTCGTTCAAGTTCAAGAGAAAAGAGGGAAGAAGAAAAAAAAGAGAGAAAGAAAAGAGAGACTTTTTGGAGGAGAAAAGAAAGGAAATATCCGATTTTTGGAAGATTCGTACGGTTTTGAAGATCCAAGAGGTACCAACTCTTATTTTTATAAATCTCTTACTTTTCTTTTCTCTCCACCATCTTCATATGAAGAAGATGAGAACTCAAATGGGTTTTTATGGAGATCTCTTAGAAATGGCTAGATCTTGAAAGAAAATGATGAAATATGTTAGATCCATTATTTAAAAAGTATATTATACAAGTTTCTATGTATTTTGATGAGTTTTCATGGAGATCTCTTAGAAATCTTTAGATCTTCAAAAATAATGATGGAATATGTTAGATCCATCCTTTGAAAGTATATTATGCAAGTTTTCATGTATTTTGGTGGGTTTATATCAAAAACCCTAATTTGAGTTCATATGAACCCTAGGTAATCTAAAAAAATGAAAATATTGTTTTGGTGGTTAAAATGAGTTTAAATATATATATATATATATATATATATATATATATATATATATATATATATATATATATATATATATATATATATATATATATATCGAAGTTAAGTCCTCGATATGTTGGACCATTTCCTATTACCGAACGTGTCGGAGCTCAAGCTTATAAATTAGAGTTGCCCGCTGAGTACGTCGTTTCGTCCCCAGACTGAACGTACTAATCAGACGATGGAAGATTTGTTGCGTGCGTGCGTGATCGAGCTTGGTGGAAATTGGGATACGCACCTACCTCTTGTGGAATTCGCCTACAACAATAGTTATCATTCTTCGATAAAGATGGCTCCGTATGAGTCATTGTATGGCCGAAAGTGTCGAACTCCGACGTGTTGACGTGAAGCAGGCGAGAAACCATTAGCGGGTCCCGAATTGCTTCAAGAGACGCATGATAAAATTCAGATTATTCGTGAGCGAATCAAAGCTGCCCAAGATCGACAGAAGGCATACTCAGACACACGTCATAAAGATATTGAGTTTCCAGTGGGAAATTCAGTGATACTGAAAGTATCTCTGTGGAAGGGGATTATGAGATTTGGGAAGCGAGGGAAGTTAAGTCCTCGATATGTTGGACCATTTCCTATTACCGAACGTGTCGGAGCTCAAGCTTATAAATTAGAGCTGCCTGCTGAGTTAGCCAGAATTCATGACACTTTCCACGTTAGCTATTTGAAGAGAAGTCCGATCAATCCTAAAGTGACCGTTTCTTTGGATGATGTGCAAATCGATGAGCGGTTGCGATATGTCGAAGAACCAGAAAAGATTATCGGTGACAAAGTGATTAACCTAAGGAATAAGGAGATCGAGATGGTACTCGTTTGTTGGAAGCACCACCGTGGATCTCTAATGACTTGGGAGACGAAGGCTGAAATGATGGCCAAATACCCCGCTCTGTTTGAAAGAACCTGATTCTGTGGGCGGAATCCTTTTAAGAGAGGAGGAATTGTAACGACCCGATTATTTAACCGATAATTAGTATTTATTGTAAAGAAATAAAAAAAATTCAGAATATTAATTAATATTGTGATATATAAATAAATGGTTGTGTAAATTATTATAAATAAAGTATTGATTTATGAAGTAGGGATCTTAAAAGAAATGGAAATAATTGTAGGGTCTAAATGGTAAATATTGAAAAGATTAAAAGGAAAAAAAAAAAAGTTACCTTTTGTTTGCTTATATCTTACGCCCCAGAGGGATGAAGAAAAAAAAAAAGAGAGAAAGAAAAGAGAGACTTTTTGGAGGAGAAAAGAAAGGAAATATCCGATTTTTGGAAGATTCGTACGCTTTTGAAGATCGAAGAGGTACCAACTCTTATTTTTATAAATCTCTTACTTTTCTTTTCTCTCCACCATCTTCATATGAAGAAGATGAGAACTCAAATGGGTTTTTATGGAGATCTCTTAGAAATGGCTAGATCTTGAAAGAAAATGATGAAATATGTTAGATCCATTATTTAAAAAGTATATTATACAAGTTTCTATGTATTTTGATGGGTTTTCATGGAGATCTCTTAGAAATCTTTAGATCTTCAAAAATAATGATGGAATATGTTAGATCCATCCTTTGAAAGTATATTATGCAAGTTTCTATGTATTTTGGTGGGTTTATATCAAAAACCCTAATTTGAGTTCATAAGAACCCTAGGTAATCTAAAAAATGAAAATAATGTTTTGGTGGTTAAAATGAGTTTAAATACATACATACATACATACATACATACATACATACATACATACATACATACATACATATATATATATATATATATATATATATATATATATATATATATATATATATATATATATATATATATATATATATATATATATATATATATATGTTGGGAATGATTTTACAACTCTTTGTAATAAAAATAGAGAAGTTTTGGTATTTTTGGCATTAAATCTGTAAGGCAGAAAGTGCAGTTCAACTTTGAAATCTTCTGAAAAATTCGCTAAGTACAAATTTTGGATGGCCTTGGACCGAAATTGTAATTTTAATTATTTTTATTTTATGGGATCTTTTGTCATAATAGTCTATGACATCAATTTTTTTAGGAAAATAATTAGACCAAAATAATTATTGAGGTTTAATGTCGAAATTAGTTAAGTCTTACGACTAATGTATCCGGATCAATGTTAAGAAATTATAAGCTGTGAGACTTATAATAAATTATACTATGAACCTATGTGTAGGGGTTTGACGGGTTAAAGTTCCTTGGAGATTATTACTCCTACTTTGACGACTGTAACTCGGTTTTGAGGTCGAGAGCTTGTTGTACACCACTGTGAGTTCTAGCATTAATGTATTTATATGCATATCATGAATTGTATGTCATTACTTTCGTATTCATTCTTGTCATTTACATGCTTTGCCATCACATACATTATTGTTGTCATATTATCATTCGGTTGATAAGTTGTTGATCATTCATTTGACCTCTCCGCTGAGAAGGTAAGCCTGTGTGTGGTAACCTAGCGGAATCATAATGGTAAGTCTGTGTGTGGTAACCATTATTGCCTGTAAAACGATAAGCCTGTGGTTTGTGGTAATCATATGGCATCACTGTAAACTGCATAACGATAAGCCTGTGGTCGGTGGTAATCGAGCAGTAGATTGTACACCCATTGTACGGTAAGCCTGTGTGTGGTAACCGCAATGTGGTAGCTTATTAGCCATTAGTTGGCCTCCTGAGATTGTTAGTTAAATTCATGGCATTGCATGGCATCATTCATATTTCGCATGGTACTTTAATCTAGAAACTCACTAAACAACTTTGTTGTTTACCCGTTAGTTGATATTTCTTTTCAGAAACTGTTAAGGACAAAGGCCCGGCTGGCCCAAACTGATAGACACTGATTGGAGCATGGTTAGGAGCTCCATATATTTGTTGATGATTGGGGTGGGAGTAGCAGACTTCCATTTTGGACTTACGCGAATTAGTTAATGATTATTAATCCGTTTGTAATCAAATTGATGATTTAACATTGTGACCCCAATTACGCTACTCCGTGATTTCCGACACTCTGTTGTGTTATATGCAAAGTGTTTGGAATCACGTTGAAGATTATTAAAGTATTAAAAGTTTTAATTTGAGCAAAATTCTGCAAGTACTCTGTATAAATTAATGTATAATGGTATCGAAACACTCGTATTAGTTGTATGGGTGTCTCAATTTAGTATCAGAGATGAAGCTCATAGACAGAGTATAGTCGACGATACTCTACTCTGAGCACGGTTTCAGATGCTGGTATTGACCCACCTAGGCGGCAATATTATAACAATTAAAATTGACCTTTAATTGGCCTAAGATGGGATAATAATGGGTAGACTTCTAAGATTATAACTTTATGTAAGTATAATTATATATACATATAAATGTCATGTGCACACTTGGGTGTGAAAGAAGTGTTGAACCGACCTGTAACTGTTTGTTGCAGACAATGTCGGATAGCCAGTCAAATCGCGTTCTTCACCAGGAGGTAGAACATCCAAATGTTGGGGGAGACAGAGATCAGTCTCAAGATTATGAAAGTGAATCCAGTTTCCGTACTGGTATAGGGTCTAGAGAGGACCATATGATGCAAATGATGGCTCAAATGCTGGAGCAAAATCGCCAGCAGAATGAATTGATGGCGCAGTTACTTGCTTCCCAAAATGTGTAGGGAAAGAAAAATAATGCTGAAGGCGAGTAAGCAAGTAACGATAACACTGAAGTCGTGGGAAGTGGAAGTAGGGCTGAGAAGCCTAAGAAGGATAAAGATCGGAAGCATGACTCCTCTAAGTCAAAGAAGGGGATGTCGTATAGAAACTTCATTGGTTGTCGTCCTCCAGAGTTCAACGGACGAGCAACAGCTGCTGAGGCCTTGGATTGGATCAAGGCAATTGAGAAACTATTCCGAGTAACTGATGTCGGTAATGAAAAGAAGTCGCAGTACGCGGCTGCACAATTCGTTGGTCCTGCCTTGACTTGGTGGGATTCAGAAGTCGAGATTGTGGGTTTAGATGTTGCGGAAAAGATGACCTGGGAAGAGTTCAAGACCAGGTTCGACAAACATTTCTGTCCGGCAGTTGCGGTGCAGAAAATAAAAAGAGACTTCCTTACGTTTCAGCAAGGAGACTTATCGGTGGACGATTATCTGATTGTGTTCAACTCGAAGGTGATGTTTGTGGGGTCAGTGATTGCTGATGAAAATCAAAAGACTGGCTACTTTATCGAGGGACTGCGAAGTAAGATTCGCGAGATGGTGACGGTTCGTGCGATTGAATCGTTTGAGAAAGCTGTGGAGTATGCGCGACTCCGAGAGTATGAATTGTTCCGTAGGGAGCAAGAAACATCTGGAACGAAGAAAGCGAAGGTTGAGTCTTCGCTGGGGACGTTTAAACAACCCTAACAATCTTTCTCAAAGAACGTGGACTCTCGTTCACGTTCCCAATCTTCCAGACATTCGAAGAAACCTGTTAATTCCACAACTCTCAGTCCAAATCTCAGTTTTCCAATTCTGTGCCTACGTGTAACCGTTGCGGAAAGCTTCATCGTGGGGAATGTTTGTCCCCTATTGTTTGCCATGGATGTGGAGAATAGGAACACATACGTCCTGCATGCCCCAAACATAGTGATGCGTGCTATGAATGTGGCCAGGTGGGCCACCTTGCTCGGAATTGCCCGAAAAAGAAGTCGGCGGCGTCTGAAAGTAAAGGCTCAGTTGCAAAGCCTAGTTATGTTGGTGGTTCCTCCCAATCAAAGGGGAATCCACCTAAGCCTCAAGCCAGAGTCTACCAGATTACTGCTGACGAGGCGCAAGATGTGCCGGATGTCGTAACCGGTACTTTTCTCCTGAATTCTTTACCTGCTCTAGTATTGTTTGATTCCGGTGCAAGTGTGTCTTTTATTTCTAAAGCATTTGAACGAAAGTTAGATGTTGTACGTTCTTTGATGTCTTTCCCTCTATCTGTTGATGTGGCAAGCGGGAAATCAGTCTGTGCCACCCAAATATATTATGACTGTGTGCTGACCTTCAATGGACACAATTTTGATATCGACCTTGTCCCCATAGACACTAAAGATTTTGATATAATAGTTGGCATGGATTGGTTGGCCAATAATCTTGCCACTATTGCTTGTGCTAAAAGAATTGTTCGTTTATTCACCCCGGAAGGCGAAGAAATATTTGTGTATGGGGATAGACGTAAAAGGGAAGCCGCGATTATTTCAGTGGCTAAGGCTCGGAAAAATCTAAGTAAAGGTTGCAAATGTTACTTGGCTTGTGTCTTGAATGCCAAGAAGGAAGGGAAAAACCTCAAGGATGAGCCAGTAGCTAATGAATATCCCGATGTGTTTCCTGATGACTTACCGGGATTGCCACCGGACCGATCTGTAGAGTTTCGGATTGAGTTAGTGCCAGGAGCGGCACCAATTGCGCGTGCTCCGTATCGTTTAGCACCTTCGAAAATGAAAGAAATGATGGCACAATTAGAAGAATTGTTAGAGAAAGGGTTCATTCGACCGAGTACTTCGCCATGGGGTGCTCCGGTTTTATTCGTGCGAAAGAAAGACGGAACCTTGCGAATGTGTATAGATTATAGAGAACTGAACAAGGTGACTATAAAGAATAAGTATCCTTTGCCTCGTATTGATGACTTGTTCGATCAACTACAAGGAGCTGCTTATTTCTCAAAGATAGACCTTCGTTCAGGATATCACCAACTTAAAGTCCGTGAGGAAGATGTGCCGAAAACTGCTTTTCGGACCCGATATGGGCATTATGAGTTCTTAGTGATGCCTTTTGGGCTCACTAATGCTCCTGCGGCCTTTATGGACTTGATGAATCGTGTGTGCCGTCCAATGCTTGACAAGTCAGTTATAGTGTTTATCGACGACATCTTGGTGTATTCCAAGACGGAGGAGGATCATGCGGTTCATCTGAGGCGATTGCTCGAACTTATTCGCAGCGAACAGTTGTATGCTAAATTCTCGAAATGTGAATTTTGGTTGCGGCAAGTGCAATTTTTAGGACATGTCATATCTTGGGAGGGTGTTTTTGTGGATCCCTCCAAGATTGAAGCCATTAAAAGTTGGGAAGCGCCTAGAAATGTTGCTGAGATTCGTAGTTCCGTTGGATTGGCCGGCTATTACCGACGATTTATTCAGGATTTCTCTAAAATAGCCGTCCCACTCACTTCGTTGACACGTAAGAATGCAAATTTTGTGTGGGAAGAGCCACATGATGCAACATTTCAAACTCTGAAGAGTCGACTAACCGATGCTCCGGTACATGCGTTGCCGGAAGGGAACGAAGATTTTGCTGTTTATAGCGATGCTTCGATAAATGGATTGGGTTGCATGTTAATGCAACGGGGAAAAGTGATAGCTTATGCATCAAGACAGCTGAAGGATTATGAAAAGAGTCGTCCGACTCATTACTTGGAGTTAGATGCTGTTACTTTTGCTTTAAAACTCTTGCAACATTATCTGTATGGCACTAAGTGCCAGTTGTTTACTGATCATAAGAGCTTGAGACATATCTTTGATCAGAAAGAGTTAAATATGCGACAGAGACGTGCCGTGGAATTGATTAAGGACTATGACTGTGAAATCCTTTATCACCCTGGAAAAGCCAATGTAGTGGCTGACGCCTTAAGCCGAAAGAGATATCCGGAAGAAACTTGTTATGCGTTAACGCATATAGTTGTAACTTCTTCTATCCTTGATGACATTCAAAAGTAGCAAATCGAGAGCCTTAAGGAAGAAAATATTAAGGCCGAAAGGATGGTTGATCAGAGTATATTGTTAACCGAAGGTAGCAACGATTTGAAAATGTTTAGAGATCGCATTTGGGTTCCTAAGATCGGTGATGTGTGCAAGACAATTTTAGAAGATGGTCATAATTCCAAGTTCTCAATTCACCCCGGGAGTTCTAAAATGTATCAGGATTTGAAATCCGAATATTGGTGGCCCGGAATGAAGCGAGACGTCGGTAATCATGTTGAACGGTGTTTGACTTGCTTGCGAGTCAAGGCCGAACATCAAAAACCATCTGGAAATTCCTGAATGGAAGTGGGATCACATCACGATGGATTTTGTGGTAAAGCTTCCGAAGACCCAAAGACAACATGATGGTATTTGGGTTATTGTGGATCGATTGACGAAATCCGCACACTTTTTACCAATACGAGAAACTTTCTTTTGGAAAGATTGGCGCGAATGCATATTGATGAGATTATTGTACGCCATGGGATTCCAAAATCTATTGTTTTGGATCGTGATTCGAGATTTACTTCGAGATTTTGGCAAAGTATGCAAGATCAGTTGGGGGCGCGTGTTAATTAGAGTACGGCGTTTCGTCCCCAGACTGACGGCCAAACTGAACGTACTAGTCAGACGATGGAAGATATGTTGCGTGCGTGCGTGATCGAGCTTAAAGGAAATTAACATACACACCCACCACTTGTGGAATTCGCCTACAACAATAGTTATCATTCTTTGATAAAGATGGCTCCGTATGAGTCGTTGTATGGCCGAAAGTGTCGAACTCCGACGTGTTGGCGTGAAGCAGGCGAGAAACCGTTAGCGGGTCCCGAATTTCTTCAAGAGACGCATGATAAAATTCAGATTATTCGTGAGCGAATCAAAGCTGCCCAAGATCGACAGAAGGCATACTCAGACAAATGTCATAAAGATATTGAGTTTGCAGTGGGAAATTCAGTGATGCTGAAAGTATCTCCGTGGAAGGGGATTACGAGATTTGGGAAGCAAGGAAAGTTAAGTCCTCGATATGTTGGACCATTTCCTATTACCGAACGTGTCGGAGCTCAAGCTTATAAATTAGATCAGCCCGCTGAGTACGGCGTTTCGTCCCCAGACTGACGGCCAGACTGAACGTACTAATCAGACGATGGAAGATTTGTTGCGTGCGTGCGTGATCGAGCTTGGTGGAAATTGGGATACGCACCTACCTCTTGTGGAATTCGCCTACAACAATAGTTATCATTCTTCGATAAAGATGGCTCCGTATGAGTCATTGTATGGCCGAAAGTGTTGAACTCCGACGTGTTGACGTGAAGCAGGCGAGAAACCATTAGCGGGTCCCGAATTTCTTCAAGAGACGCATGATAAAATTCAGATTATTCGTGAGCGAATCAAAGCTGCCCAAGATCGACAGAAGGCATACTCAGACAAACGTCATAAAGATATTGAGTTTGCAGTGGGAAATTCAGTGATGCTGAAAGTATCTCCGTGGAAGGGGATTATGAGATTTTTGAAGCGAGAGAAAGTTAAGTCCTCGATATGTTGGACCATTTCCTATTACCGAACGTGTCGGAGCTCAAGCTTATAAATTAGAGCTGCCCGCTGAATTAGCCAGAATTCATGACACTTTCCACGTTAGCTATTTGAAGAGAAGTCCGATCAATCCTAAAGTGACCATTCCTTTGGATGATGTGCAAATCGATGAGCGGTTGCGATATGTCGAAGAACCAGAAAAGATTATCGGTGACAAAGTGATTAACCTAAGGAATAAGGAGATCGAGATGGTACTCGTTTGTTGGAAGCACCACCGTGGATCTCTGATGACTTGGGAGACGAAGGCTGAAATGATGGCCAAATACCCCGCTCTGTTTGAAAGAACCTGATTCCGTGGGCGGAATCCTTTTAAGAGAGGAGGAATTGTAACGACCCGATTATTTAATCGATAATTAGTATTTATTGTAAAGAAATAAAAAAAATTCAGAATATTAATTAATATTGTGATATATAAATAAATGGTTGTGTAAATTATTATAAATAAAGTATTGATTTATGAAGTAGGGATCTTAAAAGAAATGGAAATAATTGTAGGGTCTAAATGGTAAATATTGAAAAGTTTAAAGATTAAAAGGAAAAAAAAAAAGTTACCTTTTGTTTGCTTATATCTTACGCCCCAGAGGGAAGAAGAAAAAAAAAGAGAAAGAAAAGAGAGACTTTTTGGAGGAGAAAAGAAAGGAAATATCCGATTTTTGGAAGATTCGTACGGTTTTGAAGATCGAAGATGTACCAACTCTTATTTTTATAAATCTCTTACTTTTCTTTTCTCTCCACCATCTTCATATGAAGAAGATGAGAACTCAAATGGGTTTTTATGGAGATCTCTTAGAAATGGCTAGATCTTGAAAGAAAATGATGAAATATGTTAGATCCATTATTTAAAAAGTATATTATACAAGTTTCCATGTATTTTGATGGGTTTTCATGGAGATCTCTTAGAAATCTTTAGATCTTCAAAAATAATGATGGAATATGTTAGATCCATCCTTTGAAAGTATATTATGCAAGTTTCTATGTATTTTGGTGGGTTTATATCAAAAACCCTAATTTGAGTTCATATGAACCCTAGGTAATCTAAAAAATGAAAATAATGTTTTGGTGGTTAAAATGAGTTTAAATATATACATACATACATACATACATACATACATACATACATACATACATATATATATATATATATATATATATATGTTGGGAATAATTTTACAACTCTTTGTAATAAAAATAGAGAAGTTTTGGTATTTTTGGCATTAAATCTGTAAGGCAGAAAATGCAGTTCAACTTTGAAATATTCTGAAAAATTCGCTAAGTACAAATTTTGGATGGCCTTGGACCGAAATTGTAATTTTAATTATTTTTATTTTATGGGATCTTTTGTCATAATAGTCTATGACATCAATTTTTTTAGGAAAATAATTAGACCAAAATAATTATTGAGGTTTAATGTCGAAATTAGTTAAGTCTTACGACTAATGTATCCGGATCAATGTTAAGAAATTATAAGCTGTGAGACTTATAATAAATTATACTATGAACCTATGTGTAGGGGTTTGACGGGTTAAAGTTCCTTGGAGATTATTACTCCTACTTTGACGACTGTAACTCGGTTTTGAGGCCGAGAGCTTGTTGTACACCACTGTGAGTTCTAGCATTAATGTATTTATATGCATATCATGAATTGTATGTCATTGCTTTCGTATTCATTCTTGTCATTTACATGCTTTGCCATCACATACATTATTGTTGTCATATTATCATTCGGTTGATAAGTTGTTGATCATTCATTTGACCTCTCCGCTGAGAAGGTAAGCCTGTGTGTGGTAACCTAGCGGAATCATAATGGTAAGTCTGTGTGTGGTAACCATTATTTCCTGTAAAACGATAAGCCTGTGGTTTGTGGTAATCATATGGCATCACTGTAAACTGCATAACGATAAGCCTGTGGTCGGTGGTAATTGAGCAGTAGATTGTACACCCATTGTACGGTAAGCCTGTGTGTGGTAACCGCAATGTGGTAGCTTATTAGCCATTAGTTGGCCTCCTGAGATTGTTAGTTAAATTCATGGCATTGCATGGCATCATTCATATATCGCATGGTACCTTAATCTAGAAACTCACTAAACAACTTTGTTGTTTACCCGTTAGTTGATATTTCTTTTCAGAAACTGTTAAGGGCAAAGGCCCGGCTGGCCCAAACTGATAGACACTGATTGGAGCATGGTTAGGAGCTCCATATATTTGTTGATGATTGGGGTGGGAGTAGCAGACTTCCATTTTGGACTTACGCGAATTAGTTAATGATTATTAATTCGTTTGTAATCAAATTGATGATTTAACATTGTGACCCCAATTACGCTACTCCGTGATTTCCGATACTCTGTTGTGTTATATGCAAAGTGTTTGGAATCACGTTGAAGATTATTAAAGTATTAAAAGTTTTAATTTGACCGTATTTCTGCAGGTACTCTGTATAAATTAATGTATAATGATATCGAAATACTCGTATTAGTTGTATGGGTGTTTCATGGACCTATTTGGACCTATCACCAAAAGGAGTATAGGTGGTAGTTGGTACTGGTTAGTTATCACTGATGATTACTCACATTTTTCATGGGTTTTCTTTTTTAGGTACGAAGTACGAAACAGCTGCAAAGTTGATTGGGTTCTTTGACCAAGTCGAAAACTCCTATGGGACGGGGGTAAAACGTATCAGCAGTGATAATGGAACAGAGTTTAAAAACACAGTAATTGGTGTATATTGCCTATCCAAAGGCATAGTGCACCATATGAGCCACAACAAAATGGGGTAGCAGAACGGAAAAACAGGACTTTGATTGAGGCAGCAAGGACCATGCTCTCGGATTCAAAGCTTCCTACCATGTTTTGGGGGGAGGCAGTGAATACCGCTTGTCATGTTTTAAATCGGGTCCTTACTGTCAAATCACTGAACAATACCTGTTATGAAGTTCTGAATAAAAGACCACCAAATTTAACTGGCTTCAAACCGTTTGGGGTACCGTGTACATTAATGAAAACAAAACATCAACCTAAGTTTGGTGAAAAGGCTGACGAAGGATATTTCCTAGGTTATGTGCCCAACTCACCAAACAAAAGGGTTTTTAACAAAACAAACGGTACAGTAGAAATTGTGTATAACATTGACGTAACAAGTTACACACATGAATCCCAAACTGGTCCGGAATGGATATTTGATTATGACAAATTGTTTGAATCATTTAACATTCCTTTGGATGCAAATGCAAGTACAATTGAAAATGACTTATCGTCATTAAATCTGAATGACGACGGTCAAGGTTTTCCAAAGACGAGCATTCCATCAACTTCTGAGCCTACATCAACAGAAGATAGGTCTCCAGCGGAGAATGATTCTAAAATACCTACAAACGAGAATCAGACTAGTACTTCACGTTCCGAAGACAGTGATCATGATGAAGAAAATGTACCGTCTGAGGTCGTTCCCCTGTTAGGTGAGATAGGATCAAACTTAGGAGATAATCTTAGGGTCGATGAGATTGAAACATCGAGGATAAACAAGGATCATCCGGTTGAGAGCATCATAGGAAATCCGCATTCTGGTGTGAGAACTAGGAGTAGTTTGAATAACAACACAGTACTGTTGTCGATGATTAATGACTCCGAGGCTTTTCACACTTGTCTTTATTCGTGTTTCATCTCGCAAGTAGAGCCGAAGAATGTGCAAATGGCACTGAAAGATAACTCTTGGGTTGAAGCTATGCAAGAAGAACTGTCACAATTCAGGAAGTTGGAAGTGTGGGAGTTAGTGCCGCTACCTCGAGGAGAAGTTGCAATAGGAACCAAATGGGTTTTTAAGTGCAAGAGAGATGATCGGGGTATTGTTACTCGCAACAAGGCAAGACTTGTAGTAAAGGGATTCAACCAAGAAAAGGGAATAGATTACAACGAGGTGTTTGCACCAGTGGCAAGGCTTGAGGCAATCCATTTGTTTCTGGCCTTTGCATCCTTCAAAGAATTTAAAGTCTATCAACTTGATGTAAAGAGTGTCTTTCTATATGGAAAGGTGAAGGAACTGGTGTACGTCGAACAGCCTCCTGGGTTCGATGATCCGAAGTTTCCCGACAGAGTGTATCGACTCGATAAGGCTCTGTATGGATTGCATCAGGCACCAAGGGCATGGTATGAGATGCTATCAACTCATCTTTTAGACAACGGGTTTGAAAGAGGGAGAATTGATAGTACATTATTCGTGAAAAGAAAAGGAGAAGATTTTATCTTGGTACAAGTGTACGTGGATGACATCATTTTCGGGTCAAACGAGCAGATGTGTAAAGATTTCGAGAAGGTGATGAAGTCAAAGTTTGAGATGAGTGTTATGGGAGAGTTAAACTTCTTTTTGGGTTTGCAAGTTGAACAGAGGAAGGAGGGCATGTTTATCCATCAGACGAAGTATGTCTACGATATTCTGGAGCGCTTCGGGATGGAAGGAACAAAGCTGACTGCTCACTTCAGTACTCCGATTCAAGTGAATCACAATCTCGGACCGGGCTCAGAAAGTAATTCTGATGTGGATCCGACTCTATATCGGGCCATGATCGGATCACTCATGTATTTAACTGCTTCCAGACCTGACATTATGTTTGTTGTGTGTATTTGTGCTAGGTTTCAAGCCAATCCGAAAGAAATGCATATGAAAGCTGTGAAGCGGATTCTAAGATACCTCAAGTGGAAACCGAAGCTGGGACTTTGGTATCACGCTGATGGTGATCTGGAATTGGAAGCATACACGGATTCAAACTATGGAGGTTGCAGCTTGGATCGGAAGTCAACAACTAGAGGTTGTCAGTTCCTTGGAGGGAGACTCGTATCCTGGCAATGCAAGAAATGGACTTCGGTAGCCGTGTCAACGTGCGAGGCCGAATATGTAGCTGCCGGTAGTTGCTGTTCACAGGTTTTATGGATACAACAACAATTGCGGGACTACGGTTTGACATACACTCATACTCCCATTAGGATAGATAATCAATCTACAATTGCTATAACTAATAATCCAGTTAAACACAGTAAAACAAAGCAAATAGACATAAGACATCATTTCATTCGTGATTGTGCTGAAAAGAACTTAATAAAGCTGGTAAAAGTGGCAACTGAAGATAATAATGTTGATTTATTCACTAAAGCTTTTGATAAGTTTCGCTTTGAGTTGTTAGTTCAACTAAATGGTATGCGTAATCCAGCGTAGCTTGACCTTAGTAGATTTTCTTTCCTTTTATAGTAAGTTAGTAGCTTAAGTAGAATTTATTTCCTTTTATAGTAAATTAGTAGGTTATTATATTAGCTTATCTTAAAAATGAAAAACAAAAAAAAGGAGAGAAAACCATAAAAAGTTCAAAAAAAAAGAGAATATTAGAAAAATGAGATAAGTCTTAGAGACATAGGTTCAAAGTGACGAAAATTAGCACAGTCTAAACAAACTCTAAGTGTTAAGCTTTTGCAAATAATGCACCATAAATTCTAAGTGATGTACAATTTCTTGTTTGATATGTTGGTAGGCATAATACACAAAGGAAATCCTAACAGCTAATAAAATATTCAAGAAAAAGTCATATGTGTAACTAACTTAGATGTATGACCAGATGGTCTTAATTTCTATGTTAGAGACATACAGACAATGATTCTAAATGAGGTATGCAAATTTTCTGGGGGATGTATAGCAACATCAAATACATCTTAAAGAAAAGAAAAGAAAAGAAAAATTTTGATAGAAAGAAGAGAGTCAAAACAAGTCGCTTTGT
This sequence comes from Centrapalus pauciflorus, assembly GCA_020465985.1. Lineage (NCBI taxonomy): Eukaryota > Viridiplantae > Streptophyta > Magnoliopsida > Asterales > Asteraceae > Centrapalus > Centrapalus pauciflorus. The sequence goes on from JAANYP010005932.1 coordinate 178,844, forward strand.
TGTACGTAAGTACAGACCTGTCACCTCTGTTTTGACTCGAGTTAGCAAAACAAGTCGCTTTGTTGTACGTAAGTACAGACCTGTCACCGTTGTCTTGCTAGCTTTAAATAAACTTTAAGACAAACTAAGACATTCTGTTGTATGTAAATACAGAACTGTGTCCGACGTTTGCCTTTTAAAGAAAATTTACAATACCGAAAAGTTATAATTATTGTGTGTCTGTCTTGATCATAGAAGTATGTCTAAGAATGGGACACGTAAGGTGGTTTCTTGATAAATAAAAAGGTCAAGGGATATTCCAAAGTGTAAAATGTTTAAAGGGAAAATCATACCGACAATCGACTTGGAATGTAAATCGCAACAAACAATCAAGGAATCAAAAAATTCCTAAGTGTGAAAGTGAAATACTGAAAGTGCATTTGACATCGCTATCTGATTGAACCTTCTTTGACTTTCTCGCAAAAATATTCTGTTAGTATACTTCGTAAATTTTAAAAGTAATTTTGAGTAGCTTAAGTTTTTATTCAAATTTTATTTTATTTTATTTTATTTTATTTTATTCTAAGTAGGAAAAAGGTCAAAGTTACTAGGATGCACTTTTGGTTGAATAAACAAATATTGCGTGAAAATTTGTTGCTTAGTGTGAATAATTTTGCAAGGTTTGTAAAATTCCGTAACACGGAAAAGTTGAAAAAGTTGAAATTTATTCAAGTGTTTTCAAAGTTTTCACTTAAGTTCGAAATTCAGACAAATTCGAACTTCACTTCGAATTTGTAAGGAAGTTCGAACTTATACTAAGTTCGAAGGTTGTTGGTATAAATAGGTCAACAGTACTTCATTTAAGGCACCTACCTTCGAATTTCTTCATTCGAACTTGTCACCGGCGATTTCGAACTTGTCATTCGAACTTGTCGCGATTCGAATTTCTCACTATTCTTCGAACTTTTGCTCACTTTTCTCGAACATACTCACATACTTAGGTATAGTAATCATTATTATACAAAGTTTGGGTAGTTTAGGACATTATTATGGCAAAAATCGAGTTTATTTGATGGTTATTTGAGTTGAAACTTTGTGGTTCAAAATCACAAGTTTTGACGGATGAAAGTTCAAATAAATCATATATAACTTCGATTAGAACCCAATAGGACTAGATTATATTGTTTTTTTAAGTCAAATGGGGTTAAAATCTTGGATTTTAGTTTGAAAGTGACCGACTTCGAACATGTTCTTCAGGTTCGAACTTGTCAAAAAGTTCGAACTTGTTGAAATATCTACAAGTTCGAAGTCAGTCTAGTTCGAACATATCCCTCGAATTTCTTTAAATTCGAATGTGTTTAAAATAAATTCGAACTTGTCTAAGTTCGAATGTGTTGGATTTCGAACTTATGTAAGTTCGAAATTATGCAATTCGAAATAAACAATTTTTAATCACTAATATTGGTTGTTGTTTTCGTGTGCAGATATGAGTGATCGGGCATTTTTTAATAAACATAACATGGTTATGTCTGTGGATCGGGAATTACCTGAAGCTCAGTCGTACCGTCCATATGATAGAGTTCTTGACGTACTCGCGAGTCGCTTACGCTCTCACTCATAATCTTCAAATCATTTTGCCTTATGTGCGTCAATTTTGGGAGCATCTTCAAGTTGATTGCTCGGTGACGCCTACCGTGCTAAGAACAAGAGTTGGGGGACAGCTAATAGTCTTTTCGGCTGATATGTTGCGTCAAATCCTTCAGTTGGGATCGGAGGACCAAGAGGCGGGGCCTATAGATTTTCCGGTACATATCAGGCAAGCGGCATTTTTGAGATTGGGATATGCCCAAGACAGTACGAAGGCCAATATGTGAGGAGTGCCTTGATTGACCAATGGCGTTATCTTGTGCACGTCATTATGGTTTGTTTTGCGCCGAAGAAGGCCAGTTTTGATACTATGGTATCCAAGCTGCAATTGGCGTTAATTGCCTTAGTGTACAACAAGCAATTTAGTTTCTCTGAGATGTTCTTCGGGGAGTTTGTGCATCAAATCACAGCTCCAGTCAGAGAGAGATTTTTGATGTACCCACGTTTTGCAATGATGATTATTCGCCACTTTTTGCCCAATTTGCCACAACTTCTAGATACAAGTGGCGTGGCCATAACTGATAAAAGGATTTTTGCTGACTGCCAGTCCCATAATGCGAGAAGGGCTGAGCAGGTCAGGCCGCAAGTGGCACCTTTGTTCGGGGCAGTAATAGACCCTGATTTTGTAGCCCCAGAGGGTGATAATTAGGCAGGTGAAGTCCCTCAGCAGCAACAACAACAACAGCCACAACAACAGCAACAGCAACTGCCACAACAGCGTCAGAGGCAAAGAGCTCTGGCTAGACGAGCTCCGGTAGCTAGACCATCCTCTCGCCGATAACCAGCATCTACAACAGCTGGTCCATCAATGGAAGCTGCCGGCCCATCGAGTTCGGCCCCCCAATTTGATCAGAGGGCACAAACTCTTGAAGAGATATGGGCGCAGGGGACAGCCTCGGAGCAAAACATCGCTGAACAACTGGTTCATGATGTTTTAGAGCCTCCAGATGAGTTCAATGATATCTTTAGAGAGATTGATGAATACCAGCCACCTGAAGCTGAGGATATGGACACAGAGGTCCAGGGTGAAGAAGAAGAAGAAGAAGGAGTACAGGCTGAGGCTGAAGGGCATGATGAGAACGCCTCAGAGTCTAGTTCTGATGCTGAGGATCCAGATATCTCAATTAGTAGATATGGATCGAGGTTAGTTGTAAACAGAAGAAGATCAACAAGACCGGCTCTGATTGACGAAGAGACCGAAGAATCTGAGTATGAAGAAGAAGAGGAAGCTCCTCTCGTACCTAGGCATAGGGCGAGGAGGCATAGATTTATGCAGGGAGCTCCATCCACCTCAGTTCCTCAGACAGTGTTACCAGCTTCTACATCAACCTCAACCACCGCTCTATCTACATCCACCTCCATTCCATCCACTTCGACTTCTTACACAGACAATCAGCGATTCACTGAGCTGAAAGGAAAGGTGGACTTCCAAACAGTCCAAATTTTTCAACTTTCAACAGCAGTGAAAGAGCTACAGGAGCATAATGCCAGACTTGATCGAAAGAATGCTGAGTTGAGAACAACAGTGGCTGATCAACAGTTTGAGATGAAGACGATGAAGACACTCCTTGAGCAATTATTGAAAAATCTGCAAGCTCAGGGGGAGAGTAGTTGTAAGGAAGATCAGGTGAGGAGAGAAGATGACGACGGCAATGATCCAGATGCTCAAAGAGAAAGTGAGCTAGCAGATCTTTCTCAGAAGACTACTCAGCAAGCACTAATTCAGGGGGAGCCTAGTCAGACAAGTATGGGAGAAGGAGGCGAAGGCGAAGCTTCAAAGTCTGCTGAACATGAAATGATTGAAGCTTTGATGGGTCATGATGATGAAGATGATTTTAGTTTTGATCAAGAAGACTTGGAGGAAGGAGAGTTTATTCCTGAAGACGTAGTCGATTGGAAGTCGGATGACGAGGTTGTGGAGGATGAGGATGACGATGTAAATGAAGTAGTTATCCCAAAGAAACCTATCACCAAACAATATATACATAATGAGCAGAATGTGATAGATCTGGATGAGCTGAACTTAGCATATATGGATGACTCAGATTCTGAAATAGCTTAAATGAGCAAACAAGAGAAGAAATAATAAAGCTATGGTTCAGGAAGGAGGAGAAGAAGACAGATCTGGTAGTGAAGAAGAGAATGAGACTGCCGAGTCCAGGAAATCTCTCAGGATGGATCTTAAGCTGGTTCTTTGATAGAGAACTGCAGCTATTCGTGCTCAAGAGAAGAGATGGGCTTCAGTACTTAAGGAGAACTTTGAAGGTTTTCAATACACTGCCCAAGTGTGAAGTAAAGGAACTGGCCTGGAAAGAGCTTATCAACTTAGGAGACGACCCTTACACTGAAGTTATAGCTAAACTCATCAGAAAGGAGGCGAGGTCTGGAAAGTTTGAAAGAATAAAGCCGAGGTCAGGAAAAAGAGTTGAAGATCAGTCAAGAATAGATCCCCACACTGGAAAGCCTTGGGCTAGAATGGTCTACAAGCCAGTCAGATGTCTGAAGAAAGTGTCGATGAAGTCAATGCCACAAGATGTTCTGAGCAACATGAAGTGGTGGTACGTGGACAATGAGACGGCTGAAGCAGTGATGGAGGACTACGAGGACAAAGTAATTTTGAAAGTATACGATCCACTGCATCTGATCAACTTATCTAAGGACGACCTGAGAAAGCTTCATGATCAGCCGATTTTCTTTCATGAAGACTGGAGATCAGAAGGCAGGAAGTTCCAGAAGGTAGTTAGAGTTTGTATAGATCAGGGATTATATGCTGGTAGTAGTTTGTATAGTTCTAGTACTTAGACAAAATATATATATACTTAGAAGCTATCGTCAAGGGGAAGTCTGTTAGTGCATCCTGTGTGACGATAGCAGTTTAAGTATAGATGATATTTTGTAATAGTTAGTTTGTTCGTAATTGCATATTATACGTGTTTGTTATATGTTATATATATGTTTGATATTGGTTGTATATATGTTTGAACTTGGTTGTAAATGATGTTTTACAATAAGTTCAAACATAAGTTCAAAGATAAGTTCAAACATAAGTTCAAATATAAGTTCAAACATAAGTTCAAAGACAAGTTCAAAGTCACTGGTTCGAACTTATGGAGGACAAGTTCGTGGGCCTTGGGCTTTGTCGAACTTGTCCTGAGCAAGTTCGAATATGAGGGTTATAATTAAGAGTTAATCCGTTTTAATTAACAATTTTTTGCAAACCTTTGGCAGAGAATTAAGGTGAGGGCGATTACGAACATACAGAGACGATTTTGTGTGTTCTTGGAGAGAATCACGTGTCGGGGCGTTCTAGTTTGCGTCTATCATCGTGTGTGTCTTCGTGTTTCGTGTGTGTGATCTATCCGTCAAACCACTAACGAGGATTCCGCACTCGTTGGAAGTCATCACGTCAAGATTGGATCCGTAGGTAGGTGACCTTACAGATTTGTCAAAATCGAGTGTTTGGGATGCTATGTATCAAATTTCAGTTTCTGATTGGAGCTCTAAGTATGATTTTGAGATTTTACTATGTGTTTGTGTGTGTGTATTCGACGGGTATGAATAAACAATCAAAAAGGGGCTGATTTGGTACATATATGGTTAGGTTTATGTTTAAAAAAAATGTTAAAAGTGTACAAATATGCTTATATCTATAGTTTTCAGTCATAAAATGGGCACAAATTGACCAAAAGTGAAATCTGGAAAAGAATAAAATTGCACAAGTATGAACTCGGATCTGAAGAACACAACTCGGATCATCCGAGTTTTGGATCTAATAAGAACTCAGATGGAACTCGGATGAAAATCTTGAATAATCATAAGTCTGGAAACAAATTTCAATATTGGAGGCATCCGAAATTCAGATCATATATAGCCATCTGAATTTCAGATGATTAGTGTAGAGAAAAGTTCTAAGTGTGGAATTTCGGATCATGCAAATTTCGGGTGGGGTCCGAATTCCTGTGGGATCTGAATTCGTATGGGATCCGAATTCGTTTATGATCAGAATTTCGGGTCAACTTTTGTAAAACTTACAAAATTTAGTTTTTGAGAAACTGAACAGTTATTGACATGGATGTTCTGTTACAACTGACTTAACAGGTCCCTTGTGGTGTTGTTTAACACACAGTGGGGTACTTTTTGAATCCGGTTGAAAGCCCGAGGAGAAATAATAAAATGAAGTTAATTAAACGCACCCATTGTGAGTACCTAGGATTATAGAATTTATTTATTGTCAATTGTGTTCATTGAGGCCTTTTGTTTCACTTTCGTTTGGAACTCTACTGACTTGCATATTTGTTGATGCACATTGTTGATTGTTGCATGTCCTTATCATTGTTGTGCATCTTCTGATGGGATTACGAGCCATGATTGGTAATTCGATGCTACCGAGGCTATATCACTTGGAGTTTATCCTTCCGAAGTCCTGATGGGCAGGTGTAGCATCCCCGATGTTAATCTGCCTCAATTGAATGTTTAAATTTTGTGCAATGGCACGATGGAGCTGCGGCTCGTATCCGTACTTCGTGTACGAAGAGGGTATACGGCGTGTGTTGCCGGTGTTACCCTTGTGTGCTGCATACATATCTGCTCAATGTATAATCTCTATACTCACTAAGCTTTGCTTACCCCCCTAGTTGCTCACTTTTTTACAGGAAAAGGAAAATTCATTGTCGAACCTTCTAGTTAGGTCGTTTTTGAAGTCTTGAAAGATTTGCTACTACTCAATCGGTAATTGAATTATGGGACCAATGCTGTAATATTTTGGGATGTTGTAATAATGTATTGAGTATGTAGACCTAGTCTGGAACCTTGTAGCACCATAGGGTGTTTAACACTTGTATTTTATTTATGTATTTTATTGCTTCCGCATTGTATTAAGTATTCAGATCATTATTGTTTAATTAATGTGATGAGATAAATCATGGGTGTTATGATTGTGGTTATTGTGGCAAGGGTGTCACATATTTATAATTTTTTCTTATAGATAAATGCTAATAAACTAATAGATAATTATTAGAATTATTTATTTAGTTAATATTAGGATTTATCTATAACCTATAGATAATTATAAGGGTTTATAAATAGGGGTTTAAAGGTTAAACCCTAGGAGGATTTTTTGGTGTGAAAAAATGGCCCCCCCCCCCCCCCCCCCTCTCTCTCTCTCTCTCTCTCTCTCTCTCTCTCTCTCTCTCTGGGCCAAACATAGCAACCCTCACGGGGTTTCGGTTTTCGATCGTATCATTGCGATATCTAGCGTCACGGTTCAACGGTGAAGCGTGTGTGGATCACCTAAAGCTTTTCCGTGTGTAATCTCATCGCAATGGTGCAATCTGGTATGATTACTAAACCCTCTATGTTTGATCATGTTTTATGTTAATACGAGACGGTCCGGGATGGTTTAAACGGTTTTATTGTTCCATTGCGCTAAAACTTTGGGAAAACTATGTTTAAACCCTTCAGAGATGAGTATGATGGGGGAAATGAATTTTTTTCCTCGGATTACAAGTCAAACAACTTCCTGATGTATTTCTCATAAACCAGTCAAAGTACATCCACGAAAGAGATTTAAGATGGAAAACTGCACGTCTATGAGAACTCCCATGTCAATTTCCTCAAAGCCTGATGCTGATCCAATGGGTAAATCCACAGACATCACGGCTTATTGAGGAATGATTGGTTCCTTAATATATTTAACTGCTAGTAGACCGGATATCATGTTTGCTACATGTTTGTGTGCTCATTTTCAAGCTAATCCTAAAGAGTCACACTTGGCTGCCGTGAAACAAATTTTTGGATACCTAAAAGGCACGCCTTACCTTGGTCTCTGGTATCCGAAAGGAACCAGTTTCGAAGTAACTGCCTACTCAGATGCAGATCATGCAGGTTGCAAACATGACAGAAAAGCACGTCTTCCTTGGAGATAAAGTGGTAAGTTGGGCATCGAAGAAACAATACAGTGTTTCTATGTCCACTGCTGAAGCCGAATATGTTGCTACTGCAAGCTGCTGCTCACAACTGCTTCGGATGCACACTCAAGTCCGAGACTATTGCTTTAGACTAAGTCGCATTCCAATCTATTGCGACTCCATGAGCGCAAAAGCCATTACTGGTAACCCTGTACAACACTCTCGTGCTAAACATATTGATATTCGGTACCATTTTATAAAAGATCATGTTAAAGAAGGTACCATAGAATTACACTTCGTAAACACCGAAAATCAGATTGCCGACTTGTTCACAAAACCTTTGGATGAAAAACGTTTTAATTTTCTGGTGACCAAGTTTGGTATGTTGAATTTATTAACATAATTTATTTTAAAATGCAACATTTTTGCAAAGTTTATCTGCCTTATCAAAGACAGATTTTCTTTTCGCTAATGTTACATTTTCTACTACCTTATGTTTCGTGTTTAGTTATTATAATTCTAGTCTTTATGTTAATTTTTTTTTCTGTCTCATGCCTCATCAGGACGCGTCGATGTAAGTTTCCAAGTGTTTTAAGTGTCATATCATGCACACTCGGAGGGGGAGAATTTATTTTATTTTATCTTTGGTGTGTTTAATTTTAAGTATACTATTTCATATATTTAGTGTGTTTATTTTTAATAAATCAAAAAACCAAAAATATTTTTTCTTTCTTTTCTTTCTTTTAATTTTCTTTCCGTCCACTTTTCCAAAAAAAAATTGCTCTAATTTTGTTTTTATTTTAGTTTATAATTCAAAAACCAACAAAAGATTTTAATTTTGGTTTATTTTTTCTATCAAATCAGCTATATTATTATCTTATTTTATTTAATTAAATTTTTTTTCTTTCTTTGTTCGAATTTATTTTGGGGATTGCGAAGTGCGTCGGGTTCCCCCTGATTGGGTTTGGGGGGGAACCGAATTTCGAAAACATATATAAACTGTCCATCCTTCATTATCAAACCTTCTCCATCGTCTTCTTCATCCTCAAGAACTAAACCCAAAACCCATCTAAAACCCTCATAGTTTCATCTAAATCCGAAGATTTTGAAGTGATTAAAGCATTTTCATGCACCAAAGTAAGTTCAACTTATGATTTTACGCATTTGTATACATTTCCATTTGAATCTCAGCATTGTAATCGGGCTTAAAATGGCTTCAAAGGGTCTGAAAGTTCATTTCTTTGTGGCTAAGAAACTCAAGGGTTCTTTCAAAAATAAATTTTTGATCGAAAAACGTTATATATAAAAGTTGCTTGTGGGTTGGACGTACAATAAGAAATTTTCTAAGTGTCTCACCCTTTACCCGAGAGTTGCAACTCTCGAGCAACAAAGGTTATTGAAAAGGAGGGCTTAAATTTTCTAAGTGTTTGGAATGTCAAGCTATACACGAGAGTTGCAACTCTCGTGCATACCTATCTCCATAAAGGTCCACAAATTTTCTTAAGTTTAATGTAACATCCCTTTTTCGGATCTAATACGTGTAATAATTTTACTAGATTATTATTTTAATAATATTGTGTTGGCCCAATTATTTCCCGATTAGTGGATCGATATGTGTCGGGATTGCGATAAATGTGTCACCGAGTTGTTATTTTAGTGGATTAATTATATTTATGGGTTCACGGGATTAAATGGGTTGAAAGGATATTAATAGTGAAATTATGATATCGGGTTCGGATTATTGGGTATTGGGTTGCCAAATTTAGAAAATATATAAATGGCCTTTCTTTTGAATTCCTATTTCTTTATTTTGCCAAAAATAGAAAGTGAGTGTGTTGTGTGTGTGTGTGTGTATGTGTGGCTGGAGCAGCAAGAACAGCATAAACCTCAGAGACTTTGGCTTGGGGTTGATCACCATCATCATCATCTTGTGCTGAGGTAAAAAGGGGGCAAGAAAGCTTCTTCTTTCTTAGCTAGATTCGAGTTATATGTTATTATGTTGTGAGAAATGGCTACTGAGCATGTATGGAGTTTTATTATGTCGATATTATGAGTTTATTATATCTGGAATCGATTTGTGGGGGTGTTTTAACCCCTGGGCAGACATCAAAGCGAGAACAGAGCAGAACTCGTCGCACCAGATCGCGGTCGTGATCCCCTGAAGCGCAACCGCGATCAGTCTGGGGCGGTCGGGGTGAGTGTGGTCAGCGATGGTGAGCGCGCCCAGGATCGCGAGCGCGGCCGCGATCGGGGGGTTTCGGGTCGGGTCCGTATTGGGTATTGGAGTTCAATTGGGGTTGCTTCTGGGGTTTGGATTAGTTATCGGTTTGGAATATGAACTGTTATATGTGTCCGTTGGGCCGGGATTTTGGATTTTGAATCTGAAACATTGTTGCATGTGTGTTATAATGGTCGGAAATCATCAATTGAAGTCCCTAGAAGCTTCAGAAAAAAGAATCAACCTCTAAATCGTCCTAAAAGGTGAGAAATCTGAGTTTTTGTAACTTTTGTGTTCTTGAGAAAATATCAATATTTTGGTTGAATCTGGACGAATTAGTATGTTATGGATGGGTAAAATAGTGTAGAAACACCCTAATAATGTTAATATAACATAAGATTTGATTGGATGTGTAACACCCTACTTTTACGACTAATGCCACATAGGACTTACAGTCCACGTCATCAAATCATAGGCAATGTCATCAAGGGTTAAACAGCTAATTACTACTAAATATCAACATCGGACATAAAGTAACACAGGACGGGAACCAACCCCCGTCAGTAACGTCCGGCAAACACAACATAAGTAAAGGTTACAGTCCTCCAGAAGTCACTGGCTAATAAGCCAAACCACAAAACATCAAGACTACTTACGAAAGTAGTCACTAACTACTGTCCACGTGGCGGGCCTCGGCTACTGCCCGCTGTGTCCCTAGCCTCAGTCCTCGTACCTGATATCCACAGTTAAAACAACAGTCAGCGGAAAGCTGGTGAGTTACTATAAACAACGTTAAAACAGTTTATAAAATAGTTAGCACAATATAACGACTAAGAATCAACGTGCGGCCGGCCTCAACTGCCCGACGCCTCATCGGGAGCGACTCGGGATAGCCTGCATAGCCCACTCCACAAAGTAGTGGGTTGTCAGGACCTCTGGGTTGGGAATGACCCAACAGGCCTCTCTACTCTGCGTATAGCAACAATACGCGTAATCCACATGCTCTGCTCTGTGCTGACGAGTATCAACGTATAAAAGGGAGCCACACCGGATCCGGATAATAAGCAACAAGTAAGTAACTCACCTGAAGCACGACTACAGTCTCGCTATCGGCGACAGTCTCTACAAGTCCCAGGCTTAGCTACGAAATCCTGGCAACAATAAACACAACTACACTGTAACAACTAGCTATTGGACTCATAACGACTATACTACTAGACTCGTTAGCTCAACATAATCAACAAGCCAAGACACACGAGCGCGGCCAGGAGCGCGGCCGGGATCGTGGTCGTGGGCTTCTCGTCGCGGCCAGCCATCGCGGGCGCGATGACCCCGCGCTGCCCCTCTTGTCGCGGCCGGGATCATCCGAGCACGCCCGTGCTCGTCCGACCCTCGACTAACGTCTCGGTCGCGTTCCACTACCAGCGACCACCCTTAACCGCCTCACCCTGATCGCGGGCGCGACCAGGGGAGCTTGGCCGCGATGCGGCGACGAACAGAGCAGGTTATGCTCTGTTTCTGGTTCAGCCATGGAGTTTTCATCTCCAACTTCGACTCCATACATAGCAGGGGCTATAAACCAGTCCCATGCTCAACTAATACAACTAACTACTGATTATAACAATTCAACTTATTTCTAGAGCAATCACTAACCTTGATTCCTCTTTTCTTTCTTCAATTTGAGCTCCAAGATGAAGTTAGAATCGATTCCTTTGCTTGGCTACTTTTGATCTCTCCTTGGCTCCCTCTCTTATCTCTTAGCTGAATACACACACATATGCACTCTTATGAACTGATGAAAATGGATAAGGAAGCCATCACTCAACCTATATATACGTTTCCGGTCCCGAACTCAATTAAAACGGGTACGGTACTCATTAATCATTAGGTAAAAGCCCGTTAACCCAATTAATCTCAAATTAACGACTTGGGTTTAGAATGTCAATTTACTCATTAAAACAACCCCAAATCTCCAATTGTTACTAAATCGGTTATTATCTCAATTGATTAAAATTACACGTAATAGCAATTTACTTTACCAACTCACGTGCAATTAATCAATTAAAATTCACCAACTCATTAAGACAACTCCTAAAGCCAATAATTAAATTACACGTACCTGCTGCTAGATTCCGGATGTTACAGGATGTACTTAAAAATGGATTTTGGCAATTTTTATGTAAAACACGTAAGTTGCGAGTGCAGACCTATAGGTCGATAGAGGTGACTCGGCGAGTCACCAAGAACACCAAGAACAAATCAGAAAAATTTCTAAGTGTTGGATCTGAACTCGGATAGGACCCGACTTCGGATGGGACTCGAAAGTCGGATGGGTCAATCTCGGGTCAAACTATTGTTGGGTTATTTTCGGGTGCATACGGAATCCAGCCGAGATCCGAAACTCGGATCTCAACTCGGCGAGTCAGACCAGCCGACTCGACGAGTCGGCCACAGATCAAGCGAATTTTGGATGTGGGTTAAAGGACCCGAATTTCTGGTTTAATAATCAAATTTTTGGGATATTTTTGGTACTATATGGAGGTATATAATTATGGGTTCTTTGGACATAATAACAAACCAAATAATGGGTTTTAAACATGAATTTCGGATGACGATTCCGAAGGTTTAACACTTTAAATTGTAAAACTTGATGAAAATTTTAATGATAAAAACATTGATGGTATTTTTTCCTATGGAAATTTACAGATCCCTTGTGGTGTTGTTTAACACACAGTGGGGTACTTTGTGAATTCCGGTTGAAAGCCCGAAGAGAAATAATAATAATTTAAGTTACATAACGCACCCACTTTGAGTACTTAAGATTGTATATGTCTACTTTTATTTATTGTTAGTTGTTGTTCATTAAGGCATGTTGATTCATTTCGTTTGACATTCTACTAACTCGCATTTGTGTTGATGCACATTGTTGCTTGTTGCAGGTCCGTATTCTTTTATGTGCATCATTTGGTGGGCTTGCGAGCCATAATTGGTGAATCAATGCTACCATGGCTATATGACCTAGAGTTGATCCCTCCGAGGTCTCGATGTGCAAGTGTAGCATCCCCGATGGTAATTATCGTCTCAATTGAATGTGTGATTCCGTGCAATGGCACGATGGAGCTGCTGCTCGTTTCCATACTTCGTGTACGAAAAGGGTATACGGCGTTTGTTGTCCTTACTCTTGTGTGCTGTATAAATATCTGTAGAATGTATAATCTTTATACTCACTAAGCTTTGCTTACCCAGTAGTTGTTCACATTTTTACAGGAAAAAGGAAATCCGCTGCCGGACCTTCTAGTTAGGTCCGCTTTTGAAGTCTTGGAAGATTATCTACTACTCAGTCGGTAATTGAAATCTGGGATCAATGTTGTAATAGTTGGGATGTTAGAAATAAAGTATTGAGTATGTAGATCTAGCTTGGAACCTTGTAGCACCATAGGGTGTTTGATACTTGTATTTCATTCATGTATTTTATTTTACCGTGATGTATTAAGTATTCAGATCATTGTTTAATTAGATGTATGGATTAATCCTGGATGTTGTGATTGTGGTTATTGTGGCAAGGGTGTCACATTTTTTCTCCTACATTTTCACCGGTTAGTTTTCTTTTTAATATATTATTCTTTTATTTTTCAAATATCTAGTTCGTTATTCATGTTTTAAGTTATTTTATAAATAATCGTAATCATAAACTTTTTTCTACGTTTTAGTATATGAAATCATCTAATATTCTTAATTTGATGATATTGAATTTAATATCAACCATCTTGATCCAATATACGATACAAAAATAAAAAACATATGTATATATGTTAATAAAATAGTTAATAAATACAAAAAAAATAATTAAATTCGCATCATCTAAATAATTAAATATTGTTTATTTAATATATATATATATATATATATATATATATATATATATATATATATATATATATATATATATATATATATATATATATATATATATATATATATATATATATATATATATATATATATATATATATAGGGGAGGGTTTTTCTAAGAACCATAAAAAGTGTGGGAACCTAAGAACCTTTTATGGCATTTGGATTAATGATAATCAATGGTTGATATATTGGATGTCAATTTTGTAATTATTTTGAACTTTGATATTGGATAATCTTGAAAATGTGTGAAAATGATATTTTTGGAAGAAAAAAATCTGCATTTTCTCTTTCTCTCTCTTACTTTTTTTCATTTTCATTTTATTTTTCTTTAATTATAATTGGTTTTTAAAGTAAAAAAATGTTTTTTATAAAAAAATTTATTTTTTCTATATAGAAAATTATTTAATTACTAAAAAAATAACGTATTTTATATAGAAATATTATATGTCTATATTGAATATTTTGTGCTATATAGAATATGTTAACGAACATATTCTATGTTCAATCTACGTAGAATGTCATGCATTCTACGTAGAATGACATGCAATCTACGTAGAATGTCGTGTAGAATGTCAAATATCATATATTCTACGTACATTATCTGATAAAATATATCAAAAACACATTGAAACAAAAAAAAGATTTCATTTAGACATTTTATCAAACACTTGGTATGCAACTGATATAAAATATACCAAAAAGACATTGAATAGTAATGTTAATCTACATAAAAAGATATAGAAATGTATAAAAAAAAACATAAGAATATATGAAATATATAAGAAACATAACATTCTACATAGATTATGTGTGATTTTTTACAAGTAGTATTGTATTATATTCTATGTAGATTAGGATGTAATCTACGTAGATTGTCATGTAATCAACATAGATTATCATGTAAAACATCTAATAACTATTACATTTATTATAAATATAATATCTTATAAATAATTTTAATTATAAAATATGGAAAATGAATCTGTCCAATGTACGTAGATTATACATAGAATATGTTCGTCGATACTCTACATAGAATGTCACGCAATCTACGTAGAATGACATTCAGTCTACGTAGAATGACATGCAATCTACGTAGAATGGCATGCAATCTACGTAGAGTATCGACGAACATATTCAATGTACAATCTACGTAGAATGACATTCAATCTACGTATAATGACATTCAATCTACGTAGAATGACATGCAATCTACATAGAATGACATGCAATCTACGTAGAATGTCATGTAGAATGCCAAGTATCATATATTCTACATAGATTACATGATAAAATATACCAAAAACACATTGAATGTTAATGTACATTTACATAAAAAGATATAGAAATGTATAAGAAACAAAAAAAATATATGAAATATATAAGAAATGAATAGTAATGGTAATCTACAAAAAAGATATAGATTTGTATAATAAACATAAAAATATATGAAATATATAAGAAACATAACATTCTACATAGATTATGAATAGTAATGTTAATGTACATAAAAAGATATTGAATTATATAACATTCTATATAGACATATAATATTTCTATATAGAATACATTAAATTTTTTAGCAACTAATTAATTTTTTGTATAGAAAAAAATTTATTTTTTTATAAAAAACGTTTTTTTTAATATTAAAATCAATTCTAATGAAAGAAAAAAAATGAAAATGAAAAAAAATAAGAGAGAGAAAGTGAAAAAGAGATGCATATAATAAAAAAGGTGGAGAGAGAAAGATAATACTTTTTATTCCAAAAATACCCTTTTGATCCAAGGGCTCTAAAAGGTTCTTAGGTTCTCACCATCTTTAAGGTTCTTAAAAGAATCTCTCCCTATACATACATACATACATACATACATACATACATACATACATACATACATACATACATACATACATACATACATACATACATATATATATATATATATATATATATATATATATATATATATATATATATATATATATATATATATATATATATATATATATATTATAAGATTCAAATAAGTACCTCTCGAAATCAAGTGCACCCGAAGGTACCAACCTTAAAAAACTCTTTTTAAATTTTTTTTGACATAACCATGTTCAATTTAATATTATGCGCATGATATATGAATTTTACATAGATTCACACTTTCTGTGTCCTTAAAAATTATGTGAATGCTCAATGCATATTTATGTGAATGGTCATCCATGTGAATGTGAATGGTGTGAATGACCATTCACATGATCTTTTTTTTTACTAGTCACAAGATTTATGATGTTGCTTCTTTTGAAAAAAAAAGTCTTATAATGTTGTCTTATACATGTCTATTCAAAAAAATATATATGTGAATGATCATTCACATTAGGGTACGCCGGATGCGCCGGAATCTCATAGGTACGCTGATGAACTTGATTCTATATATATATATATATATATATATATATATATATATATATATACACACACACACACACACACATACACACACACACACACACACACACATACACTAGTTTATTACACATGTAATACATGGGTTTACATATAAATATTTAAAAAGTGAAAAAAAAATTCATATAATTATAAGCTTTGAACAAATTAAAATACCGATAGATAGTTTTAGATCATAATATCTATAATGTTAATCAATCAAGAGTTAAAGACTAATAAATGAATGAATATCATGACTATTATGACTATTCCAATCTCCAATACGTTGAAGTTTCTAATATTAATTTAGTATAAATTCTCATAAATTGTGTCATTACGTTGAAAGTTCAGTACTCTATAAATAAAGAATATGCATGTTAGCTTATGGCATGAATAAGAGATATTACATTCTCCCTTTATTCTCTTTATATTATTTATAGTTTAATCTTAATTTTATAACACATTATCAGCATGATGGTCTCAACCATCTGAAAAATCAATTCTAAGTTCTACGCATAAGGTAATCAAGGTAAACTTATATATTTACACACTAGTTTAGCAACCCGTGTACTACACGGACTGATTTTATTAATTACAATATCTAAACATATAAAAAATTATAACAAATGAGATGAACAAAATATACAAAACGACGTGGATTTTAATCACATGGGATAAACAAATTAGGATAAGAATTTTCATGACTAACTCAATTTTGTAACAGATATGACAGACTCAACAGAATTCTTATAAATTTATTAAACGATTTAGATTATTAATATTAACTCTTGAAATGAATATCTAATAACCTGCAACAAAGTTCCTATAAAATAGATAGACAATTCTCTAAAATAATTTTATTTAATTATTTAATTAAAATTGACACGTGTCGAAAGAAGACTGCGCCAAGTGGCGGTCTAGTTAAGTTTCATGTGGAATCTATTTATTCTTTTAATGGAATAGATAGATATATATACTATTTATTTCATGAAAATAAGCAATTCTTAACCAAATAAATATGTCTATTTTAAGAAATATTACATAATTTTTTTTACATTTAAAATTTGATTTGAGTCTCATGTATAATTAGTTGTGTTAATGTTCTAAATTTCATTTGAACTTTTCTTCTTTTATATTTAAAAATTGTTTCATTTAAATTTTTGTTTTTTTGTTTAATTTTATTACCGTTTCATGACTCTTGGTTTTCTATAATTAATTGTTATTCCATTCATAATATTATATAATTTATTTTTACATTTAAAATCTAATTTGAGTCTCATCATGTATGAATAGTTGTGTTAATGTTTTAAATTTTATTTTTAACTTATCTGTTTTTTATACTTAAAAATCGTGTCTCATTTGAATTTTTGTTTTTTTTTGTTTAATGTCATTACCGTTTCATGACACTTGGTTATCTATAATTAATTTTTATTGCATTATTCATCCATAGGTTACCAAAAGAAAAAAACGAATGGTCATCAAAAGTTTCAAATAGTGTGGGTTACAAATAATCCATATGTAAACCTAAAACATAACTTTTTAGATGGTTTTTACGTAAAATAATTATTAGTTTATAAGTTGAATCCATATGATAAATTTTTATACGATTAAGTTATTTTATAAATAACCGTAATCATAAACTTTTTTCCATGTTTTAATATATGAATTCATCTAATATTCTTAATTTGATGATATTAAATTTAATATCAACCATTTTGAACCAGTATACGATACCAAAATAAAAAAAACATATGTATATATGTTAATAAAATAGTTAATAAATGCTCAAAAAAAATTAATTGCACATAATCTAAATAATTAAATATTGTTTATTTAATAGATATACACAGTTTATTTCATGAAAATAATTAATTCTTTAACAAAAAAAAATGTGTATTTTAAGAAATATCACATAATCTCTTTTTTACATTTAAAATTTGATTTGAGTCCCGTGTATAATTAGTTGTGTTAATGTTTAAATTTCATGTTAACTTTATTCTTTTAAACATAATTTTAGTAAGAAGTGATTAAATTTTGTACCAAAGTTTTAAAAGTGTGTATTCAAAAGTATAAAATTGTTATTTCTAAAAAGTTACGTCTAAGTATTATATATTGTACAATCTAAAGTTTATATAGTGACCCAAACAATATAAATATTTTATAATTAAATAATATTTAACACTAAAAATAAAATAACAATCAGGTGCATCGCACAGGTTGTATGTTTCCTAATTAATTACTTCCTAATTAATTACCTGTTAAATAGCTTGATTAATAATGTAGGACCATAAATGTGAAATTAATTAAAGGACATTATTGAATTAAACTAAAATAGTGGAGTTGTGGTAATCGTGATGGATCTAAGTTTTGCTCAAGCGTTCGTGAACTATTA
The DNA here is from genome assembly GCA_020465985.1 of Centrapalus pauciflorus. Classification (NCBI taxonomy): domain Eukaryota; kingdom Viridiplantae; phylum Streptophyta; class Magnoliopsida; order Asterales; family Asteraceae; genus Centrapalus; species Centrapalus pauciflorus. Next base: position 197,336 of record JAANYP010005932.1, read on the forward strand.
TGGATCATTAAAGGACATCATTGAATTAAACTATTCCGGTAAAATACGAATAGTTCTATTCAAATGTGAATGGGTTGACATCAATCGAGGGTATGAGACAAATTTGGCCTTACACTTGTGAATTGGTCATGTGTGACACATACGGGATTTAATTTACTTGATGGCCTTTTTGTTTTTGCATCACAAGCTGACAAGGTTTTTTATACCCAAAATCCAAAGTCTGAAGGTTGGCTTGTTGTAAGGCATGTAAAAGTTAGGGATGCTTTTAACATGGGATGCAATGCTGATCAAAATAGTCTATATTCAATTCCTCACACATTTGATGTGCCAAACCTAGATAGGATTGGGGTCGAAGGTGATGATGAAACAGAGGTTACACCATCTATGGAAGTAGACGATGATGGAGATTCATATTAATTCATGAGTTTTCTTTTTGAAGTTTGTTTGGGTCTTGATTTTCTTTTACATCTTTCGTTACTGAAGACTCATTTTGTACTTAATGAAATTCATGCTAGTTCCAATGTTATATTTTGAGTTTTATAGTATCTATAGTAGATTACTTGTTATGATCATATATTTGGTTATTTGTGTAGTTCTAACATTTTCTTTACACATAAATGCATAAAAAGATTGCATATGTTTGTCTTTAGTAATTTCACTCTATGTTTCCAGCTTTAATTTTTACCTTCTAGACAGCAACAAGTCAACAACAATGACAATATAGCTTGAATGAATTAGTAAGCACCAGTGAGCACTATTAAAAATTTAATGAATTAGCATCAAATAAAACATTTGCATGTTACAGATAACTTATTTACATAGTTTGAATCGATCAATCTAATGAATCTTGTGTATATTAAAGCCTATGAATGCAATGAACCTAACGAAGCTTGTATATATAAAAATATGAAAATGCAATGAATCTAATGAATCTTGTGTATTTTAAAGCCTATGAATGCAATGAAGCCACTGAAAATTTATTTCTATTTGTCCAAAGCTTGTATATATAAAAACTTGTATGTAAAAACCCTTATTTTGATTGGTGCTTACCGGTGCTTAATTATAAATTGTGCTCAAAGGATCCTTAGCCTATATATATATATATATATATATATATATATATATATATATATATATATATATATATATATATATATATATAGTTTTGAAATCCAGCTTGTCCATTCATATATCTATTACTTACTAGTTGTAGGATATTTATTATTTAGAAGCAAGCAATTCCTAAATTGTTCGCAGAAACAGAGAAGAAGAAAAATCGTTTAGGCTCAAACGATCCTCATGTCATGGGGACCAAGTCATTTGCACGGCTAAATCATGAAGAGGTAAAGATGGGAACATCTTTTTGTAACAAACTGAAATAATGTGTATTATGTAATTATAAATTTAGTAGAAGTGTAAATTTCGTCGCAGACAAAAACGAATGGTGGCGTCCGACCATCAAGAGGAACTATATATTGTATGAGTCATACACGTAGAGATGGGAGTATTGTAAATGCAGAAGCTACAGAAGTGTTGGTATGAGATCAATTGTAGTTAGTTTATTTAACTTCTATTTGTAATGGTGTTACATATGTAACGGTCTTATACCATATTATTTATTGCATAGGAAAAATTAAAGAGTGTTGTGAATTCATCTAGTAGCAATACACAAAGGGATTGGACAAATGATGATTTGTCCAAAGTCAAAGGATTTGAAAATAGAGGCCGAGTTCGTTGCATAGGAAGAAATATTTGGGTCAAAAACGACAAAAGATCTCGATGTTCATACGAAGCAAGAATTGATGAACTTCAAGAAGGTTTATTGAGCTTAGATGAAATTATCAAAGAGTGGATGCCTGATGTTATATTGCCTCCTATCATATTGTTGGTCTTAACGTACAGACAATTGTAAGTTTTCTTGTCTTATTTAATTGCTAGAATTTTTATTTTGTAGTTACTAATAAGTTTCGGTTTGTATAAGGTTGATGATGCATGTAGTGTTCGTAATCCTTCTTCTCATGGAAATCCAAGGTCTACATGTGCAAGTTTGAATCCTAATCCTGGTACTATGCATCTTTTTTAGAATTTAATGTTTACAGGAAGTAGCTGACTCATTTGAGAATCAAGCTAGAGAATTCATATTGAAGATGGAAAGAGATTTAAATAAAATTTCAAGTTAGAGTTACTATAGTGATGATTATCATTTTACTTGTATTAAAATTACTTACCGTCAATGCAATGTAAAACAAATGTCAACTATGAATCTATTAATTGATACTCAAATTTCTTTATGGTAATATGATTATCTTTTGATATAATTATGTGAATTTAATTCTTGCACAAGAAAGGAAATAATATAGGAAGTAAGATATTGTAAAATATTATAAAAATTATGAATTGTACAAATAAGTATTTGGTCACTGAAAATCTTAGTTTTGTGACTGAAATTTCTGTCACTAAATCCTTTGTTAAGAGAACATATCAAACATTGATGAAGGACTGTTGTCACTGATACAATTTTGTCATTAAATCTAGGTCAATTGTGATTGAAATGATAATTGTCACCAGATCAATTAAATAGTGTCATAAGCAAGTGTGTCGCATAAGCACTTGATCTTGGCTACACATTTTTTCTGTGGGCATAGATGTGTATACCCACTACACTTTAGCCTACACTTTTTCTTTGTGTAGGTGAAACTCAAGAGCCTTATAGTGACACATTTATAACTTTTAGTGACAGATTTAGTCTGTCACTAATATCAGTTTATTTGTAGTGTAAGTGTTGCTTTTTATTTGTTTTATCAAAAGTGAAAATCATAAATTTCAAATCATAAATCACTTACATGTCAAATCATTAAACTTTAGACACTAATTAGTATAATTAAAGAGTAATTAGGATGATGGCGTACAAATAGAAATCGAAGGGTGTACATTTAGAATAGGCTGATAGTAAGTCTCAAAAGCTAAAAAAACGTTTTATTTTTAACAAATAAATACATGTGTTTTGCGGTAAATGTACTCACTTATTTATCCAATCCTATTAAAAAAAAAAGTTAGAAAAAAACTTTAAAATTATTTTCTATCAAAATTTAGTTACCAAGTGTTATTAATTAGCATCTTCATGGTATTGCTAGGTTTTAATATTACGTTAGATGTACTTTAATTAAATCAGTTTTAAATTTCGGTTTACTAAAAATAAATAAATAAACTTTATATAATTAAAATGGAGTATAACTTATATACTTTAAACATTATATACATAATATAAAAAAATGCTAGATCGTTAATGGTAAATAGTAATAATAATAATCATATATAGTCAAAATGGTTCTAGTTTATATTTGTAATATCCACGAATTAAAATTATTTTTTAAAAATCTAGAATGTATTATATATATATACTGAGGATAAAATGAGGACCGTGTTTAAATGCGCACAATAAGAACCAATGAAATTGCTAGATTTTGTGAATCAACCAATAGGAAGCAATGTGACAATTTTGTAATTAAATAGAGTTTTATATACCTTTCAAAACATTTAAAGGGCAATTTTGTCATCTGTGCACCTTTTTATTTTTGGCAAATATTTGCCATTAATTAGGGGTTTCATCGGATTTATAGTAGAAATTGGGGGGTTTGTGACGGCGGGTGTGATTCACGGCATTCATGGTTTTCAGGTGATTCACGGTTTTCAGACGACGGACTGCGGGGAGGAAGATCGGAGGGTGGATGTTCACGGCGGCAGACAGTGAGAAGCAGGGGTGTGGTTCACGGAGACATGCATTGAGTAGGTGGGTGTGGTTCACGGCGCAGACATTGAGAAATCCGGCTCAGGGTTTTGGCGAGTGGTTCATGGTGGTTAACGGCAAGTCGTTCACGGTTAGACGGCAGAGGGGATTTGCGAGCCATTGACGGTGGTTCACGGCGGTACACGGTGTTTAGGCGAGACATTGATGATGGTTCACGTGAACAATTCAATTTCGTTTACCATTCAATTTCTGATTCACAAGTTTTCTTGTTTGTCAACACGCATACATTCACGATATATTTCTTGGCTGTGAACATTCAATTTTATGATTCACGTAGACAAGAAATGTCTATTAATTTCGTTTACCATTCAAATAATTATTCACAATTTTTCTAGTTCGTCAACACGCATACAAACACAAATATTTCTTGGCTGCGAACATTCAAAAATATGATTCACAAAGACAACAAATGCATATTTATTCATGAATGATTGATGAGGGCATGTTTACAATAAAAACAATGTGGTTCACGATGTTAAAAGCAACACCAAATTTTAAATATATTATATACAATGCTTAAAAATTGATGAGAAATGTTACAATTAAAAATTATCGAACAAATAAAAATCGATGAGAGAATATACAATTAAAAATCGTACACATGTAACAAAATGAAAGCCATAAAAAATTGTGAATCATTCATGGGTAACGACATAGTAAATGATTCACATTGCAAATAGTAGACATACATGTAAAGCAACAAAGCATCTCGTTTAATTTCTGTAACAATTAAAAGATTTGAAGCGTGGAAAAAAGACACCTACGTTCCTCTTCATCCATGATTGTTCAAATTCTTTGTAATACTCGAGTATCTTCAATTGCAGAATCTTGATAAACGAAACAAATTATGATATTTAGAAATAAAAACAACTAATTTAATATAATACGATTTTTTAATTTTTGATTGAGATTGTGTTGAAAATCTATCTATACTATGAAAAGAGTAACTAACATGCCACATGGCATGCTCTCATTGAATTTGACACATGTCGTTGCTCCTTTTGCCACGTCATTTACTGATTTTATTTTTAAATTTTAAAGCAAATCAAATATATCTAAATCTAATATGGATTAATCTAATAACTAACCAACTATAATTAAGCAAAATTTATTATTCATATAATTATTATATTACACATATTTATATATATCTATTTCTAAAATTAACACATGTAATACATGAGTATTAAACTATATAATCTATATCTATAAATAAATACTATTATACAAGTAACTAATGAAATTTGTCATCTTATAATATTGTCACTTGTCATCTTTAATTATTGACATGTGTATTTTAATTACCTACTAGTCATGACGGCCCGTGCGATGCACCGGGCTATTGATTTTGTTATTTAATTCCTATGTAATTATTAGAAACGTGTCTTTATAATGACTACTACTATATAAACTCTAGATTCAGGAATTTACCAAGGATAAAATGTTGTGAGATATAGACTTAATTGATTTCAAATTTTTCTGCAGTAATCTAGCATAACCAAGTTATAAAAATACAAATACTTTAATTTAAAAAAACAACCGTTTATAAAAATTTGTTTACGTTTTTATAACTATTTGTTTGAGGGGATATAAAAAATGTTTAAGTTTGAAATAAAATGGAATGAATTACTATGTGATTGTGAGATTTTTTTAAATTTGAATATCAATATATCATGAACCTAGCCAATTAATGTCTTTAAGAATCACTATGTTAGTACACTTACATATTTAACAAAAGTTAATTAAATGATTAATGCTGTTATTTATTAATAAATTATTATTAACTAAAGTAACTAATACTTTTATTTATCGCATATAACTCAACTTTTATGTTAAATTTAAAAATACTATACATACACGTGTTTATACCAATATTTATGTTACAATAAGATTTTGTATTTCGCGATATTTTTATATTTTAGATTTCATTTTGCTTTGATATTTTAGACATTTATTACGTGTAATTTATTATTTATTTTGGAGTCTTTGTATATAAAAAAATAAAGAGTTAAGAATTCATACATACATAACACAAATAATGATTGCGTTATAATTCATTCTTTTACAAAATATGCAATGAAAATTACGTGCAATTTATAAGAACTATTTATTTTTATATCTTTTATTGTTGTTTATTCCTTAGTGATACAAAATACAAAAGTTGATGTTATTAATGATAAAGAAATTAATAATGTTTCCATAAATGATAAAAATGTAAAAAAAAATTGTTGTTATTGTTAGCAATTGACATTTGGTATTTACTTAAATTAATATATAGAATGTTATTCAAAACTGTCATAAATTAAACTTTATCTTTATTTAATTATTTGATGATTGAAATATTAGTTAATAAAGTTATACCATCTAAAATTTTAATTATTAATTAATTACATATTAAAAATCAAACAGATAACTATCTTAATTAATTATATATTAATTAAATATAAGATTAGTGTAATTTATTTTTAAGTATTTAAGTAATCTTAAATAAATTGTTATTAGTAATTTATTTCATATTTATGTCTTTTGGTTAATTATGCTACGAACGTATGATAATTTTGTTAACAATTTAGTATGATGATTTATTTTAATTAAATATGATAATAAAATAAAGACTCAATTTTATTAAAATAAAAATAAAGAATTAAATGAACATCATAACTTATAATGCTCAACTCTTTTAGGTATAGGCTCCTATATTTGTGTGCTCCAATGACAACAAATTTAAATTACATATACATCATGCATTTTATAATTAGAAACAAATAATCTTTTATAACGTAAGTTAATATTTGAATTTATTAACTTAGTTATGATACATGTGTAAATACTATTTTAAGAAGTATTATCTAATTAGTGGTCATACCTTAATCATTAGAAATATGTGCATATTAAATATATTTTTTGGCTAATTAATAGATATTATTGTACGTTTTTAGTTGTAACTAACGCAATCAAAATCATGTGCCAAAAAAATAAATGATGGGCGAAATGGTTTAGATACGAAAATATGACGTTAATATTATAATTACTGAAAAAAAAATATTAAAAATCACGATATTCTTTCATGCACATTTGCAACTCGTTAAAGAATGTAATATAGAAGGAAACATGTAAAATAATAAGTTCTGGAAAAAAAAAAGTTAGTGTACTACTTATAATTAAGTAATTAATTCATTGTGAAAATGAGATGTGATTATAGAGATAAAATGTTATGAATAAAATTTAATATAAAACAGTTGAAGAGACATATAAACTTATTGATTGATCCTATTAAATTAACCTATATAATGATAATGATGATAATTTTATTTTAACATGTATTTTATCATAATAATAAAATATAATATAGTTGACAACAGTAATCATAATAATAATAATAATATTATTATTATTAAAAGCATTAACATTTTAAATATATGTAACACCCACAATTCTCACACAAATGTCACGTCAATACAATACACAGGTGGCAATATCGCAAGCATCTAACAAGTACACATGTCACAGGATTAGCGGAAAACACTGTTAATTAAAACTTTAATACAGGAGTCATACATCGTCTCATAAACTGACACCGGCACACAGGACTCGAAAACATAAGCTGGACAGCTCGTGAGTACGCGAGGGTTAGACACTGCAGGTAAGCACATATAACATACACAACACATATATCTCATTACACATATGCAACTCGATGCATAACACATATCTCTACTCAAAAGGGGACGCGGTTCCCCAGCTAACAGGCCGCACACAGCAGCGGTTAGCTACTCAATAGGCACAGTAGCGACCTGGCAATATCACTACTGTATATACACAGTCTCATATCTCGTGACTGGTTAGGGACAGTCAGCCTGCGCGATCACATATCGCGGACACCTACAACTCAAACACATATGGCACGTATAGGGTAGAATGGATCATACCTGCGTACTATGTCGGTTTCATACACAATATATCACAACACATATACACAGCTCATAAAAGATCACGCGCATTTTGTAAAGAACTCGAGTACTCACCGACTACCCGAAACTTGACTGAAATCCGAAACTCTTAATGCGGCTCGGCACGTGATCGGCTAGAACCTGTAATCGACACGAGCCCCACATATTAACGCAAACTTAGTAACCAAACAACTCAATCCAATACAATTATCATAATCGAATTAAACCCGAAACACATTCCCGAACGGATAACCGATCCCCAAACTCTTTTACGGGATTCCTACCGAGACCCAATACTCCAAACAATTTAATTCGATAATATCCCGAAGGAATTCAACACATTAATAACCTCAAACTCCCCCAACATGACCAAACCAAAATTCCCCTGCAGGCTGCGGCTCGCGCCGCTAAGCACCTGAGGGTCGCGCCGCGACCAAGCGGTTCTCTGCACCTTGACCTGCGATTTCATGGCTGCAACCAGGGGTTTTAACCCCTCTCTTCTCATCTCCAGCAACACAATACATACAATTTCATATAAATTCGACCCATACTAATTCAGAAGCAAACCTTACACATAACACATACATATCTCAAGATTTAGCCACAAAAACTCATAGCTCTTACCTTGTTGAACTCTCAAAACACCAACAAGAAGAAGATGATGGGAATTAGCTTCAACTCCAGGTCTTAATTAGCTTGTATCTAAGCTTCTTGCTGCTGGAACACTTCAATACGCAGGAGCACACACACACTTAGGGTTCTTATTCTCAAAAAGGATAAGGGAGAGGAGAAAGGGAGCTTAGCATATATACGTCTCTATCCTTAACCGGTCCCGAACCCACTAACCCGGACCCGATATCACTTTTTCATAATTTATATCATTAGGACCCAATTAAATCCACGATCTCAAAGATAATAATAATCCACTAATTATTAGCCCGGAGACACGTATCACTCAATCTTGACACGTTAAATCCACGAAACGGAATTTAATTGAAACACGCAATAATCATTAAAATAATGAGCCAATAAATTAAATCCACGTACCAGGCTCAAATTCGGGATGTTACAAATCCTCTCCTCTTAAAGATTCCGTCCCGGAATCTAGATTGGACTCGGGAACAGCTGCGGATAACGACTCCTCATCTCGGCCTCGGGCTCCCAGGTGGCACTAGTACCCTTATGATGCCTCCACTGGACGAGTACTAGCGCGATCTCTTTGTTTCGCAATCTCTTCACTTTACGATCAGTAATCGCCTCAGGCTGCTCGACATATCTCAGATGATTATCCACAGTGATCTCGGACAACGGCACAAACTGATCATCCTTGGCCAGACATTTCCTCAGGTGACTCACATGAAATGTATCATGAACTCCGGCCAGCTCGGGAGGCAACCTCAATCTATACGCCTGATCTAGGACTCTGGCAATAATCTCGAACGGACCGATGTATCGCGGAGTCAGCTTACCTCAGTGTCTGAATCTAATAACTCCCTTCCACGGCAATACCTTCAGCATAACGCGGTCTCCAATACTGAACTCGAGCTCAGTCAGACGACGATCGGCATAACTCTTTTGCCGGCTCTGTGCTACTCTCATATGCTCGCGGATAACCGCCACTTTATCGCTCGTCTCCTGTAGCAACTCAGGTCCACTGATAGGTCGCTCGCCGACCTCGCCCCAACACACCGGGGTTAGGCACTTACGCCCATACAGTGCCTCGAACGGAGCCATCTTGATGGAGGAATGGTAGCTGTTGTTGTATGCAAACTCGACTAACGGCAAGTGAACGTCCCAACTACCACTGAAATCGATCGCACAAGCTCGGAGCATATCCTCGAGAGTCTGATTCGTCCGCTCTGTCTGCCCATCTGTCTGAGGTCTGTACGCTGTACTCAACTGAACTCTCGTCCCCAATTCGCGCTGAAAGCTCTGCCAGAATCTCGAAGTAAACCGCGTATCTCTATCGGACGTAATCGACATCGGAACGCCGTGCCTCGACACTATATCACTGATGTACAACCGGGCCAACTGATCCATAGTAATGGTGCCTCTCACCGCCAAGAAATGAGCACTCTTAGTCAACCGATCCACAATCACCCAGATCATATCGTTGCCTCGAACGGTGCGCGGAAGTCTAACGATGAAGTCCATCGTGATATGGTACCACTTCCACTCTGGGATCTCTAAAGGCTGCAAATGCCCGTGAGGCTTCTGATGCTCGGCCTTCACACGTAGACAAGTCATGCACTCCTCGACATATCGGCCCACATCTCGCTTCATCCCTGGCCACCAATAGAACTCGCGCAGATCTCTATACATTTTGGTGCTCCCGGGGTGGATAGATAACCTCGATCGGTGCGACTCATCTAAAATCAGCTGCCGCAGATTCCCGACTCTCGGAACCCAGACTCGGTCACGAAATGCCCACAAACCTCTTCTATCTCTGCTCAATACCTCAAACTGTCCTGCAAGACGTTCTCTTTTCACATTTTCGGCCCGCAAACCCTCTAACTGAGCGTGCCTCAGACTCTCCACAAGAGTCGATGTAACCTCGAGCCTCGCTGCTCGGGAAACCACCGTCTGGCCGCACGTCTTACGGCTCAACGCATCGGCCACCACATTGGCCCTACCAGGATGGTACTGAATCTCGCAGTCGTAATCTTTCAATAACTCGAGGCTGCGCCGCTGTCTCATATTCAGCTCCTTCTGACTGAACAGGTACTGAAGACTCTTATGATCGGTATACACTACAAACCGCGAACCATACAGATAATGACGCCATATCTTCAGAGCGAACACTATCGCATCTAACTCAAGGTCGTGCACGGTATGATTCTCCTCGTAGGTCTTCAGCTGTCGCGACGCATACGCTATCACTTTGCCTCGCTACATCAGAACGCAACCCAAACCGGTACCTGACGCTCACAATAAACTACGAAATCCTCTGTACCCTCGGGCAATGCTAACACTGGCGCCTGACATAGCCGGGACTTCAGCTCATTGAAGGCTGACTCCTGCTCATCGGACCACACGAAAGGAACGGACTGCCGTGTCAATCTCGTCAACGGCCTGGCAATCCTCGAGAAGTCCTGAATGAAGCAATGATAATACCCGGCTAGTCCCAGAAAGCTACGAACCTCGGGCACGGTCTTAGGCGGCTCCCAACTCATGACGGCCTCAATCTTCGCCGGATCCACTGAAATACCCTCGGCGCTCACAACATGCCCCAGAAACTGGACCTCGCGCAACCAGAACTCGCACTTGGAGAACTTCGCATAAAGTCGCTCCTCTCGCAGCACGGTCAAAACCTCTCGCAAGTGCTGCTCATGGTCCTCGGCACTCCTCGAGTAGATCAAGATGTCATCGATAAAGACAATCACAAATCGATCCAACATAGATCTGCACACCCTATTCATCAAATCCATGAATGCCGCGGGTGCGTTAGTCAGTCCGAAAGGCATGACTAGGAACTCGTAATGGCCGTATCGCGTCCGGAATGCAGTCTTCGGCACGTCCTCATCTCTGACTCTCAGCTGATGATACCCTGATCTCAGATCTATCTTCGAAAAGAAGCTCGAACCCTGTAGCTGATCGAATAGATCGTCGATACGTGGAAGCGGATAACGGTTCTTCACCGTCACTTTATTCAACTCTCGATAGTCGATACACATCCGCATGGAACCGTCCTTCTTCTTCACAAACAGCACGGGAGCTCCCCACGGGGACGAACTCGGACGGATAAATCCACGATCGAGCAACTCCTGAAGCTGTGACATCATCTCCCTCATCTCGGTAGGTGCCAGCCTATAAGGCGTCTTCGCAATAGGCACCGCTCCAGGGATAAGGTCGATACGGAACTCGACCTGACGATCTGGCGGTAACCCATGCAACTCCTCTGGGAATACCTCAGGGAACTCTCGAACTACAGGTATATCCGCTAGGGTCTTCTTCTCTAATCTGGCGTCAACAACATAAGCCAGAAAGGTCTCGCACCCCTTCGCAACATATCTCTGAGCTCGAGCCATCGAAACAATACCGATCTCACCTCGGCGCCTCTCGCCATACACTGTCACCGTCTCACTGTCTGAAATGGGTATTCGGATCATCTTCTTCACGCACAGAATATCAGCCTGCCTGGCAGTCATCCAGTCCATACCCACTATCACGTCCAAACTGCTGATCTCTATTGGCAGTAGATCGATCGAAAACCGGTGAGCATCAATCTCTAAAACACAATCTCGGAATACTCGACTCACTAACGCAGTATTACCATCTACTCTCTCAACAACCAACGGCACAGATAAAACAGTAGGAGGCACAGAAAAGTAGGCACAGAATACAACAGATACAGACGAGCGATCCGCTCCAGAATCAAATAAAACACGAGCACTAAGCCCGTTTAGGATATACGTACCAGAAACAACATCGGTGGACTCGCGGGCCTCCTCTGCCGTAGCCTGAAACACTCGGCCTCGGCCTCTAGGTGCTGACTCTCGCGGCTAGAAGATGAGGGCTCTGCTCTGGTCCCGCTAGTGCTCGCTCCCTGCACTGTTGGCGGCTCATCAGGACAATCTCTCACAATATGGCCTGGCCTCCCACAGCGGAAGCACAGGGAATCCCTCGAAGTACACGTAAAAGATGTGTGACCATACTGAACAGCGGTAACATCTGGGCTGCTCCGACACACAAGGACCGGAATGGCGAAGACGACACCTCGGACAGTCTCTCTCTCCGACTGAACTGTCTGCCCGGCTCCCTGATGGCTGGGACCCTTGTCCCACGCTGCTCTGGCTCTGACTGGGAGCACTGTATCGGGAAGTCTGCCCCTGACTCTGACTGGCCGCCCCGGACCCCTGATACTGCCCTGAGCTCCGGGACCTACGGTCTCTGCCCCTGTCTCTGTCTCTACGGAATCCCGAACCCTGTCCCTGAACCTGCTGCTGCTCAGGCTGTCTCTCTCTCTATCCCTCTCTCTGTAGAACTCAGTCAATACTGCCAACATCTCAGACCGGCGGATATACTCATCTCCCGCTGGTCTCTCGGGCCCAGATCCCTCGCCATGATCTGCCATAACTACCTGCTCATATCACAAAGGTAAGATAACAGATCGACCACCCAGCGTTATACAATAAGCTAGGTTAGTTAATTCCGCTAAACTCAGTCTCAGGGAAGAATCCCACGGATCTGAACACGGTAAGAGCTCAAGCATCCACTGATACTAAATACTGAAACCACAAGCTCTGATACCAAGCTGTAACACCCACAATTCTCACACAAATGCCACGTCAATACAATACACAGGTGGCAATATCGCAAGCATCTAACAAGTACACATGTAACAGGATTAGCGGAAAACACTGTTAATTAAAACTTTAATACAGGAGTCATACATCGTCTCATAAACTGACACTGGCACACAGGACTCGAAAACATAAGCTGGACAGCTCATGAGTACGCGAGGGTTAGACACTGCAGGTAAGCACATATAACATACACAACACATATATCTCATTACACATATGCAACTCGATGCATAACACATATCTCTGCTCAAAAGGGGACGCCGTTCCCCAGCTAACAGGCCGCACACAGCAGCGGTTAGCTACTCAATAGGCACAGGAGCGACCTGGCAATATCACTACTGTATATACACAGTCTCATATCTCGTGACTGGTTAGGGACAGTCAGCCTGCGCGATCACATATCGCGGACACCTGCAACTCAAACACATATGGCACGTATAGGGTAGAATGGATCATACCTGCGTACTATGCTCGGTTTCATACACAATATATCACAACACATATACACAACTCATAAAAGATCACGCGCATTTTGTAAAGAACTCGAGTACTCACCGACTACCCGAAACTTGACTGAATATTTTATGTATATAGTAAATTAGAAATATTTTAGTAAAATAAGAAAACATTTTATCTTTGATTTATTATACAAAACATTTTAAATGAATATTTTTAAACAATTAGAATTTTTAAAATATAATTTGTTAATAACGAACCACTAATCATGTATATCATATGTGATTTTGATTAATATATAGTGAATTAGTGACAACCATGTCTAACAAAACTATGTAAAAGACATAGAAATAAATATGATATTTTTACGATTGTCATAAACATTATTTTTAAAACTATTAAAATACAAACAAATGCATCTTTGGAAGTGCATAATTGATTTAAAAGCAACATTTACGAAAATAAAACTTATAAATTGTAAATACATTAGAAGTGAATTTTTAACTACCGACATGTTCATTGTGTTCCTTTCTTCATCATCCTGAAAATATCAAAATTATGTCATAAAAATATTCTTCTAAAAAACAACACACACACACACACACACACACACACACACACACACACACACACATATATATATATATATATATATATATATATATATATATATATATATATATATATATATATATAAGTGTGTGATTGATGAAAAACATGTGAAGTTGAAACAAATATATACCTCCTGAGCAAGAAAATGTTGGACGAATTCTCTTGTGCGAATACGTTGGACAATGTCAAACACCGTCATGGTGATGTTTGTTCTATTCTTGTAATTCTTTATCATTCATTTATGCTAAGAGCTACTACAAATGTAAGAATTTAAGCACAATATGTTTTAGGAATGAATGTACTATGTTATTTATAATAACATATTAAATTTATTGTGTAAATGAGATACAATTCAAGAGACACATAAGTTATGAATAAAAGCATTTGAAGAGTCATTGTGTTATTGATTGACCCTCTTAAATTAATCTAAATAATTATAGAATAGTGATAAATTAAATTAGTTAATAATAATAATATTGTTAATATATATAAGCATTTTATTTATATAATTGAATGAATAAATTTTATTTATAACCTTATAATTAGCTAACTACTTTATGAAATGGATAAAATGACTAATAAAATAATTATTATAATGATATTTTTATGTTGTTATGACTTGTACATCGAGCTTTGTTACTTGAACTTTTCAAATTCAAGAATTTAGCATTAATATGTTGTATCCTATTATAAGTTGTAATTATATACATCATTTGTATTGCATAGATATGATAAATGTTGTAGATATATAATTAAAATTAGACGGACTAACTATTTTTAGATATTTAATGAAAATTAACAAAATACTGACTACAGTTATTTAATAAAAATTTTTATTAAAATGAAATCAAATAAATAATACTCATATTTATTGCATGAACTCAACTTATATATAATAGACTCAACATTTATAAAAACAACTAACTAAATAATTATATGATATGTTAAAATTTTAAAATTACACTAATGCATTGATTTTCTTATTTATTACATGAGATTTGTCATTAGATTTATTACATGGAGGACTCAACTTTTATATATATACTAGTCATGTAGACCCGTGCGATGCACTGGTTTATTATTTTGTTTTATTAGATTTAGATATTCTTTTTAATAATACAATGTCTGTTTGATGTTATACAATAAATGAAAAATTACCAAGAAATTTAATCTAAAATACTAAATTTGACAATAAAGGTATTTTAAAAAATTTTGACTGAGAAATATGATGTAAAGTTCTATTTTGACCGAGAAAAGACATGAAATTTGACTTTTAGGTCAAAAAAGATAATCAAATATTATTATTTTACCAAAAAAATGGAGCATAAAACTAAAATTTACATTTTTACTTGGTTATCAATACCTTTTTTTTTGTCAAATTTGAATTTTATGTTATCTTTCTTAACCTAAAAAATTTCATATTACCTTTATTGTTAATTTTTGTATTTTATGTTACATTTTTTTACTAATTTGGCCTATAATAAATTTTAAAAATACAAATAATAGTAACATCTATTTTGTATCTAATCTTAGAAGATTTATAATGAGGTTCAAGAAATATTGCAGTAAGGCCACTCTAACTATCAAAGTGAATTAAAAACCTTAAAACTTTATATTGAGTTGTTTATTAGAACCAAAATTTAACAATATTTAAGTTTCTATGAAACAATGCCATTTTAGTTTAAAAAAAAGAATATTAATTCAATGAATTAAATATACATGTTGTATAGAATAGGAAATAAACATTTAACAAATGCTTAGATTAGTAGAACTGGAACTTTGTATGTTGACAAAAAGGACAACAGTTTATAATTATAAAAAAATAAAAAGTTGATTTAAAAGCTAATGTGTTAAAAGGTTTTTGAAAATTAATCATTTTAGTAATGAATTACGTCTAAATTATCCATTTTAATTATTTGAAGTTCTTGAACAAATCATATGATATACTGTCCATTTTAATAATTAGTTATTATTTTTTTACTAATTAAGCGTCACCAATACTTATTATTTTTAACTAATTAAATGTAACGAATGCTTATTGAAGTATATTTATAGAATATAAATGTAAAAAGGTATTACAAAAAGTATAATTTGGATCAATTTGATGTTTTGTATCTACTATGATATTAAAACTATATTAAATATATCTGTATACTATTTATTTTTTTACTAATTAAATGTAACGAATACTAATCGAAGTAAATATAGTTATAGAATATAAATGTAAAAATGTATTACAAAAAAGTATAGTTTGGATCAATTTGATATTTTGCATCTATAATGATATTAAAACTATATTAAACATATATGTATACTTAATTAAAAATAATGCATCAGTTTTTAATTATAAATCTATTTTTTTCAAAAACTTTTAAATATCTATGAAACTGAACTCGAAACCTTTTAAACTATCAATCATATAATTTTCTAAAACTTTAAAAGTTTTAAAAAAAAATTTTAGGTGATTAATTTACTTAATATATGAGTTAACATAAAAATATGTTGTTATTATGATCATTTACATTTTAAGTCGACCACGTAAACTTATTTAATCGATTAAAAATATATAATTATCATAATAAATTATGTTAAAAACTTTAATCATCAAAGTAACTATCTTGAAATTGTAGTTGTCAAATAGCATTAGAAAAAAATTGTAAGTAACAAAATTAAGACAAAAAAGTATAATCTATAACTTTATAAAAGAATGTTGGATGCCCAAATTAATTAATTCAACACTTTATAATTAATATTATTTAAAAAAACAACTCAATCGTATAATAAATGAATAAATTATTATATCACATCGTACAAAAATTTATAATTATTACCTAATTATTTAATATAATAGTTTTAATCAATAAAAAATTTATTTTCACTATTATTTATAAAATAAATCAAGTATATAATATAAAAACTAATTACGTGGATATTTATTCCTATTAATTTATCAAATAACTCAATTATGTAAAAAGTTATTCTTACAAGAATATATTACTATTATTTGTCACCTAAGGAATCCAAAAGTCATATTAAATACAAAACTTTATATTCTTATAAATTATTATTATAAAACTTGTTACACTTATGTCAAATCTTTTTTTTTAATCAAAAAACACAATAAAAAATAATATACAATTTTACATTAAATAAAAAAATATAGTTTAATTTGGTTACTTTAAGTTTTAAATTATTTTAGATATATAGATATATGTATGTGTGCGTGTAATATTTTATGATTAACTTTATTTTATTCAATGTAACTTCTAATCTATAACATATATTTGTTCTTACATGTAGCTTAACAAAAATAAAACTTTAATATGGACATAAAAACTACCAGTCAATTAGTGGACACGTAAGACAATTTATTGTTGTAAAAGAAAATAATCCACCAATTTTGCTAGGACTTGTAACATCACAAACTGGATTAGACTTGATCGAACCAAAATCAATTAAATAATTTAAGTGGAATACAACACACTCTATTTATTTTAGAAAAAGTATGTGTCTATAATTTGGCAACTCTCTATCATCTTTTTGATCTTCAAGTTTGTAATGTTGTGATAGACTGGCGACTTCATCCACAATTGCTCCACGAAGTATCCTTATTTTTTGTGGTTTGCCCTTGATTGCACTTGTGATTATAATTCTCATTGTGGTCATTCTGAAATGCACAAATTTAACATAAAAATTCTGACAAACAAAAATATTATAATTATATATATCACCAAGAAAATGTTTGACGTAATGTCATATGCATTTCTGATTAGTTTCTTTTAGAAGCATAGTCACAAAAAACCATGACCACAACCAAAATTTCAAGAACCGAAAGAAACATACCGAAAGTGACGATTCAATTGACAATACTCTTGTAAAATCTCTGCCGTTGAATAAAATCCAAATTCAAAAACTACTATTGTTGGAGAGCTTAGTATGCGTACTATAAATTGGATTGATTTAATTTAAAACGTGTAACAAAGTATGAATGTGATTGTATTACAGATCACGAATATAGACGGTTGTATTTATAGACAAAAAAAAATAAGAGGGTGCATTGAAAGTGGAATTTAGAAAGTGTAAATTTGTATTCCCGTATATTTTCAGCACCTCAATGATATTCTTATCAAACACATGAAAAATCAAGCTCAATAAATGTGTAATGATAAAGAAGAAGACAATATGAATGTTGAGAGAACAAGGGAACAGTGGCGGCTGTAGTATATTCAAATGTCAACCGTGTAAATGAAAAGTAACCCTAGGAGCCTTTTCTAGGCTCCTTTAATTAACTTACACAACATGGCAACTTTGGCCCCTAGACTTTGCATAAACATAAATTACATAGAAATTAAATACAAGACAAATTACAAAGATAGTAAATATTACAAAACAACTCCTAAGATCGAAATAATAAATCTAACAATCTCCCCATTTTCGATCACTTAGGAGGTCCTGGAATTCGGGCGTGGTCAGTCGATTCTCGGAGACCAAGTATGACGTCGAAGCATCTGGTTACTTGTCTTAGATGTAGCCTTTCGTTCAGGTATTCAATCCCGCTGACGATATCCTGAATCTCCTGTGGTGAGCATCTAAGTTCTGGATTTGGTTGAGCGTCAAAGTCTTGAACTTTCTGAGTAAGCGCTGCTCGAACCAATCTGATAGTGCCGTCGGAGTAACAAGGAAGATCCTCAAAGCGCATGAATCTTTTATATCCTTTTTGGTTCAAAAAGATAACCCCTGGCTGTCCTCGAAGCAAAACTTTGTAAGCCGGATAGTGGTCTAGCAAAAATACATCTTGTTCAGGAGCTTTCAGACCCACTTTGACTAAGGCACTCTCAATCGCCATCTGGAAATCTCTGAGGCACATTATGATTGATCGGCGATTCATGCATCGAACCAGGGCTGCTAGAGCAGTCATGTGTGTCAGACGACCCTTGACTCTATTTTTCATCTTTTTGTGCAGACGCTCTACGTCGTCTATGTTTACGAAGTCAAGGTCGCTTTCATACAGTTCTTGAATAGTACCGTCTTCTCTGAGTACCTCGAAGGCTGGAGTCTAGACTCTGGCTCTCGTGTACATATGAATGTTATTAATTTTGACTATTTTGGACTTTGACCAGTATTTGCTCTTGTCTCTCGTTTCTCTTAGCATCATCTGATTGTATTTAGCTTGAACGCATCGAGATGCATCGGTCATTACCATTAGAAGACGTCTACTGTAAGATCTCGGCTTCTTTCTGAAGACCATTTTGAACCTTTCTTCCAAGAAAGGATTTTGAAATTGATCAGCCGAGAACTTCTTCAAAAATTCTTTTAACCCCTGGACCGGAGGTTCTTCTAGTTCTTTAGGAGGAGCCTCAAGAAGTTTCAATACTCGGACTCTCCGGTCCTGACATAACTCTTCTTTTGTTTCCGCATCCAGAGTGTGGACTTCTCCCCATGAGTACCACTTTATCCATTCCTCGTCTGTCCTGTCATATGCTGCGGTGACTTCTCTAGTATCAAAACAGTCGACAGTTCTGGCTCCGGATGTTTCAGCGATATGGGCATGCGGAGCTGATTGAGTTGGGAGGGTTGATTGGACTGATGGGGTACGTATAACTGGTGGAGGATCTTTAGGTGTGGGAGTGGGTTGGATTGATGGAGTTTCTGTGGGAGTGACTGAAGGTGGTTGGATGGAAGAAGATGTTTGTGGTTGGGGTTCATGGGGTGGAGAATCCAAAATCTCAATTGGAATTTGAGGTGATTTTTGTGGAGATTGAGGTTCAGGCTTTGGTGTGAGAAATGTATAGTCGGTATCAGTATCAGAGTCTGAGTCAGACACTAATATGATTTCGACTTTTTCATATTTAGGCTCATAGGTCACCATTGCTGACATGGGGTCTAACGGAGCTGGGCCCTCAATCTGTAGAGGTTCATAATCTATCATCAGTGCTTCCGTAGCCTCATAAGTCTGATCCCCAGACCCAGACCCTTGAATTTCTGTGGCTTCAGGCTTCGCTCCCCCTACAATAATCATCGAATCCTCATGATGAACCTTTTGTCGTTTCTCCCCCTCATGACGATCAGGGTCGTCCTGGTCGTCATGTTTTCTTTTTGGGGGCTCGGCCTGAGTGCGGCATTGGAGTTCAATAACTGCCGACTCCAGGCGATCCATTCGGGAATTGAGTTGTTCCTGGACATGTAGAATCAAACGGTTAAGTGCATCAAGTTTATCCGACAGCTCCGATATTTGGTGATGGACTGAATGGGAACCTGGTGGGGGGCTAGCTTCAGAGGCGACACCCTTACCCTTGATGAATGAAAGAAGGGCGGTGTGACGTTCCCTGGCGGCTTCCCTTTGGGCGTCCAGGTCAGCCCGGGTAACCACTCCGGCAGCACGTAATGCTGCCGTTAGCATCTCCAGATTGATGGGCAGATGGCCGGAAGTGGACGGCGTTGATTGAGCCACTCCCGGTCTTCCTTCCGTCATTTCTGGTTCCTGTATAGGACGCTCAGATCTGGAAGTTTGTTGAGCTGCCACGGAGGCAGCTCTTGGGGATGCCACAAAGGCATCGTGCGTGGTGTGTATATGTGGGGATGGAATCGTGGGTGAAGGAAGTTCGGTCACGTGGGGAGGAGTGTGACCTCTTTCAACACCGCCACTCTCTGAATGAGAGGGCGATGGAGTGTGTGGAAGATCCCCGTGGAATGAAGTGGTTTCCCTTTGAGGGGAAACCAAGTGGGTGGTGGGGGTTGTTTCGACCGCTAGACTAACGGTCTTATGAAGGGGAGTCCGGCTAATAGGGCTTGGTTCACCCTCAGACTGAATTTCCCTCGCTCTTACGACAGAGACGGTTCTCTCGGAATCCGCCGTCTCTGCCGTCTCACCTACATCTCCCTCTCTCACAATCTCAGCCTCCCGCTCACCGAAACCCATAGACTGTTGAACATCCATCCGTTCTCCCTCATGCTCACTCTCTCTTTGCTCACCTTTGGACTGGTTAGTCTCAGTCGATTCCGATTGAGACTCATCCGGATAACTCTCTCTTATATACGCCCTTACCCGCTCTGTGCCCCTTGACCTCGTTTGAGTAGATAGAGGAATTTTCATCACCGGTACCGTCGGGGCCCCCTTTGGCAGAGTTAACTTTTGAATTGCCACGGTGGGGTAGACATCAGCCTCCGGACGTTCATGTATGTCATCGTCTTGATCCATTGCACATTGGATGATGAGTTGAAGGAATCTTTGAAAAGGAACATACTTGCGGCCTTTCTTTGTGCTTCTTTCGACGTAGACTCTTCGTAATTCTTCAAAGATGAATGCAGCATAGTCCACGTGTCGGTCAAAGGCAAAGCCGGTGAACATGGCTAATACCTGGGCCGACGCTGAGTCATGACATGAATGCTTGGCGGTGAGGCATTTGTTAAGCACATCGAACAGAATCCGCCAGCGGGACTGAAGGTTTTTCGTGCGAAAGTCTGATGGTTTGGAAAGAGGACCGTCATACCCTAGAGTTTGTATCTCAGTTAGGGCTTCAGAGACGGATGGGTTTGGGTCGAATGAATCAAGGGTGGGAAGGTAGTCTTCTGTGGGTAGATGAAGAATGTGGCGGATGGCAGAAGTAGTGACTTTGACTGGAACGCAGTCAATGGTGGAGGTGAAGTGAGGTTCGGGGTCGGTTATATATTGTAGTCTGTTCCAGAATTGTTGGAGATATATCTGGGGAACAGCTATGGCAGTGGATAGGGCATAATAGATGGGATGGCGGGTGAGGATGTCAAAAGCAAGGGTTTGGGTTTCTTTTGTAAGGATGGAAACGTCGAGTTGCCAGTTATGTGGGATAAACTCGACAAACTCGGCGCTGGGTAGGATGGATTCCTCGGGTAGCTGAGCATTGTTATTTGGAATGGGAGGATGGGGTAGGGTGAGAATGATTGCGGGATCCATTATCCTGCAAAGTGCAACACAGTTAGACTCATAAGACTTGAGATGATAATGCATTGATGTGAAGTCTAGATGAGTGTGAAATAGAAATTGTCTGATCTGTTTAACATCGGGTCTTTATAAGCAGAATAAAATTCCACTAATAAAGTCCAAAGTCAATCGTTAAGAGACCGATGTTAGATAAGACCGTTTCACTCAAACACTGATCCTAACTCTAATCAATGGTGCACTTGGATGGAACTATTTTTTGCGATATTTTAATTTATATAAACATGCAGAAATTGAAAAATGAAAAATTAAAAAAAAAATCCTAAGTGATGGATTTCGGATGGTCCGAATTCGGATGAACAGTGTCACCGAATTCGGATCAGTCCGAAATCGGATGATGCATGAATGATGTTTGGGGGGTCCGAATTCGGATGAGCTGAAAACAGGAACCGAATTCGGATGATGGTCCGAAATGTGAGTTATGAAATGTATGAAAGTGGTCCGAAGTCGGATGGTTCATGGAACATGATCCGAATTCGGATGATGACTTATGTGAATGCATGAAATGATATGGATAAGTCCTGAGATCGGATGGTACCCAGAATTCGGATGGGAACCGAATTCGGATATCATCCGAATTCGGATGAACAGAGGTGAACAGACTTAGACTATATTCAAGTTTTGAAGATTTTGACCCTGCTTTGATGGTCCGAATTCGGATCAACAGTGACCCGAATTCGGATCAACAGTGGTCCGAATTTGGGTTTGTACTTTTGAAAATTTTTGAAGTTAGTCTAAGTCGGACATCCGAATTCGGGTGGTGGTCCGAATTCGGACATCCGAAACTGCATGAGTGCAGTTAATGTTCATGCAAAAATAAACGTGAACAGTTAAATGTTAACAAAAATGCATGAAATTTCAGATTCTAGTCTAAAACAAGTTACTCAACATTTTATCTAACTACAGCTAAAGAAAAATAACACATTTCAGTACCCTAAATGTATAAAAACCGAAAATAAAAACTATAAAAGTTTTGAAAATTAAACAAGCAATATACGAAGTTAAAAACTAAAATAAAGAAAGAAATATGTTACCTGGTAGTGCCGAAGAAGGAAAATGCAAGAAAAACGAAAGATTATGATGTTCCAAAAGCTTGAAGTGGTAACAATGGTGGTTTGGGGCGGTGGTGTCGACGGGAGGGAAGGAGAAGAAAGAAGAAAGAA
Source organism: Centrapalus pauciflorus (assembly GCA_020465985.1). Classification (NCBI taxonomy): domain Eukaryota; kingdom Viridiplantae; phylum Streptophyta; class Magnoliopsida; order Asterales; family Asteraceae; genus Centrapalus; species Centrapalus pauciflorus. Next base: position 220,606 of record JAANYP010005932.1, read on the forward strand.
AGATGGAAATATCTTGAAGATGAAGAAATTGACCATTTGACCACCCCTATATAAATCCGCGCGGGTCGGGTACGGGTCAAGAGGATCCGCGCTTAATCATGTATATGGGCCGCCGGTTTTGACTCAACACACACACAAAATTAAATTACATGGACTTTTAACAAAATTAAAAAGAAATTTTGGCCCAATTTGTATTGCATCTTTTTGAGATTTTCTATGAGACTTCAAAATAGAATATTTTTGGTATTTTCTTTCATTTTCCGAAATCAAAATAAAATGAAATGAAGTAAACTAAAATCTTTTTGGCTTTTTGATAAATTTGAAAGATAAAATCTTTTTGTGATTTTCTGACCTATTAAATGAAAACTTAAGATTAAATTAAAATTTAAGACCAACCTAAAATTTAAAATTTAACTACAAAAGAAATAAAGAGAAACATAGAATTATAAAATTTAATATCCTAACAATCTACTCCCCCTCAAATGAATACCGGTTCTTTTCCGTTTCTTTTCCAGATTTAAATCACGACAACCCTTTTTAGCCTTACAAACACAGACAAACCTGGATATTGTTTGCATCCCACTCCGTGATGAACAATTCACACAACAATTTATCAGGATCATTAATTATAAAAATATGCGCAGATAAGGAAATATTGAGTTTCAATTTTGTGCCACAGTCCTTAAATTTAAATAACAGATATTTTTCTAAAATAAAGGAATTTCAATCATGATAGATTGAAATAGAATTATTTAAGACAATATCTGATATTTAATTGGAAGGTGGATTCAACATGCCGATATGAGATACTAAAAACTGAAAACGAGGTTCGTCTAAAGCTTTAGTAAATATATCCGCAAGTTGATATTCCGTGCCAACAAAATACAACTCAATGGTTCCCTTTTCAACATGATCTTTAATAAAATGATACCTGATATCTATGTGTTTTGTTCGAGAGTGCTGCACGGGATTGCAAGAGATGGCAATTGCACTTCGAGAATCACAGTAAATAGGGATATTGGTGAGTGGAAACCCATAATCGCGTAATTGTGTTCTCATCCACAGCACTTGAGAGCAACAGCTTGCATCTGCTACATACTCAGCCTCAGCTGTAGATGTGGATACACAATTCTGCTTTTTGGAAGACCAACTCACCGGTCTATCTCCTAAAACTGTATTCCTCCCGACGTGCTTTTTCTCTCCACTCTACAACCTGCAAAACAGCATCTGAAAACGCGGTAAGATCGAAATCGGTTCTCTTTGGATACCATAGACCAAGTTCGGGTGTACCCTTAAGATAACGAAAAATGCGTTTTACCGCAGTTAGGTGTGATTCTTTTGGGTCGGCCTGAAATCTAGCACAAAGACATGTTGAAAATACTATATCCGGCCTACTGGCAGTCAAGTATAGTAAGGATCCTATCATCCCTCTGTAAGTTGTATTATCGACACTTTTCCCGGAAGGATCGGTGTCTAACTTACAGTTGGAGGCCATGGGAGTTGCGATACTCGTGCAAGAGTCTAACTTATACTTCTTGAGAATGTCAAGAGTATATTTCGACTGGTTCACAAAAATCCCATCCTCAAGTTGTTTGACTTGTAATCCGAGGAAAAAGTTCATTTCCCCAATCATACTCATCTCAAACCTGGACTCCATTAGGGCTGAAAAATCCTTACAAAAATTACTGTCATTAGATCCAAATATAATATCGTCAACATAAATTTGTACTAACATTATATGTGGGTCTTCCCTTTTTGTGAACAGAGTTGTGTCCACCACACCTTTATAGAAACCGACAGAAATAAGGAAATTTGAAAGACTATCATACCATGCTCGAGGTGCTTGTTTTAAACCTTAGAGGGTCTTATCTAGCACATAAACATGGTCGGGTTTATGTGCATCAACAAAGCCTTGTGGTTGTTCAACATACACCTCCTCGTTAAGTTCACCGTTTAGGAAGGCAGTCTTGACGTCCATTTGGTACACTTTGAAATCTTTGTGTGCCGCGTACGCCAAGAAGATTCTGATTGCTTTGATCTGTACAACTGGAGCGAAGGTCTCGTCATAATCTATCCCTTCTTGTTGTCGGTAGCCTTTGGCAACAAGTCTTGCTTTATTCCTTATCACAATGCCGTTTTCATCTCGTTTGTTCTTAGAGATCCACTTCGTTCCGATGACTGTACGGTCTTTTGGCTTGGGAACTAACCACCATACTCGTAGCTTTTCAAACTGGTTGAGTTCCTCTTGCATTGCAACTATCCAATCTGGATCTGTCAGGGCTTCATCCACACGAGCGGGCTCTATCATACTCAAGAATGATGCGAAAAGGCATTCATTAGCAGATGCCCTACGAGTTTGGACTCCTGTTGATACGTCACCAATGATTTGCTCTGTTGGGTGACTTCGGGTCCATTTGATCTCGTGTGGAAGGGGTGCTCGGGATGGAACCTCTGTGGTTAATGTGGGGATGGATGAGGATTCATGGTCAATGGTTTCAAATGAAGGTACCACTGGTTCAGGTTTGATTCCCGAGTGTTCTGGTGAAGGAAGAATTGTTGGGATTATATGTGAGGGTATTATAGGAGTAGATTCAACTGCGGATGTGTCGGTGGATGATGTGGATGGATGAGGGTATGTTGATGAAGATGGAGCGGAGAAACATTGCGGCGCAGTTGAACTAGAAGGATCACCTACATTATTGACAACATTGGACACACTAGCGTTAGGACCAAAAAATTCAACATAAAAAGGATCAAATAAATTAACCAAATCAGAAGAAGTAAAAGAAATGGGGTTATTTGAAGAGTCTCCAGGCATTTGAGTAATGCGTGGTCCTGATTGATCAACTTCGGGTGCCAGTTCAGCCAACTCATCAAATGTGACGTGCACACTTTCATTGACTGTTCTGGTTCGGGTATTGAACGCGCCATATACCTTCGAGTTGGATGAGTATCCAATGAAGATCGCTTCATCCGCTTTTTCGTTAAATTTCTCGAGGTTGTCTTTGTCATTCAGCACATAGCACCTGCAACCAAATACACGTAAGTACTTGATGAATGGTACTTTATTCAAAAAGAGTTGGTAAGGAGTTTTGTTAAAGCGCTTATGGATGATGGAGCGATTTTGTGTATAGCATGCTGTTGATACGGCTTCGGCCCACAAGAACGGAGGTAGCTTTGAGTATGTGAGCATTGTACGAGCGGCTTCTACTAGCGTACGGTTACGCCTTTCCACGATCCCATTTTGTTGAGGTGTTCGAGCAGCAGAGTATTGATGCTGAATCCCTTTGGATCGAAGGAAGCCCTCCACTACTGAGTTCTTGAACTCCGTGCCGTTATCTGATCTGATTGATTGTACTGACAGCTGCTGTTGGGTCTCGACACTCTTGATAAAATCAATGATTTCTTGAGCTGTCTCGTCCTTGGAACGCAAGAACCTGACCCAGGTGTATCGAGAATAATCATCAACGATAACCAACACATATCGTTTTCCATTTATGCTTTGAGTTCTCATCGGTCCGCATAAATCCATATGAAGTAACTCCAATACTCTTTTTGTTGATGGTTCGGGCTTTGATTTGTGAGATGATCGTTTCATTTTTCCTTTCTCACATGCTCCGCACAGATGGTCCTTTTCGTAGTGCAACTCAGGAAGTCCTTTGACCAATTGCTTCGCAGCCAGCTTGTTGATATTATCAAAATTCAAATGGGATAATCTTCGATGCCACAACCAAGAGTCTTTTGAAGAGGCTTTTGATAGTAGGCAAATGTTATCCTTCACTACAAGCTTAGCTACGTCAATGGTGTAAAGGTTAGATTTTCGGGAACCAGTTAAGATTTCTTTTCCATCCATGCTCTTAACACTGCAGTCTTTAGCCCTAAACGTTACTTCTAGTCCTTTGTCGCAGAGCTGTCCTATGCTAAAAAGATTATGAGATAACCCATCAACATAGTCAACGTCCTTGATGACCAGATTATTTAGAACTAAATCCCCGTATCCTTTTATGTGAGCCTGATGGTTGTTCCCGAATTTCACAGTTCCGCAATACTGTTCAACAACGTTGGACAGCAATTCTCTTCTTCCAGTCATGTGCTTGGAGCAACCCGAATCCATATACCAAATGGACTTAGCCTGAAAAACACATAAATTCATATAATGAAAAACTATATGCATTCAAACACATCCATTTTTAATTCACAATCAAACCGTGTTCTGAACCGAGATGTTCAGAAAACATGATGAGTTAAGACCGGGTCCTGGGCTGTGTGCACAGAAGCCAAACGTGTCGGTTTAAGCACAACCGACAAGCAAAAGAACGGGTCCTAGTCTAAGGTAACTAGAAGCCATTTCTTTGAAGCACGGGTCTTGATCAGAAGTAACCAAGAACCATCTGCATTAAGATCACACAACCTTGGGTACCCACCTCAATATGGGTCCCTTTTTGTTAGGGTTTCCAGATTTATATGGCACGTGTACAGTTTTAGAATCCCAATTAGCACTTGTGTGTGGTCCGAATGCACAACCCTTTGGAATCCATTGAAGATTGGATTTATTGGGTTTTGGAACCTTAGGCGCTGAAATTGCCTTCGGTTTTTGTCTTTTTGAGACCTTTTTGACCGTTGCTTTGGTTTTGGGCCTTGGCAACGGACAATTCTCAACTTTGTTTGTGGCCGATGATGCACTATTTTTGGTTTTCTTTTTCCGAATACGTTTTACAGGATAAGGCACGAAAGCATTCATTTCAGGAACCTGTCGTCTATATTTAGTTGGACATAGATTAAACAAATCACTGAAAGAGTACTTTAACGGAATAACAGAATTCAGTTCAACATTACAGACATTGTCACACACATTGTTACACAAATTGTCTTTAGAGATTACAGACATCCTATCTCTAGTAACAAATTCACTTGGCATTAAAGCCTTCTTCACAAAAAAAACTTGTAAAATCCTGCATGGTGGTTTTTGGGACTCTACTTACATGATCTGTAGGAACAAAACGATTAGAGTCAGTAAGCATGGAAGATTTAGACTTAACAGACTTTTCTTTTTGGTGGTGAGTGGGTTTCTTAAAAAACTTGGATTTAATCTGAGTCTTTTGAGGAACCTCATTTTTGAAAACTTTTGAGCACTCACCTTCGACAATGAAAGAAGAAGTTTCAGCTTTAGCCTTACCTTTATCTGATGACACACATGGAATTTTTATGGAATGAGAAAGTGTTCGTTCTTTTGAAAGATCTTTCAATTGTTGTGAAACCATTTCAAAATTTTCTCTGTAGACAGTGACTTCCACAGTTTGTTGAAAAGATTGATTTACCAATTCTTCTTCTCTCTTAAGAAGAGAATCTTGAAGATCAAGTGCTTTCTCTTGAGACGACTTTAATTCCTTTTCTAAAACAATGATTTGTTGTTGAAGAACTTTTGCAGGAATATAAAGTTGAGGAGTTGATTTTACAGTTTCAGTTTTCAATTCAGCTTCTGAATAAGTTGACGAGAGATCTTCCTCTAAAGTGGGTACTCTAGAAGAATAACTCTCGTTAAGTTCTTCATATTGAAAAGAAATTTCTTTATCTTTACGCGCAACACGTTTCTCATTTTCTTGGTTTAAAACTTCTTTTGATGACTCAAAAAAGAAAGATTTAAGACCGGCTCCCATATAATTCATGTCATAAAATACAGGTAAAACATTTTGTGCTTTTTCCAAATATTTAGGATTTTTAAAACCAATTCATTGTTTAGAATGGTAAAACCTAGTTTCTTTGGGCTGATTTAAATAGATAGTTTGTTCTGTTTGACCCCTTTTCAAAAATGCATCGTCAAGGGTCTTTATTCTTGAGTACAAACTTATCCTTTCTTCTTCAATCATTTTGTATTTTTCTAAACTGTCTATATTTTCCATATTTACCGCATCTAATTGTTTTGTAAGAACATAAATTTCTTCTTTTAAAGAGAGTTTATCTTTTGAAAGCGTTTCCATGCAAGATTCAAGGTATATATTCCTATCCTGAACATCTACTTTCTCTATTAACATCAGTTTTATAACATTATGATTAGTTAACCACTTTGAATGATATAATTCAGATGATTCTTTCAAAAGATGAGCTTGATGTTCAGCCTGTACACACCTTGCAGTTTCAGCATTTAATCTATCTTGTAGATCAAGTATTTGTGTGTGCAGTGTACATTCATTATCTACAAATAATTTATTTACATGTGCAGGAATGTAATAGGAATATACCTCATTGGACTCAGAACCGGATGTGGAGCATTCGGGATCGTTGGTTGTAGCCATCAGACATGCTGGTGGATTTTTTATTGTCTCCCCCTCAGCAGCATGATCTGAATTGTCAGCAGTGATATCAGCACATGTCTCCAACCCCATACGATCGACCATGTAGCAATTCTTGCCCTTGTCATCCTCGTCTTCAGAATCTTCAGCATCCCAGTAGTCTTCCTGGGCGACGAGGGCTAATGCATCCGTTCGCTTCTTTGCTGCCTCGAGCTTTCTCTCGTAGTACGCGACGTCTCTGTCGAAGTTGTTCTTGCATTCCCTAGCAAAGTGGCCCGGTTTGCCACATTTGTAGCAGAGACGTTCATCCGCAGCTTTTGGCTCATCAGCTCTTGGCCTGTCCTCTCTTCTTTCCGCCGGCCTCTTGTCGGCCCGGCGATGCTCGCGGCTGTCATCGCGCCTCCTTTCCCGTCTTTCGGGCTCTCTTCGCTCTTCCCTGCGGTCATCTCGACGATCATCCCTTCGATCGTCCCGCCTTTCATCCCTGCGATCATCACGCCTATCATCTCGCCTTTCATAATGGCGATCATCTTGATAGTCGCGTCTATCGTCATATCGACGATCATTCCTGTCATCCCTTCGGTAGTCATCCCTGCGATAGTCATCGCGGCGGTCATCCCTCCTTTCATCTGAGTACCTCCGTGGACCGGTGTCATAACGGAGTTGGTTGTTAGTCTTGTTGGAGAACCGTCGCTGTTGGAGACGGTTAGTCCACAAGGCTATCTGTTCTTGTATCGAGGCTTCCTCCTCATCATGGACCTCACGCGGAGGAGAAGCTTACCTGTACTGAGAAGATGAAGAACCAGGAGCAAAAGATGGTGTCGGAATCTGCGTGTTAGTGATCAAGGCTAGAGAATCATTCGGTTTCAACCCTGTGTTGGCTGATAGCAGCAGAGAGGCCAATTGATTTGCCATCAGCTTCTGTTGATCTACATCCCCTTGATACTTTTTCAGCTCCTTGAAGACGACATTAATGGAGACCTCAGGAATGTTCAGGACTCTTTTTGTTGCCCGACATGCAAGCTGCCACTCGGGGGCTAAGGCGGCAAAGAATTGGATGTGGATATCATCCCGATCCTTCTTGATGTGCAGTTTGTTTAACTCGTTAAGGACTGCACAGAACCTAGTGAATGTGGCCTGCAGAGATTCCCCGTCTTTGGCGCGGAATTCCGTAAACTTTGCCTTTGCCTCCTCGATTTTGGCACGATCATCGAGATCTGCCCCCAGCATTTGGACTTCCAGCTCGTCCCACATTTCTTTTGCAGACATTTTACTGTCTACACCGACCAAAATATCAGTGGGGAGGGCTTGATAAATCAGATATTCTGCCCTCTTATCAGCGTGCTGTCGGTCCCTCTCGGCGTCATTTGCCGGCTCTCTTTCAACCTTTGAGGCTTGAACAGGGGGGTCAGCCTCAGGTCTGGCGGCTATCTCTCGATAGTGGATAACGGGTCCTTCGGATATAGATTGAAGCATCAAGTTCCCGAGAGGTTACATTCCAACGAACTTAAGGAACCGGGATTTCCATTGTTCGTACTCATCGGGATAGAGAACGGGTGGTCTGTTCTCAGATCCGAGTACTAGAGCTTCGCGAGACATTATGATTATGGGTGCTGATTAAGAATATGAAGATCTTAGAGGTGGAAACTGAACACGGATGGGTTGGACTGAAAACAGAAGGTTCTGAATTTGGATGGTGTGAACAGTGTTTCGGATGAAGGAACCGAATTCGGATTGGGTGAATTCGGATGAACAGTGTTTCGGATGAGGGAACCGAATTCTGATTGGGTGAATTCGGATGGATTGCTTTCGGATGGGTGATTTCGGATGGTGAACAGTAATTCGGATGGCTATGGTTCGGATGAGGTTCAAGTTCGGAAGTGGGCCTAATTCGGATGAACAGTACTACGGTTGGGGACCACGTTCGGTTGACCTAATTTCGGATGGACCTAATGGACCGAATTCGGATGAACAGTGGGAGGACCGAATTCGGATGGACCGAAATGGGTGAGGTCCGAAATTGGAAAAATTTAAGTACAAGTCCCAACAGTGAAAAATGGAAAGCCTGACCTGAACTTCGGATGGTCCGAAGTTCGGATGGGACCGAAGTGTGGTCCGAAATTCACCTAAGTATGGTCCGAATTGGACCGAAATGAGGTCCGAATTAGGATGATGTGAGATCCGAAATTGGTGCCTAGATGGTCCGAAATGCTACAGTAGTAATCCGAAATACAGCAGGTTTTTTACGATTTCTAAGGCAGAATGAGCAGAATTCGATTTTTATCAGTTTTAAAGCCTAAAAACAGTTCTAAATGATTTATAAACTATTTTAAACACTTTTGGTGATTTAAAATAACCTAAAAAACACTTAAAAACAGCATGAACACGTGAAAAAACCCACTTAAACAACCCATATTTTCAAAGTTAAAAATGGTCGATTCTTGATGATTTTAACAAAGATATGGAACTAAATGAGCTTAAAATCAGTAGAGAATGATAATTTGATGTTTATAGGACCATTATAACACAAGAAACACGAAAAACAAGGAAAAAGGAAGATCTAACCGGTTGAAATGGAAGAACACGAAGAACACATTCAAAACCCAGCCGAAAAAATCAGTTGAAATCCACCCCTCTGAGCTCTGATACCAATTGTAATTTTGTATTCCCGTATATTTTCAACACCTCAATGATATTCTTATCAAACACATGAAGAATCAAGCTCAATAAATGTGTAATGATAAAGAAGAAGACAATATGAATGTTGAGAGAACAATGGAACAGTGGCGGCTGTAGTATATTCAAATGTCAACCGTGTTAATGAAAAGTAACCCTAGGAGCCTTTTCTAGGCTCCTTTAATTAACTTACACAACATGGCAACTTTGGCCCCTAGACTATTACTTAAACATAAATTACATAGAAATTAAATACAAGACAAGATACAATGATAATAAATATTACAAACAACTCCTAGGATTGAAATAATAAATCTAACAACATAATTGAAGTTTTTGTTTCTTACATTGATATTTCATATTTGAAGTTAATAAAAATTCAAAGAAACATTTTTTTTGCAAACACGTATTATCTGTTTCTAATAATACAATATAATAATATTTTTTTATTTAATATCAAACAACTAAATATTTTTTTTATCTTTAATTTAACTAACTTTCAAATTTTTTTATTTTAATTATATATAAATTTTATAATAATTTATTAAAATATAAAAAATATGTATTTTCTAAATCAACCCATGTAATACATGGGTTGATTAACCTATATATTATAATAAAACAAAACAATTCATGTCATATGTCACTTCTACAATACAAGAAAATTGTATTTTTCCACCACTTTTTCCAAATTTAACAACTTAACTTAATTACATTAAATTTTGACTTTATTTTTTTTCATTAATTAATTAGTAATTTAGATTTTGTAACATTTAAAATTAATGTTTACCTAAAATAAATATCTATCATTATTATACATAATAATCATAATTAGATCAAAATGTAAAAATTTGAATTAGTTGTGGAAATTATTATTATTATTATTATTTTTATGTGTAATAAAGGATAACATCAAATGTCACGTGCCACCTCTACGTTCACCAAAAAGATAATTACAACTTATAAAAAATAAAAGATAAATACAATTTAATATTTTTAAAATATAAATATACTCTATTTTTTAATTTGTAAATAATAAAAAAATAAACACAATTATTATTTTTGTATGTTTTTATTTTTACTCATATAATTTTTATATAAAGAAATTTAATTAAAAATATCCACGTAATACGTGGGTTATAAACTAGTTATATATATATATATATATATATATATATATATATATATATATATATATATATATATATATATATATATATATATATATATATATATATATATATATATATATATATATATATATATATTGCCGACATAGCAGAGAGAAAAAAGCTGACGTGACGTTCTATTATTGGTAGTAATTCTGATTTTTAATGCTGATTTGGCAAGATGTGATTGGCTATAATTCAGAAAAAACTGCAGGAAAAATCGATTTCTGGATTAATAATTCTGCAGTTTAAATTAATAAACGGGATTTCTGGAAAAAAAGGGGATTTCTGGAATATTTTCAACTGCAAGTTATGGGTGATATGAAAACAGAAAAAGCAGAAAAAAAGGACTGAGACCTGGATAAAAGATATATTAACAAACTGTGAAATAATATATGCAGAAAAAAAAGTTCAATCCAGCCGTTTAAATTAATAAAAAAAATGGGATAATATCACAAAAAAAAAAAATTCAGAAATCGTTAGTAATTTGTTGAAAATTGAAACTTACATTATAATATATTTCTGGATAAATATTTCTGCAATATGCAGAAAAAATCTGGATAATATAATAATTGCAAAAGCAGAAAAAATTGAAACCTGGAATATTTGCAACTGCATGTTCTGGATGATATGAAAACAGAAAAAGCAGAAAAAAAGGACCGAAACCTGGAAAAAAGATATATTAACAAACTGTGAAATAATATATGCAAAAAAAAAAAAAATTTTCAACCCAGCAGTTTAAATTAATAAAAAATGGGATAATATCACAAAAAAAATCAGATTTATTAGTAATTTGTTGAAAATTACATGATATAATATATTATCATTGATAAAACTAACAAACCTTGAGATAGATATGCAGGAGAAAAAGTAATTCGTAACATCATCATGCTATAAATTAACTGCTAGATTAATTAATGCAAAGATGGGATTACTTGAATAAACCTTCAAAGGTGAGATTACCTGAATCAAATTTCAAATGTCACGGATTGGAAGACTCTTTTATCCATGGCTCCACAACATCTAAGCATATCAGAAGTGAAGGTGAATTCTTATCATGTTTTCGTTTTCGTTTTTGTTCTTGATTCTTCTATTTCAATTCTAACACTTCTGGTTCCATGGTATAAGTCTGCAAACATAAAGAAAGGAAAAAAAAAAGCTCTAAGAGGAAACCAAAGCACATTTATAGTTGATGTAAATTGACAAATTTAATGCAGAAACACTAATATTTAAAATTCTTTACATGGGTTGTTGATACTTTGTTTCCAAGTGTTAAATTTACTTTATAGTTGACGTAATTATTTGAAACTACCGATAACAAATATATTGTGTGTATCACCTTTCATGTTATAGAATGACAAATTTAATGCAGAAAGGAGTATACCTGCTTCAATTATACGCCAGATTCCATACTACCGAATGAGGATGATCTTAACTCCTACTTCACCTGTCTCCACAACATCCAAACATATCGAATCTTTCACTCCGGTGCTGCAACATTCAGTCATATCAAAACTGAAGGTGCAAATTTTATCATGTTTCACTATTTTCAGAAATCAAAATCAATTTCAAGTGTGTTGTTTAAGATAGAAGCACAACTACTACTAACTTTGCTTTAATCATTCATAGTCAATAACAAATATAATTTCAACTTATCACATCAAAATTTCAAGTGTTTGTTTTGTTTTGTTTTTACATGTCTGTCTCATGTTATTTGCTAGATTGTTGTTTTTATTTTTTTTCCTGTCTGGCAATAGGGTACGGGCCATGGAAAAACAACAAGTTATCTTGTCGTGGCTAGATTGTTGTTTTTATTGAGTCATGGAAATAGTCTCTTTGCATATTGCAATAGAAATCATGTATATATTGTTTTAGAGATTTTTTCCTTCAATCCTCACAAAGCCAACGAGCCTTGTGATCTTACCTAATGTCAGCCCTCATACATGTTGCCTTGTGATAATTTCTAGACATGACAAGAGGAAAGGAAAGGAAAGAGTGGTGAATCCATGGTTTTGCCTAGGTTGTGCTTGGATGTGTTGTTGAACTTGTACTTCTATTATTTATGTTATTCTTATGAGCAGCTTTTTCATATTTATGTCTCAAACCTAATGCCTGATGCCAATTCTAATTTTGGCTTTTCTAATCCTCAAATTTGTTTTTCTGAGCAGCTTCTATTATTTGGTTTTTCTAATTAATATATGAATATATGTCCATCTTCATAAAATTATTGCAATCGTCACATGTGTTTGAATATTAGTCGAGTGCCTAAAGTACCCTTTAGCAACGAAGACATATATGGGGGAAGTCTTGAGGATTAGAATTAAACATGACGATGGATGAATAGGTAACTTAACTTGGAAATCGGACCCAAAAAGAGCAGATAGTCAGATACTGCAATTAAGATGGGACATTCCAAACTGAAAAGCATTTCAATTCTTATGGGACCGATATATTACTTAGTGAAAGTGTACACACACACACACACACAAACACACACACACACACACACACACACATATATATATATATATATATATATATATATATATATATATATATATATCAGTAAAAAACTGTGAAGTATTTAAATGTAAAAAACTGTGAGATAATATATGCAGTAAAATAATAATTTATAAAACCTGAAATATTTGCAGCTGAAATATTGGATAATATCAAAGCAAAAAAAAAATGAAGCCTCAATATATATATATATATATATATATATATATATATATATATATATATATATATATATATATATATATATATATCATAATTTAAAACAGAAAAAGAAGTAATATATGCAGTAAAAAATAAAGGTTCAAACCTGGAAATAGAAAAAGCAGAAAAAAAGATTGAAACCTGAAAAAAAGACATATATGATCATCAATTAAATGCAACTAATTGGGAGATAATATATGAAATAAAAAACTAAACACGAGTATATGCAGTAAAAAATAAAGTTTCAAACTGGGAATATCAAAATAAAAAAAAAAACTGGAAAAAGAAAAAAACAGACAATGCATAAATAATGGGATAACATTATTTCCAACACGTGTTTAAAATTGATATTTAAAGAAAATTCTGCATAACAAACATTTTTGAATTAATGGCGATAATACTTGACAAATTCCAGCACTGTGTTTATAAAGATAACGCGTGACGCGATATTTTCAAAAATGAAGCCTATAACCAAAATATCAACAAAATACTGCTGCAGTAGCTGTGTATCAAAAATCCAGAAAAATTAGGGAGAAGTAACACCCTTACAATTTTTATAACTACCAGCTTTATCATTACCAGCCTTGACTAATTCAAGGCAAAACTATCACTTTTAAGCTACTTATATGCATGTAGCAATAATAATAAAAAGATTTATAAATAGCTCATCTCCTTGCTTTTGCTCATTACCGTTTTCATATTTTCCGGTCAAAAATCAGGTGGCAAGCTGCTAATTTGTGAAGATGCAATGAAAGACTGCTTCAATGAGTTCAACCTGCAGTGAACAAAACAAGGTATGAAAATCTTAATTAGTTGTTATAATAATTACTTAATTCGTACATAAAATTCAACATGCATTTATTTAACTTTCATTCTATTGTGTATATATGACTAAAGTCAACCAAAATGATGCATCATTTAATTATTTTCTTGATTACAATAGGTGAAACGATGTTATGAAGGAAACAGATGTACTTATCTCAAACTTATTGCCTATTTATGTAACTACAAAAATATTTTACAAGCACTTTTAGTAAAAATGATTAAAAATACAAGGTTTGTATTTTTTTGTTTTTCAAATTTTGAAACATATACAATTTAAGACTAAATTATAATTCATTATTATTGTCACAACTTCAAATTTATGGACTTTACTACATCTACCCTTTTACTAATTTCAAAATCTGAACATATACAACTTCAGACTTCATTTTGTTTCACCATTACAATTCTGAATTTTGGATTTTATCACATCTATAACAAAAAAGATACTTTCAAAAATACCTATTGTATTTACACGACCACGTGTATATAAATGATCATTTTAAAATATCATGACTCACTTATATTCTGTACTGATTAATTGGTATGCCATACATTTAGCAGGAAAATGCAGAAGCAACAAGATTGGTCGAGTGAAAGAGAGGATACTCAGTTTCAAAAGGCAAGCACACAAAAGTATTCATGAAATTTCCTTCTTTCATACAAGTTGTAGTTTGGTTTCTTACTTATTAGGTATATTGTTCATAATGTGGGTTCATGTGTGCTACTTCAAAAGTTTTGTTAGGTCTTTTAGCTTACAGCTTATGAACTTATTCAAGTAATTGGTATGCTATATGAATACTGAAAAGATACTGCAACAACAAAAAATAAGCATCATGAAATTACAATAAAATGCACATAAATGACAATCAAGGTCTCAAATAAACAATGAAATGCAAATAAATGACAATAAAAAAAGGTACACTTACCGAGTACCATGAGTCCACGTGGTGTACTGCAATACTGCTAGGCCTTGGGGGATTATTTCCAAAAAAATAGAAGAAGAAGAAGCAATTAAATGTCATATTGAATAGTTGCAACCTATGCTAAATACAATTTGATTAAAAAAATTATACTCCAATTTGTTTATAAGAGATTTCCTGCAGTATGAAGACACTACTTTTGTAGATTGTAGAATATGTTAATTTACCCACATTTTAAACAATTAACAAATTTAAAATAATTTACCTACATATTATTTAACTGACCAGATTGTCATCAAAATCATAGCCCATACATTTTTAGATTTGTAAATGTAATATGATATATAATTATATATTATTAGATAGAAAAATGTCTCTAAATGAATCTTTGAAATGATTTTAAAGCTTATTATAACTAATTAACTTTCAGATTTCAATGGTGTGTAATTGTGTTCAAATAAACTCAAGATAATGACAATCAATCCTGAAATGACTTGGTTCCTGATCTGTACGCTTCTCAGTTCAGTTGTTAATTCAACAGACCCATGGAAAGTCTTACCGATATAACATGTGTTCATAAAGCATTTATATACCAATCATCATTTCAACGCTGCTATATCATTCATGTTTAAAACGTGATGTACTTTTATGTTTTCTTCGTAATTTATCCCCTTCTCATGTGTATTTTACAACACCTCGAAAATCAGAAACCCATACATAAAACACAGATCTAGAAATTAACAAATGAATTTAAACAAATTATCTTAAAACAAACTCAAGGTATCTAGATGATTTGTTGTAAGTACTACATATGAGAAATCTGAAGCAAATCATCAACAATAAAAACGAGATAAAGATAATACCTGATATTAGGGTTTCGGGCGGCGGTGACGATTCTGGTTCTAGTGGAGGCGCTGCACCAGGGACAGCCGCAGCGGCAGTGGTTGTGTGGTGGTGGCAGCCGAGAGAGAGAATCACAGGGTTTGGTTGCGGTAGCCGAGTAGGAGAGATGAGCGTGAGTGTCGAGAGATGAGTACGTGAGGTGAATGTCGAGGGAGAGAGGCGGAGCTGTGAGGATCAGAGTGGTGGTCAGGCGTAACATCCGGCACTAAACCAGGTTAGCGACAATGACCTAATCTGTATTTAATAGCCAATTATAACTTAATCAGTGGTCATTAGAAATTAATCAAGTGATTAACAAGGTTTATTAGAAAATTCAACTCAATTAGAATCAAATTCATCGGTGCGATGAATCGGGAAATCAATTAATCCGATCAATTTACGATATGAGGGATTAATTCAACTAAGTACATAATTAAATTATGATTAGTGACACTAATCATACACTAATACAATTACTTAACATTAATTATGCAAGACTAAAACAATTCATTAAAACAATGCATCCATAAGTATTTATAAAATTACAAGAAAAGGAAAATAGAAGAATACATTTCTAAATACATTTATACAAAAAAAAAATATAAATACATGTATACATACATGCATGGCCGGCCCCTAGGCCATGTGGTGTATTAGAGTTTGACTTTTATTTAACTAATATTACTTTAAACACCATCATTTTGTTTAAATGTGCATACAACTTTTGTCTCCCATGCCTTTCATCATTTGAAAGACAAAAAATTTCTCTATAAATAGGAAGACATTTCATTCATTTTATTCACACCAAAACCCTCTTTTCTCTCCTATTAAAACCGGCCAAGGCACACACACATCACAAACTTCTTCATTCAAGTGTTCTTGGTGTTCTTCAAGAGTTTTGGTGCATATCTTGCAAAGGATTTCAACTTCTACTCAAAATCATATTCTAAATACTTCAAAGTAAGTAAATACTAACTTATTTCATCATACATTTATGTTTATATAAGTCTTGCATAATATATACAATCACCTACAACAACAAGTTTCATAAAAACTCAAGTTTATAAGTTTCTAGTTTTTATTTTTAAGTTGTTTCTTTAAATATGTTTATGAATATATGCACACATTATAAAGGTGTTAATATTATGAAAACATGTGATATATATGTGTTTTTGTAACTTTTAATAACTTTTATACAAGTAGTCTTTGAATAAACAACAAGAATCATAAGTTGTTTCAAGTTTATAAACTACGGATTTTCGGCAGAAAATTTATATCGACTTTGAAAAATCATAACTAATTCATAACTCAACGAAATGAGTTGATTCTTATCTCAAAAGTTAGATCTATGTCTTAACTATATATCTGTAATTTTTCATAATTTATTTTGGAGTTTAAGACCTCCAGAAATTATTTGGGAAACCGAAAGTTTGACAGCTCAAAAATGGCCAACATAGGGTTTTTTAACGAGCTTTTTCACCAACCTAAACATCTCGAAAAATGTCCGTTCTTGATTCTAAAAATCCTTTGTATATAGTAGTTTAATGTCCTAGAAAACCAAAGTCTAAAACATTTTGGAGCTTGGTCAAAAACAACCTCAAAGTAGGCCGAAAAACCTCCGAAAAGCTGGAAAATTATATATATATAAACTTTACGTTTTAAGCAAATTTTATTTATAAACTTGTAATGTTGGGTGCTTTAAGACATAAAAATCTATAAATATATATATCATCATATATTAGAGATATTAAGTCCTTATTATCATTTAGGACCCGTTTAATCTCGCTCGGTGCATCATCCGTCACTTTACGCTAAAAAGCACTTTACACTAGTTTTTACCATCACACGCTCGGTGAGTTCTCATAGCCCCTATTTTCACACTGTTATGTTTTGGGGATGAAATACATGCTTCGTTTTTATATGGACACGAAAATATCTTCATTTCTATTATGTATTACACATGTGGTTCCATTAGCCCTGATATCATGAACCGTTAATTGCATTTATTTGTAAGCGCGAATATATTGTGGATAGATCTATTGGGAGTCATGTCCCCCACTCGAGTTAGTCGGGTTGGCTAACAGCGGGTGCATATATATTCAACACACGGTATTACGTATGGGAATACTGCACAGGGCAAACTCATTTTAAATTAAGCTTCGGTTGCATGATGATTTATATGTAATACATAACAAGGAATTTATGATTTTATAAATTCAATCTCTATTATTGTTGTCCATACAAGTCAGATTTACGTATAAACCTATGAGCTCACCAACAATTTTGTTGACGTATTTTAGCGTGTATTTTCAGGAAATTAAGGCAAGTCACCATATCGGTAGTATTTTCAAGCTTCCGCATTTAAGGAGTCGCACTCAGTTTCAAACCATTGGAGATTTATTTGCATTATTTTGTATGAATTAATCATGTATTTAAATCTCTGTACCTTGCGAACTTCTCTTTATTATTTTGGGTCATGTAAAACATTTATATCTTTTAAAGTTACTCCGATGTATTTTTTGAAAACGTCCATATAGTGGTCGTTCATTATGATTATAGTTACGCTTCCGCGACGTCGCGCTTCGTTGCCAACCGGGGTAACGGGGTGTGACAGATTGGTATCAGAGCCATAGTTATAGTGAACTAGGTTGCATTAGTACCCTAGACTATAACTGCAGTTAAGTGTTACTAGTTTTAAAAATATTTTGTAACTAACTAAAAGACTATGAATGGACCTTGATAGCTGAAAACATGTCCCACCCGGAGACTATCATCTTGTCAGATTCAGAGGATGAGTACACCCCTACGAGCCCCGCAGCCACTGAGATTTTCACTGAAGGAGAAACATCTGAGGAAGAAGACCCCTCTGAAGACCCAATGGAGGAGTCAGAAGAGGAACCAATGGAAGAAGATAACGCTGGAGAGAATCCACCGCCCCCAACAGTCCCCGCTCGCATTCCATACCACCCGGCAGAGCCGTCATCTAAGCCATATCGGCCTTACCCAAATGGCCCCAAAATGTTGTACACACCCCGAAAGCGGGTGATCACGCCAAGAAGGGAGTCAATTCCTACCCCGACTCCCCAACCCAATCCCCCACCGCACACCGACGTGTAGACGCCCGACGATGGGGCTGGATACCTGAAACCCTCCGTGAATGGAGGCAAGAGGAAGGAATCCCTCCCCACAGTTGATTTCACTCTGAAGATATCCAATAAAACCAACTTTACTTTGATGAAAAATGTCTCTAAATGAATCTTTGAAATGATTTTAAAGCTTATTATAACTAATTAACTTTCAGATTTCAATGGTGTGTAATTGTGTTCAAATAAACTCAAGATAATGACAATCAATCCTGAAATGACTTGGTTCCTGATCTGTACGCTTCCCAGTTCAGTTGTTAATTCAACAGACCCATGGAAAGTCTTACCGATATAACATGTGTTCATAAAGCATTTATATACCAATCATCATTTCAACGCTGCTATATCATTCATGTTTAAAACGTGATGTACTTTTATGTTTTCTTCGTAATTTATCCCCTTCTCATGTGTATTTTACAACACCTCGAGAATCAGAAACCCATACATAAAACACAGATCTAGAAATTGACAAATGAATTTAAACAAATTATCTTAAAACAGACTCAAGGTATCTAGATGATTTGTTGTAAGTACTACATATGAGAAATCTAAAGCAAATCATCAACAATAAAAACGAGATAAAAATATTACCTGATATTAGGGTTTCGGGCGACGGTGACGATTTTGGTTCTAGTGGAGGCGCTGCACCAGGGACAGCCGCAGCGGCAGTGGTTGTGTGGTGGTGGCAGCCAAGAGAGAGAATCACAGGGTTTGGTTGCGGTAGCCGAGTAGGAGAGATGAGCGTGAGTGTCGAGAGATGAGTACGTGAGGTGAATGTCAAGGGAGAGAGGCGGACAATGACGGCTAGGGTTTGGCCGTCGACGAACAACGAAGACGAAGAGCGAGCGAGCGAGTAAGAGTGAGCAGGAGGGAGACGAGTAGGTGAAGCTGGTGGTTGTTGGACTCGCCAGCGGAGAGAGTCAGCGGCGGAGGTTGTCGCCGGTCGGTGAGCAGAGAGAGAGAGAGAGAGAGAGAGAGAGAGAGAGAGAGAGAGCGAAGAGGGAGGGTGTGTGTGAGCGGTGTGTGTCTGTGTGTTTGTGAGGCCAAGAAGGCAAGAAAGAAGGGAAAGGGGAAAAGAGGGGGCTCCGACCCGGGTATGACCCAACCCAATATTTGAAAACATTTTTAATAACTTCCCCACCTTAAATTTTATTAGATACTAGGTTATTACCCATGTATTACATGTGTTAATTTTAGAAATTGATATTTATATATATGTATAATATAATAATTACATGAATAATAAAGTTTGCTTAATTTTAGTTATATATGGAAAAAATAAATGGATTGACGAAAACGCAAAAAACATGAAAACATGTTGGCTTTTTTCATAATAAACCCTGAATTTTATACGACACTTTTACCATCATTTTATATTTTCATGACAATTTTAACATTCATTTTATAATTTTATTGATAGTTTATTATGATTGAGATGTGTTTTAAAAGCATAGTAACTTAAATAATATAAAAGCTTTTAAATAAACTGAAGTCCAATAAAATATATTTTATTATGTTATTATTTAATCAAAAAAATATGTGATTGCACATCACCCGAGCAACGCACGGGTATTCAACTAGTTATATAATTATGGTAGATGGAGGATGATGAAAAGAGAATGTTGAGTGAATACCAAATGCTAAATGAAATTAGATTTCTCTCTCTCTTTTCAGCCAAACATGAAATTTAAGGATTTTGAAATTCAAATCCTAAACGAAAGGTTCAAATCCTTCAGACCAAAGTCCCCTCAGGGGCGTTTAGTTCGCGGATTTCCTGGGATTCACTGGGATTTGCATTTAAAATCCTATGTTTGGTTCGCAGATTTCAGTAAGGATTTAAAATCCCAGGATTTCTTAAATCCCTCCATTCTTTGTTATTTAAAAACCCAACCTCCCCCCTAGGATTTTAAATCCCAGTTTTTTGTCCCGTTTAAAAATTACAATTAAAAGTTATCAACGGGGGTTTAAATGATGTGTGATACTTGGCAATCGGTTTCAACAATTAAAATTTATTACACTTAGGTTATTTACAGGTCCACGTAGGATTAATAACCGATTTCAACCGGTTACCGATTGATAAAACCTTGATTTACTGATTTTTAGTTAGTTTGGGGTTTATAATGCAACGAAAAATGATTTGGGGTTTTAATCACAAAAAACTGACAAGTTAATGGTTTTAATCACAAAAAACTGACAAGTTAGAGGTTTTTTGCGTAATTATCCCTTTTCAGATTAACAATTTTTTCCTAAAAGATAATGCAAATTCTTTAACAAAATTCTGAGAAATACAAATGCTGCATAATGCAAATCCTTTGACAAAATGCAAATCCCACAGAAAAAATCTACGAACCAAACGCCCCCTTAGTGTTTGTATTTGTATTTGTGTGCCAAAATGACATCATCAAGAATGGTAACTGACGTCAAAAGTCATCAAAGCATCATCTCAAAGAACGTTAACGAACAAGGTTCGCCTACATATGAGAATAAATAATAGAAGATATTATTTCTAATTTTAATTAAGTTATTAGATGATTATTAATTAAATAAACTTAAGTTAATGGAGAATTAAATGCAATATTTGGTATTGTAATAAACAAAATTATCAAAAGTTATTTACAAAAACACTGAGGTTTAAAATTTTATTTCCCTAACATTTTACTTTCAAATTTAATTATCAAATGATAGTATTTTTTTTCACAATTTTCATATATTATTATTTTTTCCCATCTTTAATTTTTATTTTCAATTTTCATACTTTAAAAAAATATAAACTACACAACTGATCCTTAAAGTAGTTTAATTTTATAAATGCCAACTTAGTTTTTTTTTCGTTTCAATTTTTACAAATTTTATTATTAATTTCACTTTGTTGCAATTTATGTAAATATATAATAAATAAATAAATACACACACACACGCGCGCACATACACACACACACACACACACACACACACACACACACACATATATATATATATATATATATATATATATATATATATATATAGAGAGAGAGAGAGAGAGAGAGAGAGAGGGGTGGGTTCAATGGAAAACCTATATGCATCGGAAAACCCGGGAACCACTTTATAGCCATTGGATCGGCTGATGCATCACGCGGGAATTTGATGCATCACGCGGGAATTTGGTGCATCACGGGGGAATTTGGTGCAGCACGCGGGAAATTTGATGTATTTGTGGTGGTGCATGGAGGTTTTCCAAAGTTTTCCGATGCATGTTGGTTTTCTATTGAATCCCCCTCTATATATGTATAGATTTGGGTTCAAAAAAGTACCAATAAGAATTGAGTGTACCAAGAGTACTCGTCCAAAGCCACAAGATTAAATAAATCAATGGTTGTGATCAAAAATTGAAATTCCATGCGCATCTCTTTTTTTTAGCTGGAAGGGTATTTTCGTAATTACAGCGATCATTCACAATACATATAAAATGATCATTATCATTACTTAATTGATCATTCACATTACTTAATTACTCATTCACAACACTTATTTGATCATTCACAAGAATTATTTGACTATTTACAGTTCTTTTACACTTATTTGATCATTCACAACATTTATTTGATCATTCACAATAAATATTTGATTATTTACACTTCTTGTATAATTATTTGATCATTCACATTACTTAATTCACCATTCATATTACTTAATTGAGCATTCATATTACTTAATTGACCACTCACATTACTTAAATGATCATTCACATTACTCTTAATTGATCATTCACATTACTCTTAATTGATCATTCACATTACTTAATTGTTCATTCACAACATTTATTTGATCATTCACAAGAATTATTTGACTATTTACAATTCTTTTACACTTATTTGATCATTCACAACATTTATTTGATCATTCACAATAATTATTTGACTATTTACACGTCTTCTATAATTATTTGATCATTCCCAATAATTATTTAACTATTTACACTTCTTCTGTAATTATTTGATCATTCACATTACTTAATTGACCATTCACATTACTTAATTGATCATTCACATTACATAAATGATCATTCACATTACTTAATTGACCATTCACATTACTTAAATGATTATTCACATTACTTAATTGACCATTTACATTACTTAATTGATCATTCACAACACTTATTTGATCATCACATGAATTATTTGACCATTCACAATATTTATTTCATCATTCACAATAATTATTTGACTATTTACACTTCTTCTACACTTATTTGATCATTCACAATAATTATTTGACCATTCACACTTCTTCTACACTTATTTGATCATTCACAATAATTCTTTGACCATTCACACTTCTTCTACACTTATTTGATCATTCACAACACTTATATGATCATTCACAATTCTTCTACCCTTATTTGATCATTCACAACATTTATTTGATCATTCACAAGAATTATTTGACCATTCATAGTATTTATTTGATCATTCACAACACTTATTTGATCATTCAAATTAATTATTTGACCATTTATAATAAGTTTAGAAGAAGTGTGAATGATCAAATAAGTGTAGAAAAAGTGTAAAAGTCCAATAATTATTGTGAATAATGAAATAAATACTGTAAATTGTCAAATAATTCATGTGAATAATCAATTAAGTGTTGTGAATGATCAATTAAGTAATGTGAATGGTCAATTAAGTAATGTGAATGGTCAATTAAGTAATGTGAATGATCATTTAAGTAATGTGAACGATCAAATAAGTAATGTAAATGGTTAATTAAGTAATGTGAATGATCAATTAAGTAATGTGAATGGTCAATTAAGTAATATGAATGATCATTTAAGTAATGTGAATGATCTACATTTGTTTAACTAATTATTTAGATCTACATTCAAATAATTATTGTGAACGATCAAATAAGTGTTGTGAATGATCAAATAAGTGTAGAAGAAGTGTAAAAGTCCAATAATTATTCTGAATGATGAAATAAATACTGTAAATGGTCAAATAATTCATGTGAATGATCAAATAAGTTTTGTGAATGATCAATTAAGTAATGTGAATGGTCAATTAAGTAATGTGAATGGTCAGTTAGGTAATGTGAACGATCATTTAAGTAATGTGAATGATCACTTAAGTAATGTGAATGATCATTTAAGTAATGTGAATGGTCAATTAAGTAATGTGAATGATCATTTAAGTAATGTGAATGGTCAATTAAGTGTTGAAGAATTGTGAATGGTCAAATAAGTGTTGTGGATGATCAAATAAGTGTACAAGAAGTATAAATAGTTAAACAAGTGTTGTGAACGATCAGTTAAGTAATGTGAATGATTTGCTACTGCTTGCTTGACTGAAGCATCTTGATCAGTAACAATGAGGTTTGGTTTATGCCCCATATTACGAACAAATGCATCAAACAACCACCCATATGACTATTGATTCGCTTGCTATTAAACCCGCTCCGAATGTCACACATTTCTTGTGATTATTAATTCCAGTGAATGTCATAAACACCATCATATATCTAATAAATGAGACAACAAATCAAATAAATAAATAGAGAAAAACAAAACCACGGAAAACATATGTTAATCTACATAGTTTATAGAAGATCTATATAAATAACATAAAATCTATATAGAGTACAGACAATATATAAAAAACTACTTAGAATACAAAATAATCTACATAGATAGAGCATAGAACAAAAAAATCTGAGAAAAAACTACAAATACTCCAATCAAACATAAACTTACTTGTTTGCAGAGTATGTAGCGTCAACAGAGACAACATCCCCAAATGCCTTGTAGTTCAGTTTCATGGTTTCGTGAGCCTAAAACAAGCATACTAACACACCATCACTATTGCATTTTGACTCACATGAGAAGTTTGGAACATATTTTGGTTTACTTATCAAGCGGTTGACCACCATTTGAGCATCGTTATCACCAATGAAACGATTCGGATCTCTTTTAAAATTTTTGGATGCGTTTCTACTGAATTTTAAGTTCTTATAACCACCAGCAACGTCGGACAAGTATCTACGAGCAACAATAGGACCAACATTCGCCCTGGACATGTTGTGTAAAAATGACTTGTCAGAAGTCAAGTCGTCTACGCTTCTTTAGCATGCGTTTCCTGTGTCATCTGACAACAACCGATGCTGTGTGCCTCGACAAAATCATAAATGAGGTACTTTTTTGAAGCCACAGGTAACAACTCTATCGTTGTTCTTTTTTTGCCGTTCCTTTCCTAGTGTCAAAACCAGATAGATCAACATAATTCTCATACATGCCAACAGCGTCACTTAGCGACGAATACACACTGTATTTTTTTTGGTTTTAAGTGAGACGAAATGTTTGGTATCCAATATCTCCCTCCCTTGGGAGTCGTCTTCTCAGAGCCCTCGTCGTTTAGCAAGGTCTTGAGCTTTTCATCTTTACCCGATTCTGTGAGTACAAAATATTATATAGAATAGAAAATATGAATATCATAGGATAACATAAAATCTATAAGAAGAAGACAAATTAAAGAATCCAGAATCTATATAGATTTATAGAAGATCTATATAGACAACAGAAAATCTATATAGATTACAGACAATCTGTAGGTCCCGAGAGGTTCCCAAAGTATATAGCTTTAAGCTGTAGAGGGGGGGGGGGGTGAATACAGCTATTTAAAAACTACACACTATTTCTCAATGTTTGTATGTATTATCAACAAATTGTTAATTACAAACAAGCTTGAATGCGGAAATGTTCAAGCTGAGATGACAGATACAACAGTATGTTCACTAGTCTAAGACAGACTCAAACTAGTTTACAATGAATACACTCACTAAGAAGCACTCACTGTGTTTACAAGACTTAGAGGGACAGCTTATGTAGAACAGCTTGGACACAAAGAAACTGTATTACACAGGCAGGCTTGCATGCATGAAAAACACACTTGCACGTTCACTCTTGGCTTCAGCACTTAGCTTTTTGGCTTGCTTATCCTTTCTGACCTTAGAAGCTTCCTTTTATACTCTCTCAGAGGATCTAAGAGAAACTTCTTCATTGGACGGAATGAAAAAGGAGAAGTCTTGTTTGAAAAGACAACATAACTTTTCTGCACTTTTCTGAAAAGCAGACTTGTCTTCATATGTGCAGAACTTTTGTCTTTTCACTTTGTCTACTGTTGCATTGCCTTTAACTAATTTAGGAATGTCAACTTTGCGTCTTTCTTCCTTGTAAAGGCCTATTTTGATATAAGAAAAAGGTCTGTCACCCTTTTTCAAATATCCTTTTGTCTTCATGTTGCAGAACAGCGTGGGCAGGTTGAGCAGTTCTGTTTTACACTTTGTCTTCGACTTTGTAAACTGATCTTGTAGCCAAAAACAATACATGATGACTTGGAAACGTATTCCATAAAGTGTTTAGCCTGTTCACAAAGAACAGGTTCTGTTCACAAAGAACAGAACACTTGAAAAGTGCCCAAGCTGCTCACCAGTGTAGAGCAGCGTAGACAGTTTATGTCCAGCCTGTTCAGCAGACAGAGCAGCTTGGACAAACTGTCTTAGTTGCAACACATGCAACATATAGAACAGCTTTAGACTGATATTGCAAATCATTTTCAGGTTTCAATAAGGCATATAACAGGCCTTAATTTCAACCTTCAAATGCATCAACAGGTTTGATCAGAAATCTCCCCCTCAGATGTAGAACAGCTTTGACTGAGGCCTTTTTGTGCCTAACAATCTCCCCCTATTTGCAATAACCAGACTAAGCTGGTCTTATCAAAAATCACTATATATTTTTACAGTACATTTTTTTTTGCTGAATTGAAATTACAACATCACAGTAAAGTAAAAGATCAGTTTATATATACACTGATTCTTGATTACATACAACACCACATGTTTTTAGAAGAGTACAACTAATGTACTAAAGTATTTTACAACTAATGTAAAAGAAAAGATTACAACTTATGTAATGATGTACAACTAATGTACAAGATGTACAACTAACGTACAAAAGTATTTGGACTGTTTGTGTTGGGAGCAGATAATGGCAAGCTTGTCCAACTGATGGACAGCTTTCATTCTTCACCTACCCAGACGGTAGATGGACTTCACTCCATTGGAGGGGGACCCTGGAACATCTATTCCAGCTCATCTCTTGTATCCTCAAGTTCCTCAACTTCACTTCTGATGACCATGAACTTGGGATCATTGAGCTCACCTCTTTCATAGAAGCCTCTGAGCTGATCCCAGACGGCTGCTCTCCATTTGCTAGACTGCCTAAATGAAACTGCAAGTCTGAAGGCGGCAAGTTGTCTCAGATCAACTTTATACAGCTCTGAGGCTCTTTGGAAGCACTTCTTCTGAGTTAGGGGATCTACAAAAAATGCCCCCAGCTCAGGTTCTTCAATAATCTTGCCATCCTCAAACTCTATTCCTTTAGGCAAGCTATGATCAACTCCTTTCATTTCAATGGCATAGTCGCCCTGTTCAATCAGTGTAAGGAGTAGCTCCATCTCTGTGTCCTTCCTTGTCCTCCTGGCCTTTATTTTTGGATGTGTCATAAAGACAACTTCACTAACTTCCTTAGATATCAGGCCAAGATCCTTTACTCTTTCCATCAACTTCTTGACATATGCCCTGATTTCTTTAGCAGTTTCAGACTTTGATTCACTCAGGGCAACTGCCAGCTCAATCCACTCCCTGTATCCCATCTGTGCTACATCAGTGTGGTCATAAGTTTCCAATTCTGGGCCTGTTGCACCCATCCTTGTTATTTTAAGCTTCCACTGACTGCCTTTCCTTGATACAGGGCCAGCTTTGACAATTGCTTCCTTGGCTAGCCTTCTTTCAGCAACATCATGAAACTTTTTCCTAGCCAAGTTGTCAAAGTGGTATTTAGCTCTTGCATGAGGTACTGTTGATTTGGTCACAGAGACCTGAGTACCTTTCTCTACTTCCTTCTCTTTCTCGCCTGCTGATTGTCTAGCAGCTTCCATTATTTTCTTTTGCACCTCCAAGGTAGACATTTTAATTTTCTTTGCTTCTTGGAGAGCAAAAGATTTAGCAGCTTTGGCAGATTCCTCTTCTTTTCTCATAACCTCTAGGGCTTGAAGCTGTTCTTCTCTAAACTCAAAATATTTGTGCATAGGAAGACCCATCTCTTTGGCCCTGGCCTTGTGGAATCTGATTTCAGTTTCTTTCTGCTGCATGGAATCATCAGCTGCCTTTTCTTTTCCTTTAGCTGCTGCTGTAGTGACAGCAGCCTCAGGAATTTCCTCTTCTTCTTTTTCTTCTTCAGTTAGAATTAAGTGCCTTCTTTTACTGCTAGGCCTGTCCTCAGGAATGACTTCCTCCCCCTTAGACTGAGCAGGGTTTGGAGAGACATCCTGAGTAGGCAGAGCAGCTTGAGAGGCACCTTCAGCTGTACCTGTAAAAACATCTGCTGGCTGATCAGTGTGAGTTGCAGACACTGGTATCTCCTTAGGAGAAGAAGTTTTCTCCCCCTTAGACTTAGTCTTCGAGGCAGATGACTTCTCCCCCTTTGAAGGAGATGAAGCAGCGACTTCAACACCTGGTCTGCCTGAAGACACAAAGTCAGCAGGCTTGCCAGCAGGTTTAGTAGAAGGTTTAGGACCAACAAGGCTAGTCACTAAGAAAGCCAAGTTATCCTTCACCTCTATAAGCTGGGAAAGACAGGTCTGAAGAGAAGAGGAGTGGGAATCAGCAAGGGTTGTAAGCTTAACAATATTTTCCCTGTCAGACGCTGTGAACAGCAGAGTTTGCAGCTGTGCAAGATGAAGTTCTAGAGAATCTTGCACATCAGCAAGATCTGATGACACAGAGTTGGAAAGGGAGCCAATTAGAGTTTGTAGCTAGCCAGAGTGGCTGGAAGAGTAGAGTTGCAAGAAGTAAGAAGTGATGACAGCTGTTGAGAAATTGCTGTCATTGAGGACACAGAGTCCTGCTGTATGGAAAGAATAGAGGAGAGGGAGGTGGACACATCTTGCAGCTGAGCAGTGAGTGCTAACAGCTGTGGAGAGTGATCAGGCTGTGGAGTGGTAGGGAAAGAGGCTTTGAACGAATCAAAGAACCCTTGAAGCTGTGCAGACACAGAGTCTGATATGATGGAGGGGAGAGAAGACATAGAGGATTCTATAGAACTAACTTTGTTGGTCAGCAATGAAAGCTGATCCTTCAAAGGCAGGTCTTTAGGAGATGGAGGGGTATGGGTAGATTGTTTTGAGTGGGTAGATGGAGAAGATGATGATGAGGCTGGTGTTTGAGGATGAGATGGAGATGGAAGAGAAACTTTTGAAAGAAGCTCCATAGCCTGGGCAAAAGTTAGATGGCCCAGGGTGGAGGGGTCAAGGGGTCCTTCAGCAGCGGCTGTAGCTGCATCACCAGGAGAAGGGGTTGGTGTTGAGGGCCTTTCAGATGCTGCTTGTGCTGCAACATCCTCATTTAGGCCAGTGGTGGTTCCCTCTGCAGTGCCTTGGTGGAAAAGCACCTCATCATTGGGAGATGGGATATGCATTTCAACATCAGCAGTGGTGAAACCTGCCGATGGAGTTTGCATGGAGGGAGCAGCCTCACCAGAGGGATGGTGTGATCCCTGAGGTTCATCAGCTTGGGTTGTTGGTCCCTCAGCAGCTGTTTGGTGTAGAACAGCTGTATCATGGGGAGCAGAAGTTTGAGGCTGAGCTGCTGATTGGTCTATACCAGCAGCGTGGGCACCTCGTGCAGACTCAGGGTGTGAGGAGATTTTAGTGGGGGACAGTGTGGACACAGTATGGAGTGGAGAGGACTCCTGTCTTTCAATATCCTCAGCCTGTTGGGAGGCTGGGATAGTTGATGTGGGTATCTCCGTTTGTACAACTGGTTCCTGTTGGGAGGAACCAGAGGGTCTAGGCTGACTCTGGGTAGACTCAGATTGGAGTGAAGCAGGCTCCAAATGAGCTGAACCTTCTCCCAAAATAGGAGAGGCAGCAGGGGTTGCTTCTTTTTCAACTGAACCCTGTTGAGAGGGAACAGAGGAGGTGGTTGGTTTAGCTGATTTCTTTTTGGAGATGGATTTTCTGTGATAGAGGATGGATGGAGTGGGTGATTGAGGAGAGGAGAGAGGATCTGTTTGGACAGGGTGTGAGACTGGGCCAGGAACAGTGGGGCTGGCCTGTTCCATGGTCTCTTGTGCCACAGAGGCACTAGCCACTAAGGCTTCAGGCTCAACAAATGAACCAGGGTGAGGAGTCTGCTCCTCCTCAGCCACAGAGGCTAAAGGAGCAGACTTAGTCTGAGCTGATTTGGCCTTCTTTTTCACAGGCCCAGCTTCAGCAGTTGCCAGGGTCCGCTTGACAAGTTTGGACCTGGCTTTGGATTTTCTGGCGGGAGCAGCAGCTTCAGGATCCACCCTCACATCAGAGGGTCCTTCCACCAAACCTAACAACCTCCTCATTGGTGTGGATAGAGGAGGCTCATTTTGAAGTACAGGAGTATGAAAAATTCTATTCCCTATGACAGGGAATGCAGCAGACTTAAGTAAGGGCTGAGAGTTGTATAGTTGCTCACCACAAACATGGCTGAAAATGAGACTTAGAAACCTGGGATAACGGACAGCAGCTGGTCTTGGCTCTTGCTGCACCAGGTTTCTCAGGTTCGAAAAGATCCACTTAGCCATGTCAAGAGTAGTCCCATCCACTAGCTGTAGGACTATTGGAACTTCATCTCTACTGAGTTGGTCAAATGAACCAACTTTGCTGCTAAAGCTCATCATCACCGAAGCAAATAGAAAGCTGTAGGTAGGAGACAAATCCTTCCTGTACAATGTTGCTCCAATTTTGGGTTCTGCTACACCACAGAAGCGTAGCAGATTTCCCATTTGCTCGTTCTCAGGCTGGGGCAGATCATATGACTCAGCAACAGGCAGATGAAGAACCTCCCTCAGAAGATCAACAGTTATCTCAATGGTTTGAGTCCCATTAAGAATAGTTCCTTTGATGACCTTAGTGTTGGGATTGTAGGAACAGGTGTACCAGAACTCATACACCATCTCCTGGTACAGGACACCAGGAGTTGCAGTCATGGCATAGTTCAACGGATGAACTTGCAGAAACTCCACCATTTGATCGTAGCCTTTTCCCACATAATTTTTGGGAATAGTGAGGTTTGCTATGTAGTTTGTGGGTTTGATGGTCAGCATTGTGGTGACTGATGAGTGTTTGACAACATCATCACCAACGAACACTAGGAGAAAGGGATTAGGGTTGTGAGCCATTTGGGAAGTTTTGAAGTGTGAAGAAGCAAAAGACACTTAGTCGATTTTTAGGGTTCTTGAGGATTTCTGGAAATGATGAAGAAAATGAAACAGTAGTTTGGTATTTATAGGATTTGAATGTGAGTGTGTATGAGAGAGAAGATTTTGGGCGGTTTGATTTAAAATAGTCATTAACGGAAAACGGAACGGTTGTCCATGTCAGACCGTTTGTCAGACCACTTGATTTCTTTTTAATCACTTACACACGTAATCCACATTATCCGCAGTAATTAAGTTAAATAAAATATTAATTAAGTAACTTAATCTTGAAGAAAGGTAATTAAAATTTTTGGTCTAAGCTGTTGGTCAACCCTGTGATGACCAAGGTCATCATAAGCTGTTCAAGCTTCAAGCTGTTCATCTTTCAAGCTGTTCCTCCAGCCTGCTCTTTTTTGTAAGAGCATGGTTGTGTTCAACAGGTGAACAGGTTACAAGAGAAAAACTTGTAAGACAGTGTGAAGAAATGAACAGGTTGAGAATTGAACCATCAGAGCAGGCTGGACGAATAAACTGATTTTGTTCAGCCTGTTGTATGCTCAAGCTGTTCAAGTTTTTCAGACAAATGACTAAGTACAGAACATGTATAACCTGTTCTGTCTAAGCTGTTCTGAGAAACTTGAGCAGAGTGAAACATACAGATTTTTAGACCATTGAGAAACACTTAGTCACTCTTGTTTAACATGCCCAACTTGCTGAGAAGGTAATTAAACCTTGTTTCATCCAGAGGTTTGGTGAAGATGTCTGCAAGCTGTTCATTTGTGGAAATAAAACTTACCTCCACATTACCTTTCTGAATGTGATCCCTGGTGAAGTGATGTCTGACTTCAATATGCTTTGTTCTTGAATGAAATACTGGATTGTTGGAGATGGCTATGGCACTTGTATTATCACACAGAATAGGAGTTTTCCTATACACAAGACCAAAATCTTCAAGCTGATGCTGCATCCACAGAATCTGCCCACAGCAGCTTCCAGCAGCAATGTACTCAGCTTCAGCAGTAGAAGTGGATACTAAGTTCTGCTTCTTGCTACTCCAAATGATCAACTTTCCACCAAGGAGTTGACATCCACCTGTTGTGCTTTAACTGTCTAGCCTGCAGCCTGCAAAATCAGAATCTGAATAACCTGTTAGTTCAAGGCTTGAGTCTTTGGGATACCAAAGACCCAAACCTGGTGTACCCTTTAGGTGTCTGAAGATTCGTTTAACAGCAGCTAGATGAGATTCCTTTGGATCAGCTTGGAACCTAGCACACAAACAGGTTGCAAACATAATATCAGGTCTACTAGCAGTTAAATATAGCAAGCTCCCAATCATGCCTCTGTAAGCTGTTACTGAAACAGCTTTACCACTGGCATCAGCATCTAATTTTACATTAGTTGCCATTGGGGTTTTTATTGGAGAACTTTGATCAAATTTGAACTTTTTCAATAGATCTAAAGTGTACTTTCTTTGATTTATA
Source organism: Centrapalus pauciflorus (assembly GCA_020465985.1). Lineage (NCBI taxonomy): Eukaryota > Viridiplantae > Streptophyta > Magnoliopsida > Asterales > Asteraceae > Centrapalus > Centrapalus pauciflorus. The sequence continues at coordinate 252,981 of JAANYP010005932.1, forward strand.
AAAATTCCAGTTGAGGTTTGTTTAACCTGTAATCCTAAAAAGAAAGTAAGTTCTCCCATCATACTCATTTCATACTTGGATTTCATGAGTAATGAAAAATTCTTGCATAGGTGCTCATTAGTAGAACCAAATATTATATCATCCACATAAATTTGAACAAGCATAATGTCAGATTTCACTTTCTTTATGAACAGTGTAGTATCCACTTTACCTCTGGAATACCCATTGCTCATAAGGAACTCAGTAAGAGTGTCATACCAGGCTCTAGGGGCTTGTTTGAGACCATAGAGAGCTTTGTCCAACTTATAGACAAAACCTGGATGTTGTTCATTTTTTCAAAACCTGGAAGGCTTGCTTGACATAAACTTCTTCTTGCAGCTTCCCATTCAAAAATGCACTCTTCACATCCATTTGAAAATACCTTAATGCTCTTATGAGCAGCGTTAGGCTAGATACAAACGAATTGCTTCTAGCCTGGCCACAGGAGCAAATGTTTCATCATAATCAATTCCTTCCTCCTGTCTGTAGCCCTGAGCAATCAGTCTTGCCTTATTTCTAATGACATGACCTTGCTCATCCATCTTATTCCTGAAGGCCCATTTAGTGCCAATTATAGTTTTACCTTTAGGAGCAGGGACCAGCTTCCATACATTGTTTCTCTCAAACTGATTGAGCTCTTCTTGCATGGCAGTGATCCAATTGGCATCTTTTAGTGCTTCATCAACCTTCTTTGGCTCCATCAGTGAAACAAAACTAGAGAACATACAAAAATTCCCTAAGCTGTCCCGTCGTGTTTGTATCCCTTTGTTGATGTCACCAATTATTTGATCATTGGGGTGACACCTGATCCACTTAGGATCATTTTTCAATGATGATTCACCTGAGTTGTTAACATCTTCAGCAGGTCCTGTTGAACAGCTCTCAAGATTTTCAGACATACTGTTGTCTTGAGCCTGTTCACTTGTTAAACATGTCTGACCACTGTTGAACATATCAGCAGAAGAACTGGGAAAATCAGCATTGATAGGTTCTGGACATGCAGTTGTAATTAAGTCAGTACATTTATTCACACAGGGTGTATTGACATAATCATCATCATGTCCATCATGATTAACAGGTTCCACACTGGGTGTAGTGGAAGCTTTTGAGTCCTCTTCATTGTTTGAATGCATCAGATCATCAAAGTTAAGTTCTCCTGAAACTGATTCAGGAACAGCTTTGGTGAAAGCATTCTTGGACTCTTCAAAGGTGACATTGATAGATTCATCTATCACCTTTCTTTTGTTGTTGTATACTCTGTAGGCTTTAGAGATAGCAGAGTAGCCAACAAACACACATTCGTCAGCTTTAGGTTCAAACTTTGTCAATTGGTCCCTTTGATTTAGAATGAAGCAGGGACATCCAAACACATGGAAGTAACTGACATTTGGCTTCCTTCCTTTGAGTAGCTCATAAGGAGTCTTGTTTAACCTTTTTACCACTAAGGATCTGTTTTAAGTGAAGCAGGCAGTGTTGACAGCTTCAGCCCAGAATGATGAAGGTAAACCTGATGCACACAGCATGGTTCTAGCAGCTTCAATAAGAGTTCTGTTTCTCCTTTCAGCAACTCCATTTTGTTGTGGAGTTCTTACAGCTGAAAAGTTTTAAGTGATTCCTTTCTCTTCGCAGAAGGCTTCAAGTGTTTCTGAATTCAGTACCATGATCACTTCTTAGCTGCTTTACTTGAGCAGAGTTCAGCATCTCCATCTTTTTCACAAATCCAATAATTTCTCTAGCAGCCTCTCCTTTGCTCTTTAGAAAGATCACCCATGTGTACCTGGAGAACTCATCAACCATTACTAGAGTGTATCTTCTTCCTCCTAGACTTGGGACATTTACAGGTCCAAACAAGTCCATGTGGATTAAGAAGAGTGGAGTATCAATAGAGAAGTTATGTTTGGATTTAAAAGATGTTTTCCTCTGCTTGCCTTTTTCACAAGCTGTGCAGAGTTTATCTTTAACAAAGGTTATAGAAGGCAAACCTGTCACCAACTCTTTCTTACAGAGTTTATTGATGTTCTTGAAGTGGAGATGTGACAGCCTTTTGTGCCATAACCAGTTTAAGTCTGCATTTGTTCTTGTGAGAAAGCAGGTTTCAGTTGTGGAATCAACAGATTGCATGTCCACAACATATACACCTTTCTTTCGTTGAGCACATAGCACAACTTTGCCTTGGGGATCCAATATGTAACCCAAGTGCTCATCAAAGTTAACCTTGTAGCCAGCATCACACAGTTGGCTTATGCTAACAAGATTATGTTTTAGCCCAACCACATAGGCCACTCTTTTGAACACAGCAGCACCAGCTTTAAAGGTTCCATATCCCTCAGTGGATCCCTGTACATTGTCACCAAATGTGACTTTTGGCCCTTTTTCAGGCCTGAGATCACTCAGCAATTCTTTACAACCTGTCATGTGCCCTGAGCAGCCACTGTCCAAGTACCAAACCTGGGAAGGTTGTTTTTCCTGCAGAGTGATAAGAGAAATATTAGTTACTTTTAGGGGAACTCATCACAGAGATGAGTTCTCCTACTTCATCAACATTGGTTGATGGACTTATAATATCCACACTAATATTCCCAATTTGAATGGTGTCAGCTTGGATACCATTTTTATTGACTGAGATGTTTCCAACACTACTTGCAACAGCTGTGAGAGAACTATCAGAGTCAACAGGCCTCATGTCCTCAAGTTCAGGACAGTCTTTGGCCAGATGTGTCTTCTTTCCACATTTATAACATTTTCTCTTTTTAGTATTTTTGGAAGAAGAACTTTCAGAAACACATTCTGAGTTATTTTTGTTGATTCTTTTAGCAGTTTTAGCAACTTTATTACTATTTGGTGAATCAACAGCTTGAATGGAGGATTCAAAATCACAGCTTTGTTTGTCTCTTTTTTCCTCCTTTTAGGAGGACAAATGTCAAAGACAGGCAGCTTAATTGGCTTTTGAACTTCCACAGGTTTGGGAAACTTATTCCCATGTTTCTCAGGGTGAGTAATGGCTTTGCCTTTGTCACTACTGAGACGTGATTTATGGTGCCTATCAACATAATCATTGTTTCTGGTTTTGAAAAACTTATTTTCATGTAGAACCAGTTTATTACTATGATTAGTAAACTTATTAGAAATCACAGCAGGTTCGCTTTCAACATGAGACTTGCCCTTGTTGAAAACAGACTGCTTAACTTTTGAAAACTTGTTTTCAAAATGTTTAGCATCAAAAGGATTATTATGTCTTTTACCATCAGCTTTGGACACAGAACCTGTTTTGTCAACAGGTTTAGTATCCACAACTGTAGTTTGGACATGTTTTCCTTTCTTTTGCTTGTGTGAATCAGCAGAGCACTTAGCAGGCTGGATTGGTGGAGAACACATTCCAACACCAGCTTTTGAGCTAGTTTCACACGAGCTGTCAGTATTTTGAGGCCTGACAAACCTGTTTGTTGAAATTAGTTTACCATTCACTTTTTGAACAAAAGTGTTTGGAAGCTCACCAAGAGTGGATAAATCTTCTTTCAGATTATTAATTTCAACAATGGAAGCTGCTGTATCAAGATCCCCTCCAAGATAGGCTTGAATTTGAGCAGGGATCTGTTGACTTATACAATGGCTGACTTTTTGTGCAGATTGGCACCAAGAGTTAACTATCTTTTGAAGCTTAGCATGCTTTATATCTGTTTCTCTCTTTTCTTCCAGTAAAATAGAGTTGATGTGTTTTAATTCATCAAGCTCAGTTTCCAACTGATGGAAACTGTCCAATTTGCTGGATTTTGTTTTAAGATCAGTTTTAAGTTTTGAGATTTCAGATAATAAAGCATCATGCTTCTCAACAGCAGCTTTCAAATCAACTAGCATATATTCAAACATCTTAATCTTTTCTTCAGAACTGTAAGCCATAAAATTTTGTACCTTATACATCATTGTAGGATTCCAGTTCTCTAAGCTGCTGAAAGCTTCAGCTTCAGCCATATCCTGTTTGAAACTGCTTGTTGATGGGACATCAGTGTTGGCCATCAGACATTGATTGTCTTCTTCATCAGATGATGAATCAGATTCCTCCCAATCACAAGTCTCTGCCATGAGTCCCTTTTGGCGGTTGGAACCCACTGAGTTTTCCAACTTCCTCAGCTTAGCCATGGCCATAAGGTACTTAACCCTATAACCATCATCCTTGTTTGTCTTGTATGGTTTGGATGACTGACCAACAGCTTTTGACACACAGTCAGCAGCTATATGGCCAGTTTTGCCACATTTGAAGCACTCAGCCTTGGATTTATCAAATGCCTTCTTTTTGCCAGCACCTGAACTTCCTTGCAGCATGTTTCTTCAAAACCTTTTCTTGTTGAACCTTTTGACAAGCATAGCTATCATTTGCTCATCATCCTGTTCAGCAAGATCTGCATTATCTTCCTCATCTGACACCTCCTCCTTGTCATCATCCTGTTGATCAGGTTGAGTGAACACATCACTCACCTGACTCACAGATTGTCTCACATTAGCCACAAAGGCTGCACCTCTTTTAGACATCTCCAAGGCATTTCTCTTCTGTTGCCTTGACTGTTCATCATTTAGTAAAGATCCATACAAGTTGACAAGATCCATACTTCTGATTGTTCCTGAATTTCTTAAAATTGTTGAAAAGTAATTCCATTCTTCAGGGAGGATGTCCAAAAATTTGTTCACCAGAGTTAGACTGTCCTTAGTGATCCCAACAGCTTTGAGATCATTCACAAGAGCAGTAAACCTGGTGTAGGTTTCTGTGAGAGTCTCTTTTGGTTTTGCAAAGAAGAGTTCATGCTGTCTAACAAGATTATTAATCCTGTTATCCAGTGTGATTGTGGGTCCATCATAGACGGTACACAAAGTATCCCACATCTCCTTAGCAGTTTTCATCTTCTCAACCTGTTTGAACACATCATCAGGCAAGGAGATGACTAGATTGTTTCTGGCCTTTGCATCAAGAGCCACCAATCTTTTGTCTTCATCAGACCATTGAGCTTTTGCTTTCTCAAATGTTCTGATCTCAGGAGCTGCTCCTTCAACAGCAGGAGTTATTGTTGTAACAGAGGTTGGCACATAAGGACCCTCCATTACAATTTCTGGTAGTTGTACATCCAGATTCTCTAGGTAGAGCATCATTCTGCTCTTCCAACTAGAAAAGTTCTGATGATTGAACTTTGGAGGTTTGCCCATTGAGCCATTGTCATAGTATGAGGAATTTGCAGCACTGTTGTCCATGGAAACTTGGGAGAATGAGAGATCTAGAATGACACACACTCTAAACCGCTCTGATACCAGTTGTAGGTCCCTAGAGGTTCCCAAAGTATATAGCTTTAAGCTGTAGAGGGGGGGGGGGGGGAATACAGCTATTTAAAACTACACACAATTTTCTCAATGTTTGTATGTATTATTAACAAATGTTAATTACAAACAAGCTTGAATGCGGAAAGGTTCAAGCTGAGATGACAGATACAACAGTATGTTCACTAGTCTAAAACAGACTCAAACTAGTTTACAATGAATACACTCACTAAGAAGCACTCACTGTGTTTACAAGACTTAGAGGGACAGCTTATGTAGAACAGCTTGGACACAAAGAAACTGTATTACACAGGCAGGCTTGCATGCATGAAAAACACACTTGCACGTTCACTCTTGGCTTCAGCACTTAGCTTTTTGGCTTGCTTATCCTTTCTGACCTTAGAAGCTTCATTTTATACTCTCTCAGAGGATCTAAGAGAAACTTCTTCATTGGACGGAATGAAAAAGGAGAAGTCTTGTTTGAAAAGACAACATAACTTTTCTGCACTTTTCTGAAAAGCAGACTTGTCTTCATATGTGCAGAACTTTTGTCTTTTCACTTTGTCTACTGTTGCATTGCCTTTAACTAATTTAGAAATGTCAACTTTGCGTCTTTCTTCCTTGTAAAGGCCTATTTTGATATAAGAAAAAGGTCTGTCACCCTTTTTCAAATATTCTTTTGTCTTCATGTTGCAGAACAGCGTGGGCAGGTTGAGCAGTTCTGTTTTCCACTTTGTCTTCGACTTTGTAAACTGATCTTGTAGTCAAAAACAATACATGATGACTTGGAAACGTATTCCATAAAGTGTTTAGCCTGTTCACAAAGAACAGGTTCTGTTCACAAAGAACAGAACACTTGAAAAGTGCCCAAGCTGCTCACCAGTGTAGAGCAGCGTAGACAGTTTATGTCCAGCCTGTTCAGCAGACAGAGCAGCTTGGACAAACTGTCTTAGTTGCAACACATGCAACATATAGAACAGCTTTAGACTGATATTGCAAATCATTTTCAGGTTTCAATAAGGCATATAACAGGCCTTAATTTCAACCTTCAAATGCATCAACAGGTTTGATCAGAAATCTCCCCCTCAGATGTAGAACAGGTTTGACTGAGGCCTTTTTGTGCCTAACACAATCTATAAAAGCTACGTAGAATACAAAATAATCTACATAGATAGAACATAGAATAAATATCTGAGAAAAAAAAAACTTCAAACAAGTATCTAAAATCTATAGATATTGTTGAGACACCATGGAAAGAATAAACATAAACATTATAAAAAACTACAAATACTCGAATCAAACATAAACATAACCTGGATTTGCAAAAGTACCATCATCGATCTCCTCATCGACTGCAAAACCATTGGAAACTAAATTACATGGGGTCTGTTGAAAAAACTCGGTCGACTCCAAATTCATGGCTTCGGGGGTAAGAGATAAACTAATCTAAACAGAAAGAATTTTGATGACAATGATAAACTAATCGACACAATATGGATTTGGGTGAACAAAGGGGAAATCTGCTTGTTCTTGCGGGAAAATATGGAAAAATTAAATGAGAACATCTTCATTAATGGATGCAGTTGGCAGAAGAATATTAGCTACGTAAACCAAAAACTATACTGAAGAGTTGCAAGGGAAAATGACTAGGATGGACGATTTTGCCCTTATCGTGGTCTGCCAAACTTGTGAATACTTACAAATATGCAATTGATTATCCACCCTAGATTATGTTGATCCAAAGGCTAAGATTGGTTCTTAGGTCCCCACAATATTTATGGTTCTCAAAAGAACCTATATATATATATATATATATATATATATATATATATATATATATATATATATATATATATATATATATATATATATATATATATATATATATGCATATATATGTATATCTGTGTGTGTGAATGTGTGTGTGTGTGTGTCTATACACACACACACATGCTAAGAGTTTGCAAGCGCATAAAAAATAAGTGAGACACAATTAAAATTTTTATGAGAACATATAGGATTATAGAATAAAGAAATATATAGTGTCGTATGCAAAAAAAAATGTTATGTTGATGTCAAACACTAATACTCTGTAGAGTGTTGTGCGTTACAGATATACTAATATATCTGTTATAACTTTATATCTAATGCATCTTGTCTTTTCTCTATCATCTTGCGTTTGAAATCACAATCATCATCACATCCTTTCTTTACCCAAACATTGTTACCACCCCTTGTGCTTGATCCAAAGAACCTAGCTAGAAGTTCCGGTTGCTCCTTTCCCTTTACCTAGAAAGAGTAAACAAGTAGAGTGTAATTAAGTGAGACTTATGTGACGTTTGGTTTACAAATTCCTTCATGAAAATATGAATGAACATTTCATTCCCATAACATGTTTGGCTGCAAAAATTAATGGACAGGGCCTGCTCGGGGAGGGGGGGGGGGAGGCGTACGAAGTGGGCTTTGGACCAGGGCAACAATTGTATGAAAGGCATAAAAAGATTTTAGTCAAAGATATAAGTATTAGGCCAGTTTATTGATTTAAAAAACCCATGCCATCAAACCTTAGTCGTTGCTCCCATCTCCTCTCCACAACTCAGCTCTCATGTCCTCTCCACAACTTTGAAGCTTCTTCGTCAGTCGAAGACCGACATATGTTCTATGCATCCATGTCGACTGCAAGTCCCACCCCCTTTTCTCTCTGTCCATCCCATCAACTAATGTCTTTCCATCGTGAAGCCGTTGTCTGCCGCCACTGTCAACATCCGACCACCACTGGCTTGCAGATCGATGCTCTCTCCGGTGAACAAAGGTACCATTTTTGACTAATATTTTTTCGGAGTATAAAAAGAGAAAGATATAACACAAGTGATGAATTGATGATAATGTTACTTTTTTCCTTTTTGGTGAAAAGTAGTCAAAGAGGAGGCATGAGATGCCAAAAAATGTTGCAGTCTTGTAGACATTTGTCCTCATGTGTTTTAAATGAATGTGTTGGACGTGTGAGAGAGGTGTGTGTGCGTGTGTGTTGAATAATAAAATTGGTACGTCATATATAATCAGAGATTTTAATGTATCTCATTGGTATAATGGTATTCAAGATACAGAATAACCATTTTTTGATAAGTATGCATATCTTTATAAGAATTTTTTTAACTATTTGAAGCATTTGGAACCCTTATGGTTTTGTATATTTGTTTTGTTTACTATTTAGATGAGCATTGTTTTGTCTTGCTTTGTCTCGCTTGACTAGTATGCATAACTCCTTTGTCTTGCTTAGTCGCTAGACTTACGTCCCAAATCCCGAGAAAGTTAATGTGTTTTTTAAAGTATTTAGATGGGCATTTTTTATTATTTCGCCCTCGCCCTTAAAAACCTTAAGACCAGCCATGAATCATGGAATGTTATTTTTCATTTCAAGCAAAACATTTTGTCCGGTCAATGAATGTGTTCTCCATTGGAGGTGGTAAAAAAATGAACATTTCTTTCCAATGGCATGTATTTTTTACTCACCCATACCTACCATATTGACCCAACCCAACCTACCCTACATTACCGTATCCACTTTACTCACCCCACCCATACAACCTACCACCAAACTTACCACATCACCCACCTTTATCACCCACCCATCCATACCCCACCAACCCCACCCCACCCCATCAATCTACCAACTATCAAACTTACCATATTTCTTCCTACCCTTATATTACACCCATTATAGTACACCCATCCACCCTACTATAACCTACCCTAACTTCACTCTACCACCACTCTACCTTACCACCAATCTATCCACCCACCAAACCTATCACATCTCATCCTACTCCTTACATTACACTCACTCATCCTACTTTATTGAGTTCATAGCTTGTCCTTGATACATTTAAATATGTACTTGTCTCCAATTGTTTTTGCACAAGCAAGGCTCATGATCGCGCTAACTATTTGGGACAAAGCTTAATGAATGGAGATGTTAACCACACCAACAAGTGTAAAGCGATGATCAATCACATACAGGGCTAGCTACTAATATTATGCTTCATATAGTGTTACACATCGGAATATGCTCAAATAGATGCACACCAAGAAAGCTCTTGCAATATGTCTCAAAATATGCAATATGAATAGATAAAGAACTCATATAATGAATCTCAAGTAAGGAAAGATGAAGGAATAGAATGCTCATGTTGAATGCTCGAAGAAACAAAATGCCAAATGCTCATATGATGTTCATAAATAATCGTAGAGTTGTATAGAAGGTCAAAGACGTACAATCATGCAAAATTCATCCCTAACATATAAAAACATGTAAAGTGTCAAAGACTCAAGAAGTGACTTCCAAGTATTTACAAGGTTTGTTAACAAGTTGGAGTCATTCCCCTTATCTAAATTTCAAGTTTGAAGTCAAAATTTGTCACAAAGATTATAATGAATTGTTGATTCGTCTTTTGGGTTTTGAATTGATATTGAAGAAGAATGAAACCTAATGGTTATTGAGATATGTTTAAAATTATATTGTAACATCTTAAGAATTTATTATTTGTATTTGGGGTTATATAATCTGAAAGGTATTTGAGTAATAGCAGTTGGTTCTTAGAGCGGTGGTGGAATTAGGAATGACAATTATCATCGAATCTGATGCTCATCCACCCGATCCAATCCACCATTGGTGGATAAATGGATGAATATTGGATATGGAGAAGATATGAATGATTAGTGGATATGGTATGAATGATGATTTGTCATCCGTGGATAACATCCATTTACCCGAAATTAACATTTTGTTATTTTGTTATTTTATATATTTATATATTTCTATATATGTTTGTAATCCTTATTTTATAATACTATATTATAATTAAGTAAAAACAATACATATGAGTATTTGTTTTAATTTTTATGCCTTAACTAGGTTTATATACCCATGTACTACATGGGTTGAATTTAAATAATAATTAAGAATAAATATTTATAAAAACACATAAAATAATTACAAAAAATTGAGTTTATTAGATTTTAGTTAATTATATATTAGACTAGCTAGATTAGATTATAATAAATTGAATTGAATTTGATTTTAATTCAAATTTAATTTTAGTAATGACACGTGACAGATTGGAGTTTTGACATGTGAAAAATTAAATGATGGATCGACACGCGAAAAATTAGTTACTTATTTAATAGTATTTATAGATTAAAAAACAAGTTAAATAGATTAATTGTAGATACACATGACAAGTAGTTGTTAATCCAATTGGCACTCTATCTAAACATCAGGTTGCATCTAGTTACTTATATAATAGAACAGATAGATAGATTAGTAGTGAAATAACAACATTCTTTTATTATATTTGTTCTTCATCTTACATAATAGGAAGTTGCAATTTTGATAAACATAAAATCACAACAAGATACACATACTTCCAACTCCAACTTTCATAATTAAGCTTTCATTTCCAAATTAAGTTCCACTTATTGTTAATTGGAGATGACACCTAACACACATAGTCGTATGAAATTCTTTCTCTCCTTAAGTCGATTCACAATTTCACCTATTGTTTGTGGGATTTTTAGTTTTTCAATCGATTTAGTTGAGTTTTTATAAACGACGTCAATTATGAGGCTTTGGTTTTCTCAAGCAATTACTAAAAGACTTTTCTTAACCTAATTTACAACATTTATGTTTACATATTACGTACTATGATATTTAACCAAAAAAGTTCCTAAGATCCAACTAGACGTGGCTCGGATATCATTGTTGGGCTTATAGCACACTTTTGCAAAATGATTTTTGTACAAAAAGTTAAAACCACTGTATATACCAACATGATTCGTCTATAAGTGATTAAACATGCGTAAACATAAAATAAATGACCTCGTTCATGATCAAGAATGCATGAAAAAGAATGTCTATAGGTCCATTGGTGATGACGTCTTTGGACTTTGATGCTAGTTCTCGACTCATGCAAGCTTCGATTTTAAATTGAGTGACCAAAACGAGCACATTAGTGTGTATGCGTGTGTGTGGGGTAGGGGTGAGCGACGGAGCCGATTTCCCAAACCCGGACCGGTACCAAACCGGGACCGGTACCGACCGATACCAAATTAATATATTCGGTCCGGTACTTGGGTTTTGAATTTTTTAAAAATCGGTTTTCGATACTCACAGTTTTGGTATCATATTGATCTCGAATATCCCGATCTCGAACCAAATATATATGTTCAATTGGATATTTGGTACCGCCTTGCCTTGGATATTTGGGTACCGCCTTAGCCCTTACCAGTAATCAGATAATGGAGCGACTACCACTTAGGCGACGATTGGGATTTGGGGCGAATATGGAGCGACCATTACCGACGCTTCGATTTGGCAGCCGGTTGCTTCAAATCTTCGATTGCTTCAATCCGATGACCATCACAAATGAGAAGATTCTGTTACACACTTATATGTATTGTGGTTTTAAATCGTAAAAGTAGCATTTCTGATTTTATTATGTTTACATGGTTTAATGTAGGCATTGCAATTTCTCAAAATTATTGGGAAACTCACTCAATTTATTGTATTCGTCATATAATTTGTTTAGCATTTTTTGTATTGTATTCGGTTTTTGGATGCATCATTTGGAAGTTTATGTTTGGTATTTGGTATATTTGCCTAATTTGGTCCCAATACGTGATTGGCACCGAAAACCCAGTCCCAAAACCGGAACCGAACCAGTACCATATAAAATTAATTGGTTCGGTATTCTGTTCTTTCACAACTCTTAATTCGGTTTTGGTACCGGTTCGGTACGGTCCGGTACCGAGCTCACCCCTAGTGTGGAGGCAGTAGGTAGCCCTCCCCTTAAGGGAGGTGGAGGTTCTAATAGGGCTAATGAGAAGAGAGGATTAGGGTTACTTGTCTGTATCCAATTAATCTTCTTTGATTTTATCCTTAAGTGTCAATATTAATCTTTTATTTTTAATTAATCAATAATTAAAGGAAAAACTACTAAAATAGTCAAAAATCATACTCCATTATCAAGTTTTAGCCAAATAATATCAATCTAACCAAAATAGCTACACTTTACGTTACCACATTTACATGATAGCCATCATTTACGTGATCTGTACTTTTTATTAATATTTTAATGCATTGCGTTACAAAAGGTAATTGATAACGTAAAGTAGTGGTACTTTATGTTACCAAATTTAAATGTTACTCCTTCCCAATAAAAAGTAGGTGACTTGTCATTTCATGGTAAACAACTTTTGGTAACATAAAGTACCATTACTTTACGTTACCAAACACCTTTTGTAACGTAATACATTAAATAATTAATAAAAGGTACAAATCATGTAAATAATGGCTATCACGTAAATGTGGTAACGTAAAGTGTGGCTATTTCGGTTAGATTGAAATTATTTGGCTAAAACTTGATAATGAGGTGTGATTTTTGGCTATTTTAGTAATTATCCCTAATTAAAAGTATGCATCTTTTATTATTAAATAATAATGCACTAATACCTTATTAACTATTATCTAATACTCCATCCGTCCCAAAATAAATGCTCACAGACAAAAAACATACGGTTCTAGAAAAATACAATGATTACAATATATAAACAATAAAATGATAGTTTTTTCCTTAATTATTACTTATTTTTAAAAAGTCAGTTTTTTCAACCACATAATTAATGGCATAATTGGGATTGTATATATTATATCTATCTATATATGGATGTTGACATTTATTTTGGGACAAATTAAAATTGAAATATGGACACTTAATTTGAGATAGAGTGAGTAATAATTAATATGACACCTTAATTATCACTCTTTGACAATTGAGTTATCTAAAGCGTAGTGCTTTGAAAATTTATATACCAAACATTTGTACTTTAAAATTTATTTATAAAATGAAACCTAATGGTTATTGAGATATGTTTAAGATTATGTTGTAATATCTTAAGAATTTATTATTTGTAATTGGGGTTATTTAATCTGAAAGGTATTTGAGTAATAATGGCTGGTTCTTAGAGCGGTGGTGGAATTAGAATGATTATCATCTGATCTGATGATCATCCACCCGATCCAATCCATAATTAGTAGATAAATGAATATTGGATATGGAGACGATATGAATGATTGTTGGATAATATATGGATGATGATTTGTCATCCATGGATAACATCCATTTACCCGAAATTAACATTTTGTTATTTTTTATTTTATATATTTATATAAATCTATATAGTATATATGTTTGTAATCCTTATTTTATAATACTGTAATGTAATTAAGTAAGTAAAAGCAAAACATATGAGTATTTGTTTTAATTTAATGCCTTAATTAGTAGTATGGTAACAACCTTATTTAATTATATTGGTTCTTTATTATGTAATTTTGATAAACATAAAATCACAACAAGATACACATACTTCCAAACTCCAACTTTCGTTTTTAAGCTTTCATTTCCAAATTAAGTTCCACTTATTGTTAAGTAATTGGAGATGACACCTAATACACACTTAGTCGTATAAATTTCTTTCTTTCCATAAGTCGATTCACAATTTCACCTATTGCTTGTGAGATTTTTAGTTTTTCGATCGATTTAATTGAGTTTTTATAAACGACATCAATTATGAGGCTTTGGTTTTCTCAAGTGATACTTTAAGACTTTTGTTAATCTATTTTACAACAATTATGTTTACATATTACGTACTATGGTATATAACCAAAAAAGTTCAAAACATTCTACATATATTTATTCAATCGTTTTATCCAGTAGATATGAATATAGACAGATGAAGTTAATTTAGATGGACATGAATATGAAGGATGAAAAAAATAAATGGATACATATATGAACAAGGCATCATCGGATCGATATTTAAACCGTCGTCATACTTAGGTGGAATTTAAAGAACGGATGAATATCAATAACTTAGTTGATTGTTAATTAACCAAAGATGAAATTTAGATTTATAAAAATTATTCTGTTTTATTTAAATAAAAATGACATGTGTCATCAAGTTAACCATTTTAAATAGGATGACGTATGTACACAAATTTTTTTTGCCATACACAACAGTATTTACAAATTCACTTTTACTTTTAGAAGTATAAGACAAAAATGATAAATATATAATTAAGGTTAAAATAGTCATTTTAATTAAAGTTGTTATGTATGTCAAAAATGTATTGTGTACAAATCAGTTCCCTTTGAGGGCAATGGGTGTGGTCAAGCCGCTGCCCAAGCGGCCTTGCCACGACGGATGCACCCCGGCGGCTACACCGCCCCCGATTGCGGCCCCACGCATTTTCGCCCCCGCCCGGCCTCCCTTCCCCGCTCCACCCCGCGCCAACGGCTACCCCTCAAACGGTCATTTGACCTTTGAAATGTTAAAAAAAAAAATTTAGTACTTTTTTTTCCCTATAATTCTATAAATACCTATCTTCATACACTTTCATCTTCACACAAAAATCTATCTATCTCTGTGAAGACCACCCCTTACGGGGCAGTAGTCACGAGTCTAGGTCCCACATCATTATTTGATTGATTTTATATTAGTTTCCCTATTAATAACATCATATTTTGATCAAGATCATCCAAAAACATGAAATTTTGTCAAGAACAATATTTTACCAAAATATCCGATTTCTTCACTATTTTGGATGATCTAGTCCACAAATTTTGTTTCTAATACTTCTATTAACTTGGATTTATCAAAATCTCTTAAATTCATACACATGCATCATATAATCTCAACATTTTAAATCTTAGGTTTCGGTTTCTAATAAAACCGAACCAAATATACATAAAGATTGAAAATACAAGTGAATTTACCTCAAAATCTTGTGAATTGTTGTTGATCTTTAACTCTTGTAACTCCTTGTATTAAATCCTCAATTAATTGTACAAAACTTGAATTTTCTTGGAAATTTTGTGAAATTTCCGTAAGTGTAGTGAGAGGTTAGAGAGAGATAGTGTCAATTCTCTTAATTGTTAATAATGACCATTAAAAATGGTTTACTGGGATAAGTTGCTTTCATTACATCTTTCGATTCCCAAGACTGATGCGAACCTTTGTGATGTTTCCACTGGACGAGCACCATCTGTATTTCTTTATTTCTAAGCTTCTTGATCTTTGAATCCAGAATACATTCTGGTTCTTCAACCATTCTAAGCTTCTCATCAATTTGCAAGTTAACGTGTGGTATCTGCACTTCTCTTTCATCAGCTAAGCTCTTTCTCAAGTGACTAACATGGAATACAGGATGTATTCCCGACAGATCCGCTGGCAGTTCAAGACGATAAGATTGATTTCCTATCTTTTCGACAATCTTGAACGGACCTATGAATCTTGGAGCTAGCTTGTTTCTTTTAATGAACCGCACCACATTCTTCATTGGAGATACTTTCAGCATCACCCAATCGTTAACTGCAAAACTTATTGATCTGTGTCGATTGTCATAGTATGACTTCTGTCTGCTATGAGCTTCAAGAATATTTCTTCTAACCAGCTGAATCTTTTCGTGTGTCAACTGTAGAAGGGCAGGACCCGCTATAGGCGATTCACCTGTTTCGCGCCAACAGGTGGGAGTTCTGCATTTTCGACCGTACAAAGCTTCAAAAGGAGCCATCTTGATCGTTGAATGATAACTGTTGTTGTATGAGAATTCGACCAAAGGCAAATGGTCATCCCAGTTACCACCTAGATCAAGAACGTAGGCACGAAGCATATCTTCGAGAGTTAGGATAGTACGCTCACTCTGGCCATCTGCACTTGGATGATAAGCAGTACTCATAGAAATCCGAGTACCCATCCCTTCTTGCAGTGCTTGCCAGAATCTCGAAGTAAAACGACTATCACGATCAGAGACGATTGATTTTGGCACACCATGACGAGAGATGATCTCGATAATGTACATCTGTGCCAGTTTATCGAGAGAATAAGTTTCTTTCATCGGTATGAAATGTGCTGACTTCGTTAAACGGTCAACGACTACCCAGATGGAGTCGTGTTGTCTCTTGGTCTTAGGCAACTTCGTGATGAAATCCATAGTTATATGCTCCCACTTCCATTCAGGAACGGGTAGTGGTTGCATATCCCCAAAGGGTTTCTGGTGTTCTGCCTTAACCATCTGACAGACTCTGCGGCTTTCAACATATCTACCGATGTCTTTCTTCATTCCTGGCCACCAATAGTCAGCTTTCAAATCGAAGTACATCTTTGAGCTGCCAGGATGAACAGATAACTTGGACTGATGAGCTTCAGATAGAAGAGTGCTGCGAATAGAACCATATTTAGGAACCCAGATTCGGTTTCCCTGGAGACAATGAAGTCCCAAATGGTTCAAAGTTAAAAATTGTAACTGCCCTTTAAGATTTTCAGAACTGATATTCTCTTCTTTCAGTGCTTCAGCTTGAGCAACTCTGATGTCTTTAATAAGATCAGAAGAGAATAATACAAGAGTCAAGGCATAACAGCACTTTTCTGGATAGACCTTCCTACTCAAAGCATCCGCGACAACATTAGCTTTGCCGGGATGATATAGGATCTCGCAATCATAGTCCTTAATAAGCTCCAAGGACCGTTGCTGTTTCATGTTTAGATCATTTTGAGTAAAAAGATGTTTGAGACTCTTGTGATCGGTGTAGAGCTGACATCGAGTCCCATAAAGATAGTGACGCCAGATCTTCAGTGCAAAGGTAACTGCAGCCAACTCAAGATCATGAGTTGGTGCACTTTTCTCGTAATCCTTTAATTGCCTTGAAGCGTAGGCAATAACTTTCCCCCTTTGCATCAGAACACATCCTAAGCCAGTACCAGAGGCATCACTATAGACAACGAAATCATCATTGCCTTCTGGTAAAGCTAGGATCGGCACTTGAATAAGCTTCTGTTTCAGAATGTCAAATGCCTCTTTCTGTTTATCAGACCAAACGAAATGAGTATTCTTTCGTGTTAGCATTGTTAGAGGTACAGCAATCTTCGAGAAGTCCTTTATGAATCGCCGATAATAACCGGCCAATCCAAGGAAACTTCTTGTTTCGGAGGCATTGCGAGGCATTTGCCATTTCTGAACGGCCTCGACTTTAGAAGGATCAACAAAAATCCCTTCGCCAGAAACAACATGGCCAAGGAACTGAATCTATAAGAATAGAAATAAAGAAATACAGATGGTGCTCGTCTAGTGGAAACATCACAAAGGTTCGCATCAGTCTTGGGAATCGAAAGATGTAATGAAAGCAACTTATCCCAGTCTGTTCGAACGTAGCTAACTTCGGGGACGAAGTTTGTGCGTGGTGGAGCCCATTCTGTAACAACCTAACTTTTAGTCGATCATGTAATGCTTAATTTTGAAATAATAATATAAATTTTGTTATATTATTTATGTTGCAAAAGAATGAAAATTGTTTAAGTAAATACGATTTTAAATTATATTTATGATATAATTAAAATGAGTAAAATAAAAGAGATATAAAATACAAAATTTTAGTGGGTTAAATTGCAAACATAACTAAATTAATATATAAAAACCAAATTAATAGACATAAATCATCATTTAAAGAAATTACTCTCTCTCTCTAATCTCTCTCTAAAATCATACGGCCACATATATAAACCATTTTTAATGGTCTAGGTCCCAATTCATACAATACAATATCAATCATACTAAGATAAGGTAATTAAATTGCGGAATAATAAAATTACATGTACATTACAGATTAGGATTTAAGTTACATATTTCAAAATAAAGTTATAAAAGGGTAACATCTAATCTAGTCATAACATCATAAATCACATCAAGTCTACCCAGAACCACCACATTTGCTGTCTTCCAATCAGTACCAGAAAGTTTGTTGAGTAGTGGTCAAAGAAAGCTTCAAAACTTGGATCTTGAATGACCTAAGTACTAGGTCCTGCAGGTGACTTTCCTTTACTTTTACCTGTAAAATTGTAATGCAACAACTGTAAGCAATGCTTAGTGAGTTTATAGATTTTCAATATCAACATGCGTGTCAAGCGGGTCATTAATTTAGCGTGATATGTTTGGCTGCCGCTACAGCCCTCATGATTGAGATATAGAAGTCATAGAGTCGGATGATGCTCAGGCCACACTCACGCTTAAATTGTGGGGATCAGCCACATACTGGGCTAGCTACCAGTAAATCAACGTGGCGGAACATCGGAGGTCATTACCAAGTCCATAAGAACTGGTGAAATAGCCAGGTCTAGAACAATAGACCATCAAGGCTAATCAAGCTGAATAAATCTATCAAGTGTCTGATCAATAGTGAAAGCTTAAGTCACAGAAGTCATTATAGCAATGAATCATAAAGCAATATCTGAAGAAGTCTTAAATGCAATATGAAATGATAATCAAATAGCTATCATGATCCACTGGGCAACACCGAACCATGGTGTGCACAGCTCTCAATCCAGCTGATACAATGAATGTCAATAAATCTAACATCAACAATATATCTCAACCGGAAAGTCAACATGTTGAATATGAATATCTATAACTCACAGATCTGGTCTTTGTCAAACAGATATAAAAATCTGCCACCTGAGTTATCTCAGGATTTTATCTTTGTCAATCTGTTCTCTGTCAAATCATGTCTTTAACCCGCTTTTAAATCTTTAAATCTTTGTAAGTATGTTCAGAATTTCACTGAACCTGTCCAACATTTTATCATTTTGCAAGAACGTTAGTCTTAAATTTTAATTGATCTGATTCTGATAACTTATAAACTTTTATGTCCATTTTTCATGGACATGTGTGACTTTTGTCATATTTATATCATAATATTTTCTTTTAAAATTTAAACTAAAGATTTATTGATTTTAATCTTTATAAATCATAATTTTGTTTTAACATTAATTTAATAAAAATGATCACTATATGTTTATATATACATACACATGAGATATGTATATATATATCCATATATCACTTACACACATGCACATTCTTTTGGTTTTGTTGCATGGAAAACACACCCACACATTTGATAATATATATATATATATATGCTTTCTGTTTTGGACTTCCCTCTCATACACATGCACAAACATCTCTTTTATGTATATATATAAATAACACACATACTGAGATGTAAACATATATGTATGCATGCTTACGAAAAGGAAAAACCAAAGGACCAGAAACCCAAAATATAGTTTCGGTATTTTCAAGTGTTACCGAAACCATGTATGGTTTCGGTATGTCTTTGTGTTTCAAGGGGTTTCGATATATATATATATATATATATATATATATATATATATATATATATATATATATATATATATATATATATATATATATATTGTCTCGGTAATTTGTTTCATGAATGGGGTGGTTTCGGTATAATACCGAAACCTTTCAAGGGTTTCGGTAGTCTGGATTTTTACCGAAATCATGTGGGTTTCGGTATTTTAATTGCATGGTTTCGGTATCATATAAAAGCTTCAGTATTCAAGCTGGTCTCGGTAGTGTGGTAGTACCGAAACCTTAAGGTTTCGGTACCCACATTTTGGGTTTCGGTAGCCATGCAAACACTCAACACACACGGTTATATTTTTTATCAAGAACATCATTTTTATCAAAAAAATTCCAATTCCATCACATTTTGGATGATCCAAACTAAAAATCTTTGTCTCTTTAACATCCATTAACTTAATTTATCATATTCTTCAAGAATCTAAAACATGCAACCTAAATTTCTTTACAAATTAATCATAGGTTTCGGTTTCTACACAAAACCGAACCAACACAAATAATTTTTGAAACTTAGATCAATAATTACCTTAAAAATTCTTGTAGAATCCAATTGATTGATGATGTTTGTAACTCCTCTTGATTAATTCCCAACTTGATTGCAAATTTATGGTGAATCCTTGATGAATTTTGATGTGGCCGTATGATTTTAGAGAGAGATTAGAGAGAGAGAGAGTAATTTCTTTAAATGATGATTTATGTCTATTAATTTGGTTTTTATATATTAATTTAGTTATGTTTGCAATTTAACCCACTAAACTTTTGTATTTTATATCTCTTTTATTTTACTCATTTTAATTATATCATAAATATAATTTAAAATCATATTTACTTAAACAATTTTCATTCTTTTGCAACATAAATAATATAACAAAATTTATATTATTATTTCAAAATTAAGCATTACATGATCGACTAAAAGTTAGGTTGTTACAGAATGGGCTCCACCACGCACAAACTTCGTCCCCGAAGTTTGCTACGTTCGAACAGACTGGGATAAGTTGCTTTCATTACATCTTTCGATTCCCAAGACTGATGCGAACCTTTGTGATGTTTCCACTGGACGAGCACCATCTGTATTTCTTTATTTCTAAGCTTCTTGATCTTCGAATCCAGAATACATTCTGGTTCTTCAACCATTCTAAGCTTCTCATCAATTTGCAAGTTAACGTGTGGTATCTGCACTTCTCTTTCATCAGCTAAGCTCTTTCTCAAGTGACTAACATGGAATACAGGATGTATTCCCGACAGATCCGCTGGCAGTTCAAGACGATAAGATTGATTTCCAATCTTTTCGACAATCTTGAACGGACCTATGAATCTTGGAGCTAGCTTGTTTCTTTTAATGAACCGCACCACATTCTTCATTGGAGATACTTTCAGCATCACCCAATCGTTAACTGCAAAACTTATTGATCTGTGTCGATTGTCATAGTATGACTTCTGTCTGCTCTGAGCTTCAAGAATATTTCTTCTAACCAGCTGAATCTTTTCGTGTGTCAACTGTAGAAGGGCAGGACCCGCTATAGGCGATTCACCTGTTTCGCGCCAACAGGTGGGAGTTCTGCATTTTCGACCGTACAAAGCTTCAAAAGGAGCCATCTTGATCGTTGAATGATAACTGTTGTTGTATGAGAATTCGACCAAAGGCAAATGGTCATCCCAGTTACCACCTAGATCAAGAACGCAGGCACGAAGCATATCTTCGAGAGTTAGGATAGTACGCTCACTCTGGCCATCTGCACTTGGATGATAAGCAGTACTCATAGAAATCCGAGTACCCATCCCTTCTTGCAGTGCTTGCCAGAATCTCGAAGTAAAACGACTATCACGATCAGAGACGATTGATTTTGGCACACCATGACGAGAGATGATCTCGGTAATGTACATCTGTGCCAGTTTATCGAGAGAATAAGTTTCTTTCATCGGTATGAAATGTGTTGACTTCGTTAAACGGTCAACGACTACCCAGATGGAGTCGTGTTGTCTCTTGGTCTTAGGCAACTTCGTGATGAAATCCATAGTTATATGCTCCCACTTCCATTCAGGAACGGGTAGTGGTTGCATATCCCCAAAGGGTTTCTGGTGTTCTGCCTTAACCATCTGACAGACTCTGCAGCTTTCAACATATCTACCGATGTCTTTCTTCATTCCTGGCCACCAATAGTCAGCTTTCAAATCGAAGTACATCTTTGAGCTGCCAGGATGAACAGATAACTTGGACTGATGAGCTTCAGATAGAAGAGTGCTGCGAATAGAACCATATTTAGGAACCCAGATTCGGTTTCCCTGGAGACAATGAAGTCCCAAATGGTTCAAAGTTAAAAATTGTAACTGCCCTTTAAGATTTTCAGAACTGATATTCTCTTCTTTCAGTGCTTCAGCTTGAGCAACTCTGATGTCTTCAATAAGATCAGAAGAGAATAATACAGGAGTCAGGGCATAACAGCACTTTTCTGGATAGACCTTCCTACTCAAAGCATCCGCGACAACATTAGCTTTGCCGGGATGATATAGGATCTCGCAATCATAGTCCTTAATAAGCTCCAAAGACCGTCGCCGTTTCATGTTTAGATCCTTTTGAGTAAAAAGATGTTTGAGACTCTTGTGATCGGTGTAGAGCTGACACCGAGTCCCATAAAGATAGTGACGCCAGATCTTCAGTGCAAAGGTAACTGCAGCCAACTCAAGATCATGAGTTGGTGCACTTTTCTCGTAATCCTTTAATTGCCTTGAAGCGTAGGCAATAACTTTCCCCCTTTGCATCAGAACACATCCTAAGCCAGTACCAGAGGCATCACTATAGACAACGAAATCATCATTACCTTCTGGTAAAGCTAGGATCGGCGCTTGAATAAGCTTCTGTTTCAGAATGTCAAATGCCTCTTGCTGTTTATCAGACCAAACAAAAGGAGTATTCTTTCGTGTTAGCAATGTTAGAGGTACACCAATCTTCGAGAAGTCCTTTATGAATCGCCGATAATAACCGGCCAATCCAAGGAAACTTCTTGTTTCGGAGGCATTGCGAGGCGTTTGCCATTTCTGAATGGCCTCGACTTTAGAAGGATCAACAGAAATCCCTTCGCCAGAAACAACATGGCCAAGGAACTGAATCTATAAGAATAGAAATAAAGAAATACAGATGGTGCTCGTCCAGTGGAAACATCACAAAGGTTCGCATCAGTCTTGGGAATCGAAAGATGTAATGAAAGCAACTTATCCCAGTCTGTTCGAACGTAGCTAACTTCAGGGACGAAGTTTGTGCGTGGTGGAGCCCATTCTGTAACAACCTAACTTTTAGTCGATCATGTAATGCTTAATTTTGAAATAATAATATAAATTTTGTTATATTATTTATGTTGCAAAAGAATGAAAATTGTTTAAGTAAATATGATTTTAAATTATATTTATGATATAATTAAAATGAGTAAAATAAAAGAGATATAAAATACAAAAGTTTAGTGGGTTAAATTGCAAACATAACTAAATTAATATATAAAAACCAAATTAATAGACATAAATCATCATTTAAAGAAATTACTCTCTCTCTCTCTAATCTCTCTCTAAAATCATACGACCACATATATAAACCATTTTTAATGGTCTAGGTCCCAATTCATACAATACAATATCAATCATACTAAGATAAGGTAATTAAATTGCGGAATAATAAAATTACATGTACATTACAGATTAGGATTTAAGTTACATATTTCAAAATAAAGTTATAAAAGGGCAACATCTAATCTAGTCATAACATCATACATCACATCAAGTCTACCCAGAACCACCACATTTGCCGTCTTCCAATCAGTACCAGAAAGTTTGTTGAGTAGTGGTCAAAGAAAGCTTCAAAACTTGGATCTTGAATGACCTAAGTACTAGGTCCTGCAGGTGACTTTCCTTTACTTTTACCTGTAAAATTGTAATGCAGCAACTGTAAGCAATGCTTAGTGAGTTTATAGATTTTCAATATCAACATGCGTGTCAAGCGGGTCATTAATTTAGCGTGATATGTCTTGGCTGCCGCTACAGCCCTCATGATTGAGATATAGAAGTCATAGATTCGGATGATGCTCAGGCCACGCTCACGCTTAAATTGTGGGGATCAGCCACATACTGGGCTAGCTACCAGTAAATCAACGTGGCGGAACATCGGAGGTCATTACCAAGTCCATAAGAACTGGTGAAATAGCCAGGTCTAGAACAATAGACCATCAAGGCTAATCAAGCTGAATAAATCTATCAAGTGTCTGATCAATAGTGAAAGCTTAAGTCACAGAAGTCATGATAGCAATGAATCATAAAGCAATACCTGAAGAAGTCTTAAATGCAATATGAAATGATAATCAAATAGCTATCATGATCCACTGGGCAACACCGAACCATGGTGTGCACAGGTCTCAATCCAGCTGATACAATGAATGTCAATATATCTAACATCAACAATATATCTCAACCGGAAAGTCAACATGTCTATAACTCACAGATCTGGTCTTTGTCAAACAGATATAAAAATCTGCCACCTGAGTTATCTCAGGACTTTATCTTTGTCAATCTGTTCTCTGTCAAATCATGTCTTTAACCCGCTTTTAAATCTTTAAATCTTTGTAAGTATGTTCAGAATTTCACTGAACCTGTCCAACATTTTATCATTTTGCAAGAACGTTAGTCTTAAATTTTAATTGATCTGATTCTGATAACTTATAAACTTTTATGTCCATTTTTCATGGACATGTGTGACTTTTGTCATATTTATATCATAATATTTTCTTTTAAAATTTAAACTAAAGATTTATTGATTTTAATCTTTATAAATCATAATTTTGTTTTAACATTAATTTTATAAAAATGATCACTATATGTTTATATATACATACACATGAGATATGTATATATATATCCATATATCACTTACACACATGCACATTCTTTTGGTTTTGTTGCATGGAAAACACACCCACACATTTGATAATATATATATATGCTTTCTGTTTTGGACTTCCCTCTCATACACATGCACAAACATCTCTTTTATGTATATATATAGATAACACACATACTGAGATGTAAACATATATGTATGCATGCTTACGAAAAGGAAAAACCAAAGGACCAGAAACCCAAAATATAGTTTCGGTATTTTCAAGTGTTACCGAAACCATGTATGGTTTCAGTATGTCTTTGTGTTTCAAGGGGTTTCGATATATATATATTGTCTCGGTAATTTGTTTCATGAATGAGGTGGTTTCGGTATAATACCGAAACCTTTCAAGGGTTTCGGTAGTCTGGATTTTTACCGAAAGCATGTGGGTTTCGGTATTTTAATTGCATGGTTTCGGTATCATATAAAAGCTTCAGTATTCAAGCTGGTCTCGGTAGTGTGGTAGTACCGAATCCTTAAGGTTTCGGTACCCACATTTTTGGTTTCGGTAGCCATGCAAACACTCAACACACACGGTTATATTTTTTATCAAGAACATCATTTTTATCAAAAAAATTCCAATTCCATCACATTTTGGATGATCCAAACTAAAAATCTTTGTTTCTTTAACATCTATTAACTTAATTTATCATATTCTTCAAGAATCTAAAACATGCAACCTAAATTTCTTTACAAATTAATCATAGGTTTTTGTTTCTACACAAATCCGAACCAACACAAATAATTTTTGAAACTTAGATCAATAATTACCTTAAAAATTCTTGTAGAATCCAATTGATTGATGATGTTTGTAACTCCTCTTGATTAATTCCCAACTTGATTGCAAATTTATGGTGAATCCTTGATGAATTTTGATGTGGCCGTATGATTTTAGAGAGAGATTAGAGAGAGAGAGTAATTTCTTTAAATGATGATTTATGTCTATTAATTTGGTTTTTATATATTGATTTAGTTATGTTTGCAATTTAACCCACTAAACTTTTGTATTTTATATCTCTTTTATTTTACTCATTTTAATTATATCATAAATATAATTTAAAATCATATTTACTTAAACAATTTTCATTCTTTTGCAACATAAATAATATAACAAAATTTATATTATTATTTCAAAATTAAGCATTACATGATCGACTAAAAGTTAGGTTGTTACAGAATGGGCTCCACCACGCACAAACTTCGTCCCCGAAGTTAGCTACGTTCGAACAGACTGGGATAAGTTGCTTTCATTACATCTTTCGATTCCCAAGACTGATGCGAACCTTTGTGATGTTTCCACTGGACGAGCACCATCTGTATTTCTTTATTTCTAAGCTTCTTGATCCTTGAATCCAGAATACATTCTGGTTCTTCAACCATTCTAAGCTTCTCATCAATTTGCAAGTTAACGTGTGGTATCTGCACTTCTCTTTCATCAGCTAAGCTCTTTCTCAAGTGACTAACATGGAATACAGGATGTATTCCCGACAGATCCGCTGGCAGTTCAAGACGATAAGATTGATTTCCTATCTTTTCGACAATCTTGAACGGACCTATGAATCTTGGAGCTAGCTTGTTTCTTTTAATGAATCGCACCACATTCTTCATTGGAGATACTTTCTGCATCACCCAATCGTTAACTGCAAAACTTATTGATCTGTGTCGATTGTCATAGTATGACTTCTGTCTGCTCTGAGCTTCAAGAATATTTCTTCTAACCAGCTGAATCTTTTCGTGTGTCAACTGTAGAAGGGCAGGACCCGCTATAGGCGATTCACCTGTTTCGCGCCAACAGGTGGGAGTTCTGCATTTTCGACCGTACAAAGCTTCAAAAGGAGCCATCTTGATCGTTGAATGATAACTGTTGTTGTATGAGAATTCGACCAAAGGCAAATGGTCATCCCAGTTACCACCTAGATCAAGAACGCAGGCACGAAGCATATCTTCGAGAGTTAGGATAGTACGCTCACTCTGGCCATCTGCACTTGGATGATAAGCAGTACTCATAGAAATCCGAGTACCCATCCCTTCTTGCAGTGCTTGCCAGAATCTCGAAGTAAAACGACTATCACGATCAGAGACGATTGATTTTGGCACACCATGACGAGAGATGATCTCGGTAATGTACATCTGTGCCAGTTTATCGAGAGAATAAGTTTCTTTCATCGGTATGAAATGTGCTGACTTCGTTAAACGGTCAATGACTACCAAGATGGAGTCGTGTTGTCTCTTGGTCTTAGGCAACTTCGTGATGAAATCCATAGTTATATGCTCCCACTTCCATTCAGGAACGGATAGTGGTTGCATATCCCCAAAGGGTTTCTGGTGTTCTGCCTTAACCATCTGACAGACTCTGCGGCTTTCAACATATCTACCGATGTCTTTCTTCATTCCTGGCCACCAATAGTCAGCTTTCAAATCGAAGTACATCTTTGAGCTGCCAGGATGAACAGATAACTTGGACTGATGAGCTTCAGATAGAAGAGTGCTACGAATAGAACCATATTTAGGAACCCAGATTCGGTTTCCCTGGAGACAATGAAGTCCCAAATGGTTCAAAGTTAAAAATTGTAACTGCCCTTTAAGATTTTCAGAACTGATATTCTCTTCTTTCAGTGCTTCAGCTTGAGCAACTCTGATGTCTTCAATAAGATCAGAAGAGAATAATACAGGAGTCAGGGCATAACAGCACTTTTCTGGATAGACCTTCCTACTCAAAGCATCCGCGACAACATTAGCTTTGCCGGGATGATATAGGATCTCGCAATCATAGTCCTTAATAAGCTCCAAGGACCGTCGCTGTTTCATGTATAGATCCTTTTGAGTAAAAAGATGTTTGAGACTCTTGTGATCGGTGTAGAGCTGACACCGAGTCCCATATAGATAGTGACGCCAGATCTTCAGTGCAAAGGTAACTGCAGCCAACTCAAGATCATGAGTTGGTGCACTTTTCTCGTAATCCTTTAATTGCCTTGAAGCGTAGGCAATAACTTTCCCCCTTTGCATCAGAACACATCCTAAGCCAGTACCAGAGGCATCACTATAGACAACGAAATCATCATTGCCTTCTGGTAAAGCTAGGATCGGCGCTTGAATAAGCTTCTGTTTCAGAATGTCAAATGCCTCTTGCTGTTTATCAGACCAAACGAAAGGAGTATTCTTTCGTGTTAGCATTGTTAGAGGTACAACAATCTTCTAGAAGTCCTTTATGAATCGCCGATAATAACCGGCCAATCCAAGGAAACTTCTTGTTTCGGAGGCATTGCGAGGCGTTTGCCATTTCTGAACGGCCTCGACTTTAGAAGGATCAACAGAAATCCCTTCGCCAGAAACAACATGGCCAAGGAACTGAATCTATAAGAATCAAATTAGAAATTCAAGTTCGGATGTATATTAAAGAATACTTAGGAAATAGCTCAAGACATATATAATAGAAATTATACCTGTCTGAGCCAAAATTCGCATTTAGAGAATTTTGCGTAGAGTCTTTCTTTTCTTAATAACTCTAGCAATTGTCGCAGATGAATAGAATGATCAGCCTCCGTTTTGGAGTAAATCAGAATATCGTCTATGAATACAATAACTGATTTATCCAACATAGGTCTGCACACGCGATTCATGAGATCCATGAACGCCGCTGGTGCATTTGTCAATCCAAACGGCATCACGAGAAATTCGTAATGACCGTATCTTGTTCGGAAGGCTGTCTTTGGAACATCCTCATCTTTAACTTTCAACTGATGATATCCAGAATGAAGATCTATTTTTGAGAAGTAGCTGGCTCCTTGTAGCTGATCAAACAGATCATCGATCCTGGGTAGAGGATATTTATTCTTTATGGTAACCTTGTTCGACTCGCGGTAGTCGATGCACATACGGAAGGTTCCGTCTTTCTTTTTAACAAATAGGACAGGTGCACCCCACGGAGAAGAACTCGGTCGGATAAACCCCTTCTCTAACAGTTCTTGCAGTTGCTTTGACATTGCCTGCATTTCTGCAGGTGCAAGTCTGTAAGGAGCTTTTGCAATAGGAGCCGCACCAGGAACCAAGTCAATACTGAACTCGACTTGACGTTCCGGTGGCACTCTGGATATGTCATCAGGAAAAACGTCTGGGAACTCGCAGACAATAGGAATATCGGACAGAGATCTCTTTTCAGAGCTGGACTCAGATAGAGCATAACAAAGATAGGAGTCATGACCTCTAGACAAGTATTTATGAGCTTTTTCTATAGATATGAAGCAATGATCACCTTTTCTTTTCTCTCCTTTAATCTCCAATACCCGACCGTCTGAAGACTTGATTTTGATGATTCGCCGGTTGTAGATAATTGTAGCCTCGTTGTTCATTAACCAATCCATGCCGATGATGACGTCAAATTCTTTCAACGGAATCGGGATAAGGTCGAGGTTGAATACGATGTTGTCAACAAGTAATGTGCAATTACGGTAAACAGAATCAGCCATAACGAAATTGTTACTAGCTGTCTCAATGTCTAGTATCACAGAAAGCTTTGATGGAGACTTATGTAATCTTTGTGCAAAAGATGTTGATATGAAAGAACGACTCGCACCGGAATCAAATAGTACTCGGGCAGGAATAGAGTTAAGCAGGAACATACCGGTAACTACGTCAGGTGTTTCTTTTGCTTCCTCGGCTGTTATTTGAAAAGCTCGAGTCTTTGCAATCGGCGTTGCAGCAGAACTCTTAACTGTAGACCCTCCAGCTGCTGACTGAGACTGATAACGCGACCCGCTACGACACTGATACATAAAGTGTCCCCTTTTTCCACATTTTGCGCATCCACGTCCCTGCTGTGGACATTCTTCACTACTGTGACCGATCATATTGCACGCAAAGCAAGTAACATCATCTGGATTGCACAGTCCCATGTGTGATCTTCTGCATCGCTTGCAAAATCGTGGTTCGTTCGTGAGGGAGTAAACTTGTGCTTTCTGCTGTGAACTATGCTGATGGGATTGCTGAGATTGCGACTTATTTGGCTTAAAGAATCTGCCGAATCTTTGTTTCTTCGGAGGAGATGGATTCGTCGAGTTAGTTGTTGGAGCGTATAGCTGATCGCCGTACTCTAGATATCCTCTCTCAATCTGTCTGGCTGCTTCTACCATTTCCAAATAACTCTTATATTTGATAGCGCTCATCGGATGTCGGTATCTAGGATTGAGTCCTACACGGAATCTATTCATCATTCTTTCTTCGGTAGCTACTTGGTATGAGGAGTAACCGATAGTCGTGAAAACTCGTGTTCGTATTCGTCAACTGTCTTCGTTCCCTGAGTCAGCTGCATCAGTTGTACTTCCATCTTATCTTGTTGGTCGATCGGGCAGTACTTCGCATTGAACATATCAAGAAACTGGTTCCACTCTAGAGTCTGAATTATTTCTTCACCATAGATACTCCTCTGAGTTTTCCACCAGGCACGGGCAGCTCCCACAAATAACGCGGACGCATAACTCACTTTCTTGGAGTCTAAATAATCAGAAATCCTGAAGATTTCTTCAGTGTGACTAATCCAATCCATCGCCTGAATAGGATTAACTGTTCCTTCAAAATTCAAAGCACCGCTAGCTTTGAAATCTTTAAACTTGCAGCCTTTTGGCTGAGCAATTTGGGTTTCGGGATTTGAGTTATCAGAATCAGATTCATTAATCAGGACTTGCTTTTCTTTTCTTTTATTCCTTTTATCTTCACGTCTTTTAGCTTCGGCCTCATCTCTGGCCTGAAACTGTTCTTGCATTATTTTGTTCTGTTGTTCTGAGTGTTGGGCTAGAAGTTGTTGCATCATTTCAAACATTTGCTGTGGGTTCATGTTGCTGGGAATATCACCTGATCCTAATCCTGACATCTTCTACTGAAAATTAAAAGCATGTAACTATCAGTTTATAGACTTAGATCTATGTACCCTTTTTCCCATCCTAACAGTCTGTACATCCTATCTCAGTTCAAACCACCTAAATGATTGATATATATGTATTGCTTCAGTTTGAGACCAAGTATCCTGTGAAGACCTCCCCTTACGGGGCAGTCCTCAGAGTCTAGGTCCCAATTCATACAATACAATATCAATCATACTAAGATAAGGTAATTAAATTGCGGAATAATAAAATTACATGTACATTACAGATTAGGATTTAAGTTACATATTTCAAAATAAAGTTATAAAATGGTAACATCTAATCTAGTCATAACATCATACATCACATTAAATTGCGGACAAAACCCTCTAAACTTGAACCGAGTTGATCATGCATCAGATGGAAATTACATTATTTTACATGGGTGTATTTATAATCAAGGGAAAATTATGTAAAAAACCATCAAACTACAAATTTTTTCGATTAAGTCTTCATTTCATTTTTTTCCTAATAAGTCCCCAAACTGTTTAAATCTTTTAAATTGGCCTGTTGCTTAAACCTATTTTGCAAAAACCATCAAAGTATAAAATTTTATCGATTAAGTCCCCATTTCATTTTTTTCTGATAAGTCACCGAACTACTTAAATATTTCAATTTCGATAAAATAAAACAATTTTTTTTAAAAATTTTAAAAACGACGATGTTTATTTCGATGACAGGATATGCCATGTTTGTCTAGACCAAAATAAGTTGGTTTGAAAATAATATTTTTTTCAAAAGGACGATGGTTGTTTGAAAATAATATTTTTTAAAAGTCCGTTATTCCGGATAACATAAGTTGGTTTGATATAAAAACATAAGTGATGATTATTTCGATCCCATGTTTGTCTAGACAAAATTTTTTTCAATATATTTAACTAGTTCATCCCGACTAAACTTTAAACAGTGAAAAATGATCGTGCGTTATCATTTTGTATAACTGTGATATTTTAAATTTGTAACCAATTTTCTAATTGCACTTTTTAAAAAAAAAAAAATAAAACATGTACTATCAAATCTTGTATTTTATTAATCTTAACAAATCAGACATTGAACCTTTGTGTGTATTTTTTTAACCAAAATTACAAAACAACAAAAAATAGTATAGTCAACACTTAAATACATGTCATATTTTTTCATTATAAATGCAACACTTAAAAAAATGTTATATGTTTTTAAAAATGTGTTGCATTTTTTCATTATAAATGCAACACTCCAAAAGTGTGTTGCATTTTTTTCATTATAAATGCAACACTCTAAAAATGTGTTGCATTTTTTTATTGAAATATGCAACACTTTAAACAAATGTTGCAATTTTTAGTAAAAACTGCAACACTTTAGAAAATTGTTGCATTTTTTTTAGTAAAAATCGCAACACTTTATAAAAAGTGATGCATTAAACCGTCATATGCAACATTTATTGTCAATGTGTTGCTTTAGAGCGAACTTAAATAAAAAAAAGCAACAATTTTAAAATGTGTTGCATCAAAAGTGTTGCATTAGCTTCGATTTGTAGTAGTGATAGATTCCGTGTAGGACTTAATCCTAGATACTGGCATCCGATGAGCGCTATCAAATATAAGAGTTATTTGGAAATGGTAGAAGCAGCTAGACAGATTGAGAGAGGATATCTAGAGTACGACGATCAGCTATACGCTCCAACAACTAACCCGACGAATCCATCTCCTCCAAAGAAACAAAGATTCGGCAGATTCTTTAAGCCAAATAAGTCGCAATCTCAGCAATCCCATCAGCATAGTTCACAGCAGAAAGCACAAGTTTACTCCCTCACGAACGAACCACGATTCTGCAAGCGATGCAGAAGATCACACATGGGACTGTGCAATCCAGATGATGTTACTTGCTTTGCGTGCAATATGATCGGTCACAGTAGTGAAGAATGTCCACAGCAGGGACGTGGATGCGCAAAATGTGGAAAAAGGGGACACTTTATGTATCAGTGTCGTAGCGGGTCTCGTTATCAGTCTCAGTCATCAGCTGGAGGGTCTACAGTTAAGAGTTCTGTTGCAACGCCGATTGCAAAGACTCGAGCTTTTCAAATAACAGCCGAGGAAGCAAAAGAAACACCTGACGTAGTTACCGGTATGTTCCTGCTTAACTCTATTCCTGCCCAAGTACTATTTGATTCCGGCGCGAGTCGTTCTTTCATATCAACATCTTTTGCACAAAGATTACATAAGTCTCCATCAAAGCTTTCTGTGATACTAGACATTGAGACAGCTAGTAACAATTTCGTTATGGCTGATTCTGTTTACCGTAATTGCACATTACTTGTTGACAACATCGTATTCAACCTCGACCTTATCCCGATTCCGTTGAAAGAATTTGACGTCATCATCGGCATGGATTGGTTAATGAACAACGAGGCTACAATTATCTGCAACCGGCGAATCATCAGAATCAAGTCTTCAGACGGTCGGGTATTGGAGATTAAAGGAGAGAAAAGAAAAGGTGATCATTGCTTCATATCTATAGAAAAAGCTCATAAATACTAGTCTAGAGGTCACGACTCCTATCTTTGTTATGCTCTATCTGGGTCCAGCTCTGAAAAGAGATCTCTGTCCGATATTCCTATTGTCTGCGAGTTCCCAGATGTTTTTCCTGATGACATTTCCGGAGTGCCACCGGAACGTCAAGTCGAGTTCAGTATTGACTTGGTTCCTGGTGCGGCTCCTATTGCAAAAGCTCCTTACAGACTTGCACCTGCAGAAATGCAGGAAATGTCAAAGCAACTGCAAGAACTGTTAGAGAAGGGGTTTATCCGACCGAGTTCTTCTCCGTGGGGTGCACCTGTCCTATTTGTTAAAAAGTAAGACGGAACCTTCCGTATGTGCATCGACTACCGCGAGTTGAACAAGGTTACCATAAAGAATAAATATCCTCTACCCAGGATCGATGATCTGTTTGATCAGCTACAAGGAGCCAGCTACTTCTCGAAAATAGATCTTCGTTCTGGATATCATCAGTTGAAAGTTAAAGATGAGGATGTTCCAAAGACAGCCTTCCGAACAAAATACGGTCATTACGAAGTTCTCGTGATGCCGTTTGGATTGACAAATGCACCAGCGGCGTTCATGGATCTCATGAATCGCGTGTGCAGACCTATGTTGGATAAATTAGTTATTGTATTCATAGACGATATTCTGATTTACTCCAAAACGGAGGCTGATCATTCTATTCATCTGCGACAATTGCTAGAGTTATTAAGAAAAGAAAGACTCTACGCAAAATTCTCTAAATGCGAATTTTGGCTCAGACAGGTATAATTTCTATTATATATGTCTTGAGCTATTTCCTAAGTATTCTTTCATGTACATCCGAACTTGAATTTCTACTTTGATTCTTATAGATTCAGTTCCTTGGCCATGTTGTTTCTAGCGAAGGAATTTCTGTTGATCCATCTAAAGTCGAGGCCGTTCAGAAATGGCAAACGCCTCGCAATGCCTCCGAAATAAGAAGTTTCCTTGGATTGGCCGGTTATTATCGGCGATTCATAAAGGACTTCTCGAAGATTGATGTACCTCTAACAATGCTAACACGAAAGAATACTCCTTTCGTTTGGTCTGATAAACAGCAAGAGGCATTTGACATTCTGAAACAGAAGCTTATTCAAGCGCCGATCCTAGCTTTACCAGAAGGCAATGATGATTTCGTTGTCTATAGTGATGCCTCTGGTACTGGCTTAGGATGTATTCTGATGCAAAGGGGGAAAGTTATTGCCTACGCTTCAAGGCAATTAAAGGATTACGAGAAAAGTGCACCAACTCATGATCTTGAGTTGGCTGCAGTTACCTTTGCTCTGAAGATCTGGCGTCATTATATTTATGGGACTCGGTGTCAGCTCTACACCGATTACAAGAGTCTCAAACATCTTTTTACTCAAAAGGATCTAAACATGAAACAGCGACAGTCCTTGGAGCTTATTAAGGACTATGATTGCGAGATCCTATATCATCCCGGCAAAGCTAATGTTGTCGCGGATGCTTTGAGTAGGAAGGTCTATCCAGAAAAGTACTGTTATGCCCTGACTCCTGTATTATTCTCTTCTGATCTTATTGAAGACATCAGAGTTGCTCAAGCTGAAGCACTGAAAGAAGAGAATATCAGTTCTGAAAATCTTAAAGGGCAGTTACAATTTTTAACTTTGAACCATTTGGGACTTCATTGTCTCCAGGGAAACCGAATCTGGGTTCCTAAATATGGTTCTATTCGCAGCACTCTTCTATCTGAAGCTCATCAGTCCAAGTTATCTGTTCATCCTGGCAGCTCAAAGATGTACTTCGATTTGAAAGCTGACTATTGGT
Organism: Centrapalus pauciflorus; assembly: GCA_020465985.1. NCBI lineage: Eukaryota > Viridiplantae > Streptophyta > Magnoliopsida > Asterales > Asteraceae > Centrapalus > Centrapalus pauciflorus. The sequence continues at coordinate 287,763 of JAANYP010005932.1, forward strand.
GGCCATGAATGAAGAAAGACATCGGTAGATATGTTGAAAGCTGCAGAGTCTGTCAGATGGTTAAGGCAGAACACCAGAAACCCTTTGGGGATATGCAACCACTACCCGTTCCTGAATGGAAGTGCGAGCATATAACTATGGAATTCATCACGAAGTTGCCTAAGACCAAGAGACAACACGACTCCATCTGGGTAGTCGTTGACCGTTTAACGAAGTCAGCACATTTCATACCGACGAAAGAAACTTATTCTCTCGATAAACTGGCACAGATGTACATTACCGAGATCATCTCTCGTCATGGTGTGCCAAAATCAATCGTCTCTGATCGTGATAGTCGTTTTACTTCGAGATTCTAGCAAGCACTGCAAGAAGGGATGGGTACTCGGATTTCTATGAGTACTGCTTATCATCCAAGTGCAGATGGCCAGAGTGAGCGTACTATCCTAACTCTCGAAGATATGCTTCGTGCCTGCGTTCTTGATCTAGGTGGTAACTGGGATGACCATTTGCCTTTGGTCGAATTCTCATACAACAACAGTTATCATTCAACGATCAAGATGGCTCCTTTTGAAGCTTTGTACGGTCGAAAATGCAGAACTCCCACCTGTTGGCGCGAAACAGGTGAATCGCCTATAGCGGGTCCTGCCCTTCTACAGTTGACACACGAAAAGATTCAGCTGGTTAGAAGAAATATTCTTGAAGCTCAGAGTAGACAGAAGTCATACTATGACAATCGACACAGATCAATAAGTTTTGCAGTTAACGATTGGGTGATGCTGAAAGTATCTCCAATGAAGAATGTGGTGCGGTTCATTAAAAAGAAACAAGTTAGCTCCGAGATTCATCGGTCCGTTCAAGATTGTTGAAAAGATTGGAAACCAATCTTATCGTCTTGAACTACCAGCTGACTTAGCTGGAATACATCCTGTATTCCATGTTAGTCACTTGAGAAAGAGCTTAGCAGATGAAAGAGAAGTTAAGATACCACATGTTAACCTGCAAATTGATGAAAAGCTTCGAGTGATTGAAGAGCCAGAATGTATTCTGGACTCAAAGACCAAGAAGCTTAGAAATAAAGAGATACAGATGGTGCTCGTCCAGTGGAAACACCACAAAGGTTCGCATCAGTCTTGGGAATCCAGAGATGTTATGAAAGGTACTTATCCCAGTCTGTTTGAACATAGCTAACTTCGGGGACGAAGTTTGTGCGTGGTGGAGCCCATTCTGTAACAACCTATCTTTTATTTCAGTATTTGAGTTAATGATGTAATATTATTACATCATTAACTCAAATACTGAAATAAAAGATAGGTTGTTACAATCTCTATACACTTTCATCTCTTCCATAAAAATCTCTCAATCTCTATACACTTTATCTAAAATTATGGATCGAAATACCGGCAAACAACTCGCCGCAAATTGACAACGCGGTAAACAACCGGCTTCTCGATCAAACCCTTCTTTCCGCCCACCGCAAAATTATCCACCTAATTTAACGGATTATTCGGCTCCATACGTACCACACTTTTGACCATATCTATCATCACCCATTCCACAACAATTTTACCAACAATCACCACCCAATCCACAATATTCGTCGCAAAATCCACAATATTTCTTGCAAAATCCACCCAATCCACAATATTTCTCGCAAGAATTTAATGAGGGTTTCGAACCATTTTATACTTATCGAGAACCCGCATCCGTCGACGAGGACGAACTTGAATCGATACCCGAAACTCAAACCGTCGACGACGACGACGAGGAGACGATTCCCGTAAACACCGCGGCAAGCGGGTCTACACGAAAGGGTCCAATGAAACCAAAAATGTGGACCTCCATCGAAGAAATGGCTGGCGGAAGTCTTGATTGATATTTCCGAAGATCCAACTACCGGAAACAATAAAAAACGTTCAAAATTTAGGGGACGAATCCTCGAAAATTTTGATAGCCGAGTTGGTGGAACTAGCCACACCACCCACCAACTTTATTCAAAGTGGAAAGACATGAACCGCAATTGCACAAAATTTGGCGGCATGTTTAACAACAATATGACGAATCGACGGAGCGGCAAAAACGATTTCGACGTTTTCAACACCACCCAAAAACAATACAAGACCCTCAATAAAAATAAGCCGTTTCCACACCAATCGGCTTGGGAGGTGCTTCGACGTCATCAAAAGTGGAACCCCGTTCCACAAATGGATGATTTTGTTGAGCCGCAAAGAAAGCGGTCGAAAACTTCCGATTCTAACACGATCGGAACACCGTCTTCTGATGCGGCATTTTTAGGTGTTGACGATGAGGAAGATGACGAGGATATTCAGGAGCTTGAATGACCACGCCACAAGGGGAAAAAACCAGCATCAACATCAGTCGACCCAGAGATGCGGTCACAATTCGAAAGGATTTCAACATCTCACGTCAGATAAAGACGTCACCGAGTACGACTTGAAGAAATGAAACAAAAAAAACAAGAACGAGACTTGGAGTTGAAAGAGAAAAAATATCATGCGTACATTGCGTCACTGAGTGAACAACAACAAGAACGAGACTTGGAGTTTTTCATTCGGCCACACGACCATTTGGAAGGTAACGTTTTGGAAGCCGTATTACAACGCAAACAAATAATTGCGGAGCATTGGGGATGGCGACTATAGTTTCGTAATTTTTTAGTTTTTAGTTTCGTAATTTTTTAGTTATGTAATTTTTTTAGTTTTTAGTTACGTAATTTTTTTAGTTATGTAATTTTTTTAATTTTTAGATTCGTAAGTTTTTATGTTTTAGTTTCGTAATTTTATTATGTAAACTTTTAAATATTTATGAAATTAATTATTTTAGTTTTAATAATTGTTTTCTTAATTAAAAAGTTAAAAAAAATTAAGAAAGATGGAAAGGTATAGAAAGATGAGTATTTCCTCCTTAGAAAGATGGAGAAAGGTGGGAAAAGGTGGAGAGAGAAAAACTGATGTGGCGCTGACGTGTACAGGAAGATGGGATTGGGAAAGATGGGTATACCCTTCCATCTTAAATAGGGGTATGTTAAATACGCACCCCCTCCTTTCAAACATTTTTTAATTATTACAAAAATACAAAAAAGTTTAAAAAGCAATTTCGTTACCAAATCTTTTGTTAACGTAAGTGGTAACGTAATATCTACAAGTATATAAAGTAATTTTGTTACCAAATTTTTTTGTAAAGTAAATGGTAACGTAATATCTAAAAAATACAAAAGTACAAAAAAAAAATTTCGTCACCAATTTTTTTAATAACGTAAGTGGTAACGTAATATCTAAAACGTACAAAATGTACAAAAAAGAATTTCATTACCAATTTTTTTTACTGTAAGTGGTAACGAAATTTTAAAAAAGTACCAAAAAGTCAATTGACATGACATAAAAAAGATGTGTGATTTAATAATTGGTGGACTCATATCATTAAAAGACTATTAAATGTGAGAATGATGTGTAATTAATAAAAAAAATGTCAAGAGATGTCAGAAATGTCAACTCCTTTGATTTGATGGAATTTTCTTTCAAAATCTGCATCATGTCGAATGGCGGGTCCATCATCGAAAGGAAGTATGCATTGAACACAACCCTTTTAAATACATGAATGATGTGTTGTGTTCTGACAAAACATATCACTAGTTAAACGTCAAAAACTGTTCATCACTTTAGAACTACAAAACATAAAATTTTGATCATTGAAGTCATGAATTTACTAAAAAAATTTTTGAACCATAAAGTCATGAAGCTGGTTACATTTTTCAATAATAAACCTTATAACTATAAGATACTAGTAGTATATCCGCGTAAAGCGGCTGTTGTTGGGAAATAATCTAAGTATGTCAAGCTGTTAGTTAGGATTTCTCAAACTGTTAGTAGTATTCATGTGTAATTACAAAGTTCGAGCTGCTAGTTCAAAAGTTCAAGCTGCCAGAGTTAAAGTTCAAGCTGCTCATCAGATAAATAACAGAAAGTGCTACAAATCAGGAAGTGATAAAGATTTCAAGATTTGAAGATCTTCCAAAGATATCCACTACAAGAGAAATCACAGTTCGTCAAGGAAACAAATCAGAAGGCTATAAATAGAGATAGACTAGGTCTTTCTCATGTGATCTCGGTGCCTAAGAATTTCTTTGTAATTGCATTCAGATTAAAGTTTCTAAAGCCTCTATGGTTGAAAAACCCTAAGAACAGTTTGTGTTCTTCGTCTAATAAAACAGATTAGAGGTGATTGTAATCAGAGTTTGGCAATATAAAGGTTTCGATATTAATTGTGTTTATTTGATTGTCTGTTCTATATTGTTCTGAAAGTTTTCTTAAAACAGTTAAGTGTTATTATGCAAACTTCTTAATTGGACTTTGATTCAAAACAAGGTTATTGGTTTAACTCTGATTTATTCAAACCAGTTAATCTTAGGTGATTTAGATCTTGACAAGTGGTATCAGAGCCACAGGTTCTGTTTTTTATTCTTTGTTTTCAAAGTCAGAAACTTTCAACTTATAGTATTTAAATCTTTTTCTGCAATGGAGTTTGATGGCAGCAGTAGTGGATCCGGGCAAGGACTTAAAATGCCTATGCTCAAACCCACTAAGTTCGAGATGTGGAAACTCAGGATTCAACAGCAAATTCAATTTATTGGTTATGCCCTATGGGAAGCTGTTGGAAATCCTCCTGCAGTTGATCCTGAACTAGATGTTGAAGGCAAACCAAAAAGAACAACTCCAAAAACTGAGATTGAGAGAAAGGCTAGAATGAATGATGTCAAAGCTCTCACTATTTTACAGATAGCCATTCCTAATGCTCATCAACATCAGTTTAAAAAATTCTATACTGCTCATTTTCTATGGCTTGCTTTAGAGAAAAGATTTGCTGGCAATGCTAGCACAAAAAGAAACCAAAAAGATCTTTTAAAACAGCAGTATGAAAAGTTTTCTGGTAGAAAGAATGAAAACCTTACTCAAATCTTTGATAGGTTCAATAAGTTGATAGGTCAATTGGAAAGTGCTAAGGTTAGCCTGGATCAAGATGAAGTAAACAGAAAATTCCTCAGATCTCTTGGTGAAGAATGGACAGTATATATTGCACAATGGAGAACAAAGGACCCTCTAGATGAAATAGAGTTGGATAATATCTACAACAACTTGAGAGTGTTTTGAGTCTGAAATTGAAAATAAAAAGAAAAACTTTTCTTATAATCAAAACACTGCTCAGCTATCATCTGCATCTAATGATAAATCAAACTACTGTGATTCTTTTACAGGTACTGATGGTAACACTCCTGAGGTTCATTATGAGGCATTTGTTGCAAGTGATGGACTATTTACTCTTAATTCTGAAGACCTGGAACAAATCCATCCAGATGATCTAGAAGAGATGGACCTAAAGTGGCAACATGCCATGTTGACCATGAGGGCTAAAACGTTCCTTAAACGAACTGACAGAACAAACTTTCAAGCCAGAACAGAAGGCAAGCCAGCATTTGACAAATCAAAAGTTGAATGTTTCAAGTGTCATAAACTTGGACACTTTGCTAGAGAGTGTAGATCACAAGGTCAGCAGCCACCAAGACCCCAACAAACCAGTCAAATACAATATTCACAGGCTCTTGTTTCTCAAGAAGACATTGTTTTTTACTGGAGTGACCAAACAGAAGAAGAGTTTCAGAATCAAGCTCTCATGACAGAAACTACAATTGTTACTTCCACTGAACTACCATCTGAGGTAAATACTAAACTCTGCTCCCAAACATGCAAAAATATGGTTAAAATGTACAGAGATCATAATGAAAGCATGTGTAAAACTCTAGCAAAGATGGAAGAGAGGAGGTATGAGTATATACAGGCAATAGAGGATCTTGAAAAACAGATCAATGACTATAAGGACAATGAGATTCAGATGGGACATGATAGAACATATCATGAGTGGGAGAAAAAGGAACTAGAAGAGAAAATAGAGACCCTTAATAAGAATCTAGAGGAGGCTGAACAGAAGGTGTTAGAAGCTCACAAGAAAGTAGAGACTATAAGCATAGATTTGGGTAGCTTCAAGTTGGCCAATCAAAAGTTAGATTACCTAATAGAAGTCCAATTTAAAGATAGGGTAAAATCTCAACTCAATCCCAAGGAAGGAATAGGATATAATGCTACCCCACCTCCCTATAACAATAAATACATTCATCCAATGAGTGAAGTTGCTGATAGGCTTGTGAATGAACCATTAGATGAGAAGGTGAAAAATGTAGATCATATCCTTGAGGATAAGTCTGAGCTGGAAGAAGAATTGACTACTACTGAATGCAGTAAAAGTGAGGAAGCAGAGATTAATTCCAAAACGATGAGTGAATCTATAGTATCTCTTGTTTCTAACCCTATTAGAACAAGCAGCCTGAGGGAAGAAACCAACAGTTTGAAAGGAAAAGAGAAATTGAGTGAATACAACCATGCTTCACATGTTTTTGTACCTTCTAACTGTAATGTTGCATCTTCTTCCAAGACAGACAAAAAGGGTAAAAATATTCCAGTATGCACATGCCAAAAGCATAGTGTACAAAAGTTTCCCACACAACAACAGGTAAGGGGAAATCAAAGGAACAAGAATCAGTTATGGTCACACAAAACTGGTTCCCCTATCAAAACAATCAAAAGATGTTTTCACTGTGGCAGGAAAAACCATCTGGCCAAGCACTGTCTATATAATCCAGTTGTTGAAAAACATACTGTGTTTCAAAAACATGTCGTTTCACAAAAACCAAAAGTTTCAAAGGCCTCAAAACATGTCCCCCCAGTTCCAAAGAATACAGTTGACCACAAGTTCATAAAAGTTAACAAAAAGCAGCTTGTACACCAAAAACAAGCTTTAATGAAATCTAAATTGATCATGAAACAGGTATGGTGTGTCAAAGGCAAAAACACAGTTCAAACTGCTAATACAAAAGATGGAACTGTTAAGTCAAAAGTTGGAACTGGCAGTGCAAAGTCTGAAGCTGCTGGCACTCAACATCCAGTTCCAACTGCTAAGTCAAATACTGGAACTTGTAGTGGATCATCTGAGAGTGTCAAAGAAAAAGTTGGAAAGAACACCTGGATACCCCATGTCATAACTAAATACTCATCACAGAATCCACCAGTGGATCTCTCTAAGTTTAAAAAGACACAAACAATATTTAGTTATGTTAATGCACAAACAGTATTTTAGTTATGACGATATATATTTTTTTTAATTACATGTTTGTCTAGTGGTAGAGATACAAAAAAAGAATATTTGATGGTTGTTGGCAAAATCACCTTTAAATTGTTATACAAATTTGTATAGTTAGTTATAAGAAAGCGTCTTAAGTCTTGAGCTAATATAAAATAAGGGTGATGATCAAGTCCAATTGCAATCATATTTGCTAAATATAAAATTTTGATGGCAATAACACAATAAACTTAGTCAAACATGGCCAAACAAAAAAATAAAGGTAAAGAGTGTCCAATCATACATTCTCATTAGATTGATAAACTTAATCTATGCAATATAAAGAGAATGGAGGTGTATGTTAAACAATCAATACATGTGCAACAAATACATCCACCATACTCATTGTTCCAACAACATGAACATGCCATTGAAAATTGAAAAGTGAATGCAAAGACAATAAATGTTCGAATAATAATCTATTACTCACAGTGGTTTTACTCGGTGTAAATTGGCTCTGAATCAATGTGTGTTAGACAACACCACAAAGATCCTGTTAAGTCAGTATACTAGTGTATCAATGTCAGTTTCTGTTAAAACTTGATTATGAAAAGTTAAGTAAAATGACCAGAAATTCAGACCACATCCGAATTTCGGATGAACCCGATATCCGGATGGCCCGAAGTCCTCCCTTAGTAATTAAGTTTATAACCCCATCCGAAATTCGGATGAGACTAGATCCGAAATTCGGATGAACTGTTGGTCCGAAATTGATGTCTATACTTAGGCAGCGTTTGGTTCGCAGATTGTTTATTCCTGGGATGGAATTTGTCAAGGAATGAAATTCTGGATGGAATGGAATTCGTCGGAATAGAAATGGAGGCCGACGAAGATGAAGTCTAGGCTTTGGTATTAGAACTGTTAAAATCTTTGAAATGGAATTTAAATTCAATGGCACTAGCCCAAGGAAAATAGATTCCTTCAAAAGTGGTGTTTTTTTAAAAAAAATGAATCTTCATTCCATTCCTTTTTACTGTCAAACAGCACATTGAAATGGAATTTTCATTCCAATTCCATCAGATTTTGTGAACCAAACGCCCCCTTATGTTTATTCAATGTTTCCATCCGATATAGTATATGGTCCGAAACTCGGTTCTGATCCGAACTCGGATGGATCCGAGTTGTGACTAGGTCTGAAATTCGGATGATCCGAATTATGTTCTTCAGATCCGAATTTCATACTTATATAATTTGTTTATTGTTTTGTAGTGATTTCAGACACATGGTGTTCTTTAACCTATTCAAAAATGACATCCGCAAGCTTCCATATGCACCATATCTCTTTGACAGCTCGTGTTTTTCAGCACCACCTACTTCCCCTAGTTGTATGATTGTTGGATTTAATACAGAATTTGAAGGAAAGGCTTGGATCCTCTTTGTTGGGAAATAATCTAAGTATGTCAAGCTGTTAGATAGATTTCTCAAGCTGTTAGTAGTATTTCTGTGTAATTACAAAGTTCGAGCTGCAAGTTTAACAAACTCAAGCTGCTAGTTCAAAATTTCAAGCTGCCAAAGTTAAAAGTTCAAGCTGCTCATCAGATAGATAACAGAAAGTGCTAAAATTCAGGAAGTGATATATATTTCAAGATTTGAAGATCTTCCAAGCATATATACTACCAGAGATATCAGAGTCCGTCAAGAAAACAAATCAGAAGGCTATAAATATAGATAGACTAGGTCTTTCTATTGTAATCGTGGTGCTTAAGTTTTTCATATTGTAATTGCATTCTGATATAAGCTTCTAAAGCCTCTAAGGTTGTAAAACCCTAAGAACAATTTGTGTTCTTCGTCTAATCAAAACAAATTAGGTGATTGTAATCAGAGATTTGGCAATATAAAGGTTATGATATTGATTGTGTTTATTTGATTATCTATACTTTATTATTCTGAAAGTTTTTTTAAAACAGTCTAGTGTTATTCCGCAAACTTCTTAATTGGACTTTGATTCAAAACAAGGTTATTGGTTTAAACTCTGATCTATTAAAACTAGTTAATCTTAGGTGATTTGATCTTGACAAGTTGTATCAGAGCCAAAGACTCTGTTTGTTATTCTTTGTTTTCAAAGTCAGAAACTTTCATCGTTTACAAGTTTGTTTTTCTGCAATGGAGTTTGAGAATAAAAGTAGTGGATCTGGGCAAGCTCAAACCCACTCAGTTCGAGATGTGGAAACTCAGGATTCAACAACACATTCAATTTATTGACTATGCCCTATGGGAAGCTGTTGAAAATCCTCTAGCAGTTGATCCTGAACTAGATGCTAAGGGCAAACCAAAAAGAACACCTCCAAAAACTGAGATTGAAAGAAAGGCTAGAATGAATGAAGTCAAAGCTCTTACTATTTTACAAATAGCCATTCCTAATGCTTATCAACATCAGTTTAAAAAATTCTATACTGCTCATTCTCTTTGGCTTGCTTTAGAGAAAAGATTTGCTAGCAAAGCTAGCACAAAAAGAAACCAAAAAGATCTTTTAAAACAACAGTATGAAAAATTTTCTGGTGGAAAGAATGAAAACCTCACTCAAATCTTTGATAGGTTTAATATGCTGATAAGTGAGTTGGAGAGTTCTAAGGTCAGCCTAGATCAAGATGAAGTGAACATAAAATTTCTCAGATCTCTTGGTGAAGAAGGGACAGTCTATGCTGCCCAATGGAGAACCAAAGACACTCTAGATGAAATAGAGTTGGATGACCTCTACAACAGCCTGAGAGTGTTTGAATCTGAAATTGAAATTAAAAAGAAACTTTTTTCTTACAATCAAAACACTGCTCTGCTGTCATCAGCATTAACTGATAAATCAAAGTGCTGTGACTCTTTTTCAGGTGCTGATGGTAACTCTTCTGAAGTTCATTATGAAGCATTTGTTGCAAGTGATGGACTTTTTTCTCTTAATGCAGAAGATCTGGAACAAATCCATCCAGATGATTTCGAAGAGATGGACTTAAAGTTGCAACATGCTATGTTGACTATGAGGGCCAAAAGATTTCTAAAAAGGACTGGCAGACCAAACTTTCAAGCCAGAACAGAAGGCAAGTCAACATTTGACAAATCAAAGGTTGAGTGCTTCAAATGTCACAAACTTGGTCATTTTGCTAGAGAGTGTAGATCACAAGGTCAGCAGCCACCAAGACCCCAACAAACCAGTCAAATATCATCTTCACAAGCTCTTGTTTCTCAAGAAGACAATTTATTTGACTCGAGTGACCAGACAGAAGAAGAGTTTCATAATCAAACTCTTATGGCAGAAACTACAACTGTCACTTCCACTGAACTACCATATAAGGTAAATGCTAAACTCTGCTCTCAAGCTTGCAAAAATATGGTTAAAAAGTACAGAGATCATAATGAGAGCATGTGCAAAACTCTAGCTAAGATGGAAGAGAGGAGATATAAGTACATGCAGGCAATAGAGGATCTTGAAAAACAGATCAATGACTATAAGGATAATGAGATTCAGATGAGACATGATAGAACATATCATGAGTGGGGGAAAAAGGAGCTAAATGAGAAATTAGAGACCCTTAATAAGAAATTAGATGAGGCTGAACAGAAGGTGTTAGAAGCTAACCAGAAAGTAGAATATATAAACATAGACTTGGGCAGCTTCAAGCTGGCCAATCAAAAGCTAGAACACCTAATGGAAGTTCAATTTAAAGATAGGGTAAAATCTCAACTCAATCCCAAGGAAGGAATAGGATATAATGCTGCTCCACCTCCATACAACAATAAATACATTCATCCTATGAGTGAAGTTGCTGATAGGCTTGTGAATGAACCATTAGATGAGAAAATGAAAATTGTAGATCCTATCCTTGAAGATAAGCCTGAACCTAAAGAAGATTTGGTTCCCAATGAAGGCAGTAAGAATGAGGAAACTGAGAGTAACTCGAAAATCATGAGTGCACCTATAGGACCTCCTGTTTCCAAATCTATAAGCACCAACAGTCTGAAAGGAAAAGAGAAGATGAGTGAATGCAATCATGCTCCACTTGTTCTGTACCTTCTAACTGTAATATTGCATCTTCTTCCAAAATAACTAAAAAGGGTAAAACTGTTCCAGTATGCACATGCCAAAAGCATGGTGTCCAAAAGTTTCCCACACAGCAGCAGGTAAGGGGAAATCAAAGGAACAAGAATCAGTTACGGTCACATAAAACTGGTTCTCCTATTAAAACAATCAAAAGATGTTTCCACTGTGGCAGGAAAAACCATTTGGCCAAACACTGTTTATATAAACCACCTGTTGCAAAACAGATTGTGTTTCAAAAACATGCTATCCCACAAAATTCAGAGGTTTTAAAGGCCCAAAAACCTATCACCCCAGTTCCAAAGAAGACAGTTGATCACAGGTTCTTAAAAGTCAACAAAGGACAGCCTGTACACCAAAAAACAAGCTTTAATGAAATCTAAATTAAGCATGAAAAAGGTTTGGTGTGTCAAAGGCAAAAACATAGCTCAAACTGCTAATATAAAAGTTGAAACTGTTAAGTCAAAAGTTAGAACTGGCAGTTCAAATTCTGAAACTACTGACACTCAACATCTAGTTCCAACTGCTAAGTCAAAAACTGGAACTGGTAGTGGATCATCTGAGACTGTTAAAGAAAAGGATGGAAAGAACGCATGGATACCTCATGTCATAACTAAATACTCCTCACAGAATCCACCAGTGGATCTCACTAAGTTTAAAAAGACACAAACAATATTTAGTTATGTCAATGCACAAGGACAACCCAAAACCAATTTGGTTTGGGTTTACTCCACTACTAACTGAGCTTTTTCTGTGCAGGGCAACCACAGGACCCAACATAAGACAAGATGGCATATGGATAGTGGATGCTCTAGGCACATGACAGGCAACTCTGAATGCTTGTCAAATTTCAAAAGCTTTGAAGGAGGGTTTGTTGCATTTGCTGGAAATTCCAAAGGAGGTAAGGTAACAGGTAAGGGTACTGTCAAAGCAGGCAATATGATATTCAATGATGTTCTGTATGTTGAACAACTGAAGTATAATTTATTAAGTGTGTCTCAAGTTTGTGACAAACAAAACATAGTTTTGTTCATAGACTCTGAATGCATTGTCCTCTCAGAAGATTTTGAAATACCTGAAAATCTTGTTTTACTCAGAACACCAAGAAAGGACAATGTCTACTGTTTAGACACAGAACTCTTATCCAAATCAAATACTTTAAGCTGTTTAATATCCAAAGCATCATCTAATGAGTCTGCTCTTTGGCACAAAAGGATGTGTCACATGAACTTCAAATCCATGAATGTTTTAGTCAAAAAGAACTTGGTAATAGGATTACCACAGAAGGAGTTCATATGTGATGATCATTGTGTAGCCTATCTCAAAGGAAAGCAACACAAAACTTCTCATAAGGCCAAGGAAGTAAATTCAATCACATCTGCTCTTCATCATATTCATATGGATCTTTTTGGTCCAACATCTGTGTTGAGTTTGAATAAAAGAGCCTACTGTTTAGTCATTGTTGATGATTTCACCAGATTTACATGAGTTTATTTTCTTAGGACTAAGGATGAAACTGCCGAGTTAGTCAAATCCTTTATTCTAAAAATTGAAAACCAATCTAACTTAAAAGTTAAGGTGATCAGGTCGGACAATGGAACTGAGTTTAAAAATCATATCCTAAACAGTTTCTGTGAGTCCAAAGGAATTGCAAGGCAATATAGTGCACCTAGAACACCACAACAAAATGGTGTAGTTGAGAGGAAGAATAGAACACTAATAGAGGCTGCTAGAACCATGCTAGTTGATTCCAAATTGCCAATGACCTTCTGGGCTGAGGCAGTAAATACAGCTTGTTATGTTCTAAATAGGGTTCAAGTTGTTTAGTCACAAGAGAAAACTCCCTATGAGTTATTCCATCACAGGATTCCCCTAGTAGCCTTTTTAAAACCATTTGGTTGTTCATGCACTATCCTCCATACTAAAACTCACTAGGTAAGTTTGAAAGTAAGGCTGAAGAAGGATTCTTTGTAGGATACTCTATTCAAAGCAAAGCCTATAAGGTATATAACAGTGTGTCTAAAACCATTGAAGAAAGTGTTAATGTTGAGTTTAATGAAAATACTGCAAATATCAAAGGCACTGGTCCCGATTGGCTGTTTGATTTGGATTCACTAACAAATTCTCTGAGCTTTGTTGAGTATTCTGCAGGAGCAATTGGAAACAATGTTGAAACTGCCAATTCAAATTCTCATGCTGTCAACACAAATATTCAAGCTGTTGGCACAAAGTTTCCAACTGTTGAAGATTCTGATAAATGAGATGAGTATACTGTTCTACCACTTCTCACTTGTGACCCACCTGGGGTCTTGATTGACCAACAAGACATACATACAGAGTTTGAAGTGCCAAACCCAAGTCCTGAAGTTACAGCTCCAACCAATAGGGAAACAGTTCCATCTCCAGATCAAACAGTTACTAAGGCAGAATCATCAAGTGGTGCAGAAGCTGATGACACAAATCTGGGAAGCTCATTTCGGACAGAATGTGAACCTACACTTAGGGTTCACAAGTATCATCCTCTTAACCAGATAATGGGTGTAACACCTTAGATCTAAATTATTGTAATTTAGATTAATTAGTTGGATATTTGTAATTTATATAATTAAGTTGGATTAATTATAATTGTTGGTTGCTTTGTTCAGAAATTGAAAATTTCAATTTATTAAGTGAAAATAATTATTAGTAAATGTTAGTGGTGAAATGTTAAGGTAAAATCTGAATTTAAAGGAAATCAGATAAATTGAGGGACTAAATGTGTCAAGAGCTGAAAGTGTGGAATAAAAGGAATGGAAAGTCTTTTATTTTGGTTCATTTTCATTTCAATATCTTACAAAACTCTCTCTCGGCTCTCTCTCATCTTCAATCCAAGATCATCAAATTGTGGAATTTGAAGTTGAAAAGTTGGAATCAAGATCATAAAAGGGAACTATCAACATTTTAACAAAAGATTTAAGGTAAATATCTCTTAAAATTTACGAAATTTGAAGGTTTTGGTTCGGTTTTGATAAAATCCGAATTTTAAGATTTCAAGTTATAGATGTTAATGCATGTATGATTAAGTTGTAGATTTGTTCAAATCGAGTGTTTGGGATGATATGTACTGAATTTCAGCTTCTGGTTCAAACTCAAAGTATGATTTTGGAACTTTAGTGTGTGTTTTGAGTGTGTGTGTGTTCGACGGTTGTATATAAGTGACCAAAAAGTGTTCAATTTGGTACATAAAAGTGTTAATATTAGTGTTAAAAGTGTTGGAAATAAGTGTATTTAAGTTGGCCTTAGTTGTTTCATGCATTGAACTAGTACGAAAATGATGGAAATTAAATCTGGAAAATGTCAAAACTGCACAAGTATGAACTCGTATGGTCCGAATTCGGATCAGACATGAACTCGGATCTGGTTCGAATTCAGATGAGATCCGAACTTCAGATATTCAAATAGAAAATATTTCCAAGTGTTGAATTCGGTTGGGGTCCGAATTCGGATGGGTCCGAAATAGAACGATCCGGACTATATGTTGACCGAACTCGGCTGTGGTCCGAATTTGGAGGTGGTCCGAATTCGGGCATGGGATCCATATTTTGGGTCAAATGTTGCAAAACTTATAAAATTAAGTTTTATGAAATTTAACAGTTATTGACACAATGTTTTGTTACAACTGACTTAACAGGTCCCTTGTGGTGTTATTTAACCCACAGTGGGGTACTTTGTGGATCCGGTTGAAAGCCCGAGGAGAAATAAAATAAACTGAAATTAACTAACGCACCCACTGTGAGTACATATGATTTCACAAGTTTATATCTGCTTTATTTTAGCTATTGCCTGCTGAGACATGTTGTTTCATTTTCATTTGGAATTCTACTAACTTGCGTAGATTTAGATGCACATTGCTGCTCGTTGCATGTCCGTTTTCTTTGTTGTGCATATATCGATGGACCGGCGGGTCGCATCTGTATTTCGATGTTACTGCGCTATATGACCTGGAGCTGATCCCTCCGAGGTTCTGGTAGGCAGTAAGTCATCCCCGATATTATGTCAGTCTCACATGGTTGGTTTTATGTCGTACTTTGGGCTCGAAGGAGATGCGGCTCTTGTTCTGTACTTTGTGTACGTAGAGTGTATACGACGTGGGTCGTCGGTGTTACTCTTGGGGCTTCATAAAGATTTATAGAATGCGTAAATCTGTGTATTCACTAAGCATCGCTTACCCCTCAGTTGTTGACATTTTTACAGGAAAAGGGAAATCCGCTACTGGACCTTCTAGCTAGGTCGTCTGTTGAAGTAATTGAAGATATCTACTACTATTCTTGGTAACTAAATCATGGGGTTATTGTTGAAATATGTTTGGGATGTTGTAATAAATTTTGAGTATGTAGACTTAGACATAAAACCTTGTAGCACCGTAGGATATTTATAACAGTTGTATTATTTTTTTATTATGAACTTTAATGCTTCCGCACTTGTTTAAGCATTCAGATCATTATGTAATAATTTATGTGGTGTTTAATCCTGTGTGTATTGTAATGATGGTTATTGTGGAATGGGTGTCACAACGAATGGTATCAGAGCAGTAGTTTGAGATTCAAGTGTCCGTAAGGTCTTGGTCTCAAACATTAAGTGATGATATGTAGTGGTTTAAGTAATGATCTGAACTAAGATAGGTTATGATCCAATAACCATAAGAAGTTGACTTTCATACGGGACAATGGGCGGTGTTTTTAAATAAATGACATGTTACTAAACAAGTTATATGTTTCATTTTTCAGAACATGTCTGGAGGAGGAATGACACCCGAAGAAACCAGAGTGATGATGCTAGCCATGATGGCTGAGCAATATAAGATGATTAAAGATCATTTTCGGGCTCGAGATGAGGCCGAAGCCAAGAGAACGGAAGAAAATAGAAATAATAAGAAAAAAGAGGGGGGGGGGGGGAAACAATGATGAACGAGATGACAACACTGGGTCATCTAATAAACCCAAAGGTTGTCGATTCAAGGACTTTAAGGGAAATGGTGCTGTAGAGTTTAATGGACTAGGAGATGCTGTTGCTGCACTTGAATGGATAACAACAACTGAGCGGACATTCCGAATAAGCGATTGTGCTGAAAAGGACATGGTCAGGTTCGCTACTGCAATGTTCACCAAAGACGCGGTCATGTGGTGGAATTCCATGGTTAACGGCTTAACATTGGAGAAAGTCTCTGTGATGACATGGGATGAGTTCATTGAAGTATTTACTCAGCAATATTGCCCATCTGATGAACGCCGAAGACTGGAAGCGAAGTTTATGACGCTGATGCAGGGGACAAAGACTGTGTCCCGGTATGCTGTTGAATTCACGAGGCTGAGTCTGTTTGCGCCTCATCAAGTTGATACTGAGGAGAGGAAAGTAACCAGGTTCGAGGCTGGTTTTGATATGGAAATTAGAAGAGTTATGAGTAACGTCCGCTACCCTACATTTGCTGGCTTATTAGAGGCTGCCAGAAATGTAGAGCAAATTCTTATCATGTCAGGATATTCGATTGGGTCTGTCGCCGCTGCTGCTAACCCAACCCAGCCGTCACTGCCGAAGCGCCAACGTGAAGGGGGATATTCTGGTTCTTCCCGTTCTTCGCAGTATACGCCACAACAATCTTATCATCGATCATCTGGGTCTTCCGTTCGTGTTCGTGCTTATTCCATCAACACAGAACCGCGATATTGTAATAAGTGCCACTTGGAACACTTTGGCAAGTGCCCTAATGGACGCGCCTGTTTTTGCTGTGGGGAATTGGGTCATTTTAAGAATGAGTGCCCAAGGAAAGCTGATGCCTGCCATAAGTGTGGTGTATGGGGGCATTACAATAGGAATTGCAGAAAGAATGATCCAGTTGCCGCTGTTCCAACTACAAGACGATCGTCTGGAGGATCAAGTGGTGGTTCAGTTAACCGCCGGAGCCAACCACAAAGGGCACCAGCTCGTGCTTTTCAGATAACGGCGGAGGAGGCCAAGGAACACCCGGAAATGGTTACAGGTATGTTTATTGTAAAATCCATGCCTGCACGGGTTCTTTTTGATTCGGGTGCCAACCAGTATTTTGTATCTACTGTTTTTGCACAACAACTATCAATGCCATTGTCTAAGCTATCTGTTGTACTATATATTGAAACTGCTAGTAACACTTAGTCAAAGTAGATCACGTATACCGTAACTGCACTTTAGTGATTGAAGATGTAGTCTTCAATTTGGACCTGATTCCAATCGAATTCAGTGAGTTTGAGGTAATAGTCGGAATGGACTGGTTGATCGAAAATGAAGCCCATACAGTCTGTAAGAAGTGTATGATCAAGATAACCACACCGGAGGGGCGTGAGATCTGCATATATGGGGATAGGAGAAGTGGGGATCTGTGCTTCTTGACCATTGCAAAAGCCCGAAAGCTTGTTGCAAAGGGGTGTGATGCCTACTTGGCATATGCTATTGATGCCAAGGCTGAGAAGAAGACTGTGGCCGATGTGCCTGTTGTATCACAATTCCCGGATGTGTTTCCAGAAGACTTGTCTGGCGTGCCGCCTGAGAGACAAGTAGAATTTCGTATTAATCTGGTCCCTGGAGCTGCACCGGTAGCTCGTTCTCCGTATCGCCTTGCTCCTACCGAAATGCAAGAGATGATGAAACAACTCCAGGAGTTGTTGGATAAGGGCTTCATTCGACCGAGTTCATCGCCATGGGGAGCCCCTATTTTGTTTATTAAAAAGAAAGATGGCACGATGAGGATGTGCATTGATTACCGGGAGCTGAATAAGCTAACTATTAAGAACAAGTATCCGCTGGCGAGGATAGATGATTGTTTGATCAACTATATGGGGCTAGTGTGTTCTCTAAAATCGACTTATGATCTGGGTACCATCAGTTGAAGGTACGAGAAGATGATGTGTCTAAAACAGCATTCAGAACTCGGTATGGGCATTACGAGTTTCTGGTGATGCCATTTGGGTTAACCAACGCCCCGACTGTCTTTAAGGATTTGATGAATAGAGTTTGCAGACCGATGTTAGATAAATCGGTAATAGTGTTTATTGATGATATTTTGGTGTATTCCAAGTCTGAGGCCGAGCATGCTGTTCATCTAAATGAGTTATTGGAACTATTGAGAAAAGAGAAATTATATGCCAAATTCTCAAAGTGTGAGTTCTGGCTGCAACAAATTCAGTTTTTGGGACATGTGATTTCTGGAGCTGGGATTTCTGTAGATCCAGCTAAAGTGGAAGCCATAAGAAACTGGGAACTGCCTCGATCAGCTACAGAAGTCAGAAGTTTTCTTGGATTGGCAGGGTATTATCGGAGATTTATAAAGGACTTATCGAAGATTGCAGTTCCTTTGACTGCATTAACGAAAAAGAATGCACTGTTCGTTTGGGAAACTGTGCAGCAAGAGGCTTTTGAGGTCTTGAAATAGACGTTAAGCGAAGCACCAATACTTGCCTTACTCGATGGCAATGAGGATTTTGTGGTATATACGGATGCTTCGAGGTTGGGATTGGGCACTGTACTGATGCAGCGTGGAAAGGTTATAGCTTATGCCTCGAGACAGTTAAAGCAGCACGAGAAAGATTATTCAACTCATGACTTAGAGTTGACTGCAGTCACTTTTGCGTTGTAATTGTGGAGACACTATTTATATGGAACTAAGTGTCAACTGTACACGGATCATAAACGTTTAAAGTACATCTTTAGTCAGAAAGAGCTTAACATGAGACAACGTAGGTCAATGGAACTTATAAAGGATTACGAATGTGAGATCCTTTACCATCCTGGTAAGGCTAACGTGGTAGCCGATGCTTTGAGTCGCAAAGCTTACTCTAAGGATTGTTGTTATATGATGACGTTTACAATGTTAACTTCCACGATTATTGATGATATTAAAGCTACACAAGTGGAAGCTTTGAAAGAAGAGAACGTTAATGCTGAGGATATAAGGATACATATTAAGAATATGGAAACGAGCGAGTCGGGACTGAAAGGTGTATATGGAAGAATTGGGTGCCAAGGTTCGGAGGTATGAGGAAAGTGATTATTGAAGAAGCACATCAGTCAAAGTTTTCCGTACATCCCAGGAGCACCAAGATGTACAACGAGCTGAAAGTAGACTTCTAGTGGCCGGGATTGAAGAAGGATATAGGAAAGTATGTTGAAAGATGTCGGACTTGTCAGCTTGTGAAAGCCGAACATCAGCAACCCTATGGCAATCAGCAACCACTTTCCATTCCGGAATGGAAGTGGGAACACATAACAACGGACTTCGTCACCAAATTGCCAAAGACTAGGCGTCAACACGATGCAGTATGGGTTATTGTCGATAGATTAACCAAGTCTGCCCATTTCATTCCCATCAAGGAAAATTATTCATTGGAAAAGTTGGCCCAGATTTATATGAACAAGATTGTTTCTAGACACGGAGTACCAAAGTCCATTGTATCAGATCGGGATAGCCGATTTACTTCAAATTTCTGGTCGGCATTGTAAGAAGGATTAGGAACGAGAATCGCGATGAGTACAACTTACCGTCCGCAAACCGATGGCCAAAGTGAAAGGACCATCTTGACACTTGAAGATATGATGCGGTCGTGTATATTGGATCTCGGTGGTAATTGGGACGATCATTTGCCACTGATAGAGTTCTCGTACAACAATAGTTATCACGCGACAATAAAGAAGGTGCCATTTGAAGCATTGTATGGGAGAAGGTGTAGGACTCCTACCTGTTGTAGAGAAACTGGAGAAACTCCGATTGCTGGGCCTGCATTGCTATAGGAGACCAACGAGAAGATACAATTAGTGAGACAAAATATGAAAGCGGCCCAGGATCGACAGAAAAGCTATCATGATAGGAGGCAGAAACCGATCAGTTTTGATGTGAATGATTGGGTTTATTTAAAGGTATCACCTTTGAGAGGTGTTACTCGTTTTGTGAAAAAAGGAAAGTTAGCTCCAAGATTCGTTGGACCATTCAGAATAATAGAAAAAGTGGGTAATCAGTCTTACTGTTTGGAGTTTCCTGAAGAGATGTCGGGCATACATCCGGTGTTTCATGCTGGAAATCTTAGGCAGTCTTTCACAACCGGAAATGAGGATTGGGCCGATCACACTGAGTTGCAGATTGACGAAAGACTCCGATATGTAGAAGAACCGAATTGTGTTTTAGATACTAAAGTGAAGAAATTAAGGAGCAAGGAGATAGAAATGGTGCTGGTACGTTGGAAGCATCATAAAGGAGCAAATCACACTTGGGAGACAAAGGCAGAGATGTTGAAGAAATATCCACAACTATTTGAATCCAAGTAACTTCGAGGACGAAGTTTAAGCGTGGTGGAGCCCATGCTGTAACATCCTTAGATCTAAATTATTGTAATTTAGATTAATTAGTTGGATATTTGTAATTTATATAATTAAGTTAGATTAAATATAAAAGTTGGTTGCTTTGTTCAGAAATTGAAAATTTCAATTTATTAAGTGAAAATAATTATTAGTAAATGTTAGTGGTGAAATGTTAAGGTAAAATCTGAATTTAAAGGAAATCAGATAAATTGAGGGACTAAATGTGTCAAGAGCTGAAAGTGTGGAATAAAAGGAATGGAAAGTCTTTTATTTTGGTTCATTTTCATTTCAATATCTCACAAAACTCTCTCTCGGCTCTCTCTCATCTTCAATCCAAGATCATCGAATTGTGGAATTTGAAGTTGAAAAGCTGAATCAAGATCATAAAAGGGAACAATCAACATTTCAACAAAAGATTTAAGCTAAATATCTCTTAAAATTTACGAAATTTGAAGGTTTTGGTTCGGTTTTGATAAAATCCGAATTTTAAGATTTCAAGTTACAGATGTTAATGCATGTATGATTAAGTTGTAGATTTGTTCAAATCGAGTGTTTGGGATGATATGTACTGAATTTCAGCTTCTGATTCAAACTCAAAGTATGATTTTGGAACTTTAGTGTGTGTTTTGAGTGTGTGTGTTCGACGGTTGTATATAAGTGAACAAAAAGTGTTCAATTTGGTACATAAAAGTGTTAATATTAGTGTTAAAAGTGTTGGAAATAAGTGTTTTTAAGTTGGCATTAGTTGTTTCATGCATTGAACTAGTACGAAAATGATGGAAATTATATCTGGAAAATGACAAAACTGCAGAAGTATGAACTCGGATGGTCCGAATTTTGATCTGACATGAACTCGGATCTGGTTCGAATTCGGATGAGATCCGAACTTCAGATATAAAAACAGAAAATATTTCCAAGTGTTGAATTCGGTTGGGGTCCGAATTCGGATGGGTCCGAAACAGAAGTATCCGGACTATATGTTGACCGAACTCGGTTGTGGTCCGAATTGGGAGGTGGTCCGAATTCAGATGGGGTCCGAATTCGGGCATGGGATCCGAATTTTGGGTCAAATGTTGCAAAACTTATAAAATTTAGTTTTATGAAATTTAACAGTTATTGACACAATGTTTTGTTACAACTGACTTAACAGGTCCCTCGTGGTGTTGTTTAACCCACAGTGGGGTACTTTGTGGATCCGGTTGAAAGCCCGAGGAGAAATAAAATAAACTGAAATTAACTAACGCACCCACTGTGAGTACATACGATTTTGCATGTTTATATCTGCTTTATGTTAGCTATTTCCTGCTGAGACATGTTGTTTCATTTTCGTTTGGAATTCTACTAACTTGCGTAGATTTAGATAGACATTGTTGCTCGTTGCATGTCTGTTTTCTTTGTTGTGCATCTATCGATGGACCGGTGGGTTGCATCTGTATTCTGATGTTACTGCGCTATATGACCCGGAGCTGATGCTTCCGAGGTTCTGGTAGGCAGTAAGTCATCCCCGATGTTATGTCTGTCTCAGATGGTTGGTTTAATGCCGAGCTTTGAGCTCGAAGGAGCTGCGGCTCTTGTTCCGTACTTTGTGTACGTAGAGAGTATAAGACGTGCGTCGTCGGTGTTACTCTTGGGGCTTCATAAAGATTTATAGAATGCGTAAATCTGTGTATTCACTAAGCATCGCTTACCCCTCAGTTGTTGACATTTTTACAGGAAAAGGGAAATCCGCTGCTGGACCTTCTAGCTAGGTCGTCTGTTGAAGTAATTGAAGATATCTACTACTATTCTTGGTAACTAAATCATGGGGTTATTGTTGAAATATGTTTGGGATGTTGCAATAAATTTTGAGTATGTATACTTAGACATAAAACCTTGTAGCACCGTAGGGTGTTTATAACAATTGTATTATTTTTTATTATGTTCTTTAATGCTTCCGCACTTGTTTAAGCATTCAGATCATTATGTAATAATTTATGTGGTGCTTAATCCTGGGTGTATTGTAATGGTGGTTATTGTGGCAAGGGTGTCACAATGGGAGATCCACGCACTCCTGTGCAGACAAGGACAATGATTCACAAGGAATCAACTACTACTGAATCAGCAGTTCTCGAACTCAGTCTAGCTGCCTTTGAATATGCATGCTTCATGTCACAATTAGAACCAAAGAAGGCATCTGAGGCACTGAAGGATCCATCTTGGATTGAAGCAATGCAGTAAGAACTTCTGCAATTCAAGATTCAGAATGTATGGACACTGGTAGATTTACCTAAAGGAAAGAAGGCAATTGGTACAATATGGGTGTTCAGAAATAAAAAGGATGAGAGAGATGTAATGATTAGAAACAAAGCAAGGCTGGTAGCTCGAGGATACACTCAAGAAGAAGGGATAGACTATGATGATGTCTTCGCCCCAGTAGCAAGGATAGAAGCCATCAGACTGTTCCTAGCCTATGCCAGCTACAAAGGATTCAAGGTGTACCAAATGGATGTGAAATCTGCATTTCTATGGTACAATTGAAGAAGAGGTTTATGTGTGTCAGCCCCCTGGATTTGAAGACTATAAGTATCAAGACAGAGTCTACAAGTTAGACAAAGCACTCTATGGGCTTCACCAAGCTCCAAGAGCATGGTATAACACTTTGTCTTCATATCTACTACAGAATGGTTTCAAGAGAGGTACTCTGGACAAGACATTGTTCACAAAGTCCATCAAATCAGAGATCCTTCTTGTTCAAATCTATGTTGATGACATCATCTTTGGATCAACAAATGACATTCTCTGCAAGGAATTTGAGACTCTGGTGCACAAAAAGTTTCAAATGAGTTCAATGGGGGAACTAACTTTCTTTCTAGGATTGCAGGTCAAGCAGAAACCCACTGGACTTTTCATCAGTCAATCAAAGTATGTGAATGATATTCTGGAAAAGTTTGGATATAAGGACACCAAGGTTGCCAGCACACCAATGGACACTCACAAATAGCTTGATGCAGATAAAGAAGGAGTGGATGTGGATATTCATTTGTATAGATCTTTGATAGGTTCACTAATGTATCTCACATCTTCTAGACCTGATATTATGTTTGTTGTCTGTGTTTGTGCGAGGTTTCAATGTGCCCCAAAGGATATATCTAAAAGGTCAACCAAAATTGGGCCTATGGTATCCTAAGGACTCTCCACTTGAACTAACAGCTTACTCTAATAGTGACTATGGAGGTTGCAACATAGACAAGAAGTCCACAACTGGTGGATGTCAATATCTAGGAGCAAGACTAGTCTGTTGGCAGTGCAAAAAGCAAACCACAGTCTACACTTCATCCACTGAGGCAGAATATGTTGCAGCTGCCAGCTGTTGTTCCCAAGTTATTTGGATATAAAACCAACTAAGAGACTATGGTATGAACTTTCTATCTACTCCTATTTACATTGACAATTCAAGTGCAATAAGTATTCTACAAAATCCAGTGAAATTTCCCAAAACCAAGCACATAGACATTAGATTCCATTTTATAAGGGACTGTAATGAAAAGAAATTAATCCAAGTTACCAAAATTCATACAGATGATCAGTTAGCTGATCTGTTTACAAAGCCCTTTGATGTAGGAAGGTTCACCTTTCTGGTATCAAACATTGGTATGGTAAATATGGATTAATTTGTCTTTCATTAGTTCCCCTTATTTTATGAGAAAAACACTTATTGAATGTGCTTAGTTAAGGGGGAGACACTGTTTCATTAAGCTGCTGTTCAATTAACAACTTACAGCTTGAGACTATTCTCAACCTGCTAGTTCATTTTCTCGAACTGTTAGTTGTTTCACTTGGTCTGTCAAGTGTGCTGGGCATTTCAGTCATTACTAAGGAGATTGTGCGCGAGACTAGATATTTTTGAAAACCCAAACCCTTAAAAGTCCCAGTTTCGTTTGATTGCAACTATCAGTTGCAAAATATCTTCCACAATCCTTTCTCCTTCTCTCTCTGTGCGATTTTCAAATAATCGTTCCAAACCCTAATTCCTCGCCTTTGTGATCATCAATGGAGTTTGTTAAAGAGCACAACTGCCTACCCTACTCTCTCAAACACGCTGACCTACAGCGATTCCATTAAATGATGGATTTTTTCCGTAATTCTCATATCCATTATGCTCTAACTGTCAATCCCACTATATACGTCTCTCATATAGTGCAATTTTAGAAGTCAGCCACTGTCAATACCCATGAGGGAATCACTTCTTTTGCATCCACCATTGATGGTAATCCCAGTACCATCACAGAGGAGACCATTCAACAACATTTGCATCTACAAGATGCCTCAGGTATATCTGATCTCTCCCTCACTGCTTTACATGAAGGTCTTTTTGAAATAGGGTATAGGGGCCCAACAGATTCTTTTACCTTCTATAAAGCATATTTTGGTCCTAAATGGAAGTATCTTGTAAATATTATTCAACAGTGCTTAAGCCCTAAAAGGACTGGTTGGTCTGAATTTTCTTCAAATATTGCCACTGCTCTGGTGTGCTTATCCACAGGCCAACAGTTCAACTTTTCAAACATGTTTTTTCAAGGAATGTTAAGGCACCATGCCTTAAAGAATGGGAAATTTTTGATGTATCCACGGTTTTTGGCAGAAATAATTGCAAAATCTTGCAATTCTTTTAAAATACATGAAAGGATACATGTTTCCCATAGGCACTCTTTACCTACTATAAAAAGACTTTTAAATCCAAGTGTCAATTTTCATAGTGTAGATGTCTCTTTGCCTCATGCAATGCAGGCTATCTATCCAAGAAACAGCGGAGAGGATCTTGAGCAGGCTCAGCCTACTACTACTGCTTCACCCCCAGGATACCAACCCACTCCTCATGATACAAATATACCTTCTGTTCCTTCTTCTATACATACCTCCACAGCCCCATCTCTGAAAATATACACAAGACAAAGGGCTGCAGGAGCTCCTTCCTCTTCAGTCCAAACCCAAGAGCCAAATAGCTCTGTGCAAGAGGATACTCTTGCACAACATATCGATAGGGAACCCATTGAGGATACTCCCACCCTCAATTTGGAGGTGAACATCCCTTCTGAGGATGTTCATATGGGATGTGTGGCTGGCACTACTGTTGTTTCTACACAAGGGGCATAGGACAGTACCAACATATCTAAGACCACCCCCATGGCAACAGAGGGTGTGCAAGCACCTTCTGGAAGTCCCCAGTACCAAGAACTAAGGGGCCCAGAAGTTTCTACTTCTGGAATTGATGCCAGTGATAGATCTCA
The DNA here is from genome assembly GCA_020465985.1 of Centrapalus pauciflorus. NCBI lineage: Eukaryota > Viridiplantae > Streptophyta > Magnoliopsida > Asterales > Asteraceae > Centrapalus > Centrapalus pauciflorus. Next base: position 313,662 of record JAANYP010005932.1, read on the forward strand.
AATCCTACTCTCATTTGAAGATCTTGAGGCTAGTCTGCAACTCATGGCATTAACGGATCAGCATCTGAAACCTGTTGTAGCCATTCTGGAACATTACAAGTCCATAATTGCTGCACAGGGTTCTCAAATTACTGCTCTACAACAACTCACAACAGTCCAACAACAAAAACTTGCCCAGTTTCAGCTTGGGTTGAAGTTGTATGGTAACAAGATTGTACAGCTTGAAAAGCTGGTTCAAACCCTATTGACAAAGGTTTTTGGTCCCCCTGATCAAACCAATGCATCCAAAAAGGGGAGAATCAGGAGATCCCACTTCCAGTCCAAATAGCTTCAACTTCACCTGTGGCAGCTTCAGTTTCTAGGCTAACAGTCCCAACAGTTTCTCAAACTGTTAGTGTAGATGCTCAAGTTGTTCCGATCAAGCCAGTTCAACAAACTCGAGCTGCTAGTTCAAAAGTTCAAGCTGCCAAAGTTAAAAGTTCAAGCTGCTCATCAGATAGATAACAGAAAGTGCTGAAATTCAGGAAGTGATATATATTTCAAGATTTGAAGATCTTCCAAGCATATCTACTACCAGAGAAATCAGAGTTCGTCAAGTAAACAAATCAGAAGGCTATAAATATAGATAGACTAGGTCTTTCTATTGTAATCGTGGTGCTTAAGTTTTTCATATTGTAATTGCATTCTGATATAAGCTTCTAAAGCCTCTAAGATTGTAAAACCCTAAGAACAATTTGTGTCTTCGTCTAATCAAGACAGATTAGAGGTGATTGTAATCAGAGATTTGGCAATATAAAGGTTTTGATATTGATTGTGTTTATTTGATTATATGTTCTTTATTATTCTGAAAGTTTTCTTAAAACAGTTAAGTGTTATTCCGCAGACTTCTTAATTGGACTTTGATTCAAAACAAAGTTATTGGTTTAAACTCTGATCTATTAAAACCAATTAATCTTAGGTGATTTTGATCTTGACACTCTTTATAGCTCAGGACACACCTTGGCGTAGAGTTGGTCTGAATTTTGGTGCTGATCCATATTACTTTCGTTTTCCAACATTCAATGGTAGAGATGTTTATGCCTTATTTAACAATGGAAAAGTTGATGTTTTAATAGAACCTGAGAAGATTTATTTTGGGATAGTTTTGTACGTGAAGCTCCAAGAAGTTGCACGTCGTCGGATAGACAATATTTCCTAGTGACAAGTTATCAACATCTTTTGCTAGTCATCGTGGGTGAGATTGGAGAATCCGTTGAGGTGTTCCGACTGAATGATTCTACGAAAGAAAGGGAGAAGATAGATGGCATAGGAAGGCACATGATTCATATTTGTGATACAACATGCCTCTGCATAGAAGCCAAAACACCTGAAATGGAGAACAAGATTTATTTTCCATGATTACATTCTAAGAATGAGAAAATAATTTTCTATTCTCTTGAAACTTGCAGGTATCACACATTTGATGACAAAAATATCCAAGGGAATTTCAAGGATTTCATTCAAACTAAACATGATCATCACCCTCATGCATGGATTGAACCAAGTTGGTCCTAACCAAATTCATTGTTATGGTTAGAATGACTTTTTTTTCATGATTTTCCTTTTTTTTTATAATTATTCATTAGTGTTTGAGATTGAGTTTTGAAAATAATTTATTAGTTTGAGAAGCTAGAATTATGCATGATGTTTGTTTATGACTCATTGGAGGCTTATTGGGCTTAATAGATATGGAGCCGGTTATATATTTTTGATTGTTTTGGTGATTTTATAGATATAAAAAAGGGGAAATTGTGCAAAAAAAAAAACCTCTAAGTTGGATCATTTTTTGCAATAAAAACCCCAACCATTTTTCATTGCACAAAAAACCTCCAACCGGTTAAAACTTTGTAAATTTGGGTTTTTTTTTTCTAAAAATCTTACTTGCAACTTGATGACGTGTAAAATTTTAAATAGATTTTACGTAAAACCCCCCAACTTTGTTAGTTTTTTCAATTAAAACCCCAAATCATTTTTCATTGGATAAAAAACCTTCAACCAACAAAGATAATTAAAATTGAGTCTTCACTGGTTGCATTTTGATGACATGGATATTTATTAAAATTTTATTCATCAAACAAAGAATTCGTTTCCCAATGAAACCCCACCCTCTAAGCTCTAGCGAACCTCATTGCTCTGGGTGATCATATTCAGAAGCTAAAATGGAACATAAATAAACGAAATTGAACATAAAGCTGAACCTAAAAATGCAACTCGTGATCACAAAATGAAATCAATTCCATCAGCACAATTGAAGTTAAAATTCAAGATTACGCGACAAAAGTTAATCAAACATACATACATAAAATATTCAGCATTGAACATAAAGAGGGGATAGAGTAATCGGAGTTGCCGGAGGTAGAGGAGAAGAGAAGAGATAAATATGATTGTTGGTTGGAGGTGAGAAAAAAAATAGTTAAGGGTTTTAATCGAAAAAGTCACCAATTTCGGAGTTTTATATGCAAAAATTAGTTTAAGAATTAGACATGTAGTCCCACGTAGGCGTGGTCGGGTTTGCCATGTGGACGCCACGTGTGTGCCATGTACGCATAACAACCTACTATAACCGGTAACGTCATAATTTCAAAAGATTTTACCGGTTAGATATTTTTGGTGTAATAAACAATGGTTAGTGGTTTTAATCACAAAAATGGTCCAACTTTAGGGTGTTTTGCGCAAAATTTCTTATTAAAAAACCACGACTAGTCACAAAAGTAAGCTACAAAAGTTATCTTGATAAAATTATTTGATGGTTTTGTATGATTAGATGGTTAAATTCTTATTGAAATCCCTTGAAAAATTACCATAAATGGTAAATTGAAAATTTTATTTTATTTAAAAGATTCTATACGTAAACAAGTAAGTTATTTAGTCATCTTAATGAAACATATTTTTATCAAGTCATGGTTGAGAATGAAACTTTTGCTTACCCTAACACAGGTTTCAAATATTGTAACACCCCTCCCGATCCCGGAAATGCCACGTCAACCAAATATCATAGATGGCAATAACGCAACGGATCTATAACATACATGTCATAGGATAATGCAGATTACGACTAATTAAAAACTTTAAACACAAGGTTAATACATTCAAATCCCCAAACTAGCAAAACATATAATCCCGATTACTGGATACATTGTCCCCAAAACAACTATTACAAGAGTTCTACACAAAATAATTACGGGTCTTCAACCAACTTTGAATCTATCTCGGCGGCGACTAAGATCCATTCTGATTCCCTGAACATGTTAGACTCGAATACATGAGCTATAAAGCTCGTGAGCACGCGAAGGTTGACACTGCACAGAACACATAGCACATAGCACGCAAACCCTGTCCCTGTCCCGATTGCCCAACACGCATCTCAAATATAAAGCACAAGTATGAGATCAGAATATTACCTTGGCCCTGAGGGGACCCTTCCCCGGCCGACACACCGCACACAGCAGTGAGCGGCAATAACCCTGTAGCACAGGAGCGACCCGGCCACAGGCCCTGCCGTATATATACGCCCCAAGGACTGTTAGGGACAGTCAACCCGCGCGATCCCTTTCGCGACTCATTGTCCGTATTGAACACATCACGGACCCCTGGAATCGATCTCACATCTCATACATAACACGTATAAGGAATAGAGTATACCTGAGGTTCACGTCCCAGTCTCACATATAGAAACACGCCCAATATATCTACACGACTATAACGAAAAAGGTAGCGCACGTTTAGAAAACGACTCGAGTACTCACCTGATTGATTTCCCGAAGTCTGAACACCCTGATCGAACCCGGCTCGAGATCCGCTAGTCCCTGTAATCACACGGATATCCCAATGATTAAACACAATTCCTGAATAGCATCAATCACATGATCACAACAATCTAAACTCAATTCAAACCCGATGACCCCAGGGAACCGAAACCCGACCAATACCCGAACCCAACCCCAAAACCCGACTCAAGGCAACCTCAAACGAGACCCTGAATATGCACAAAACCCATCCCGAGCAACCCCGAAGGAATCCGACACTATTCCGACCCAAATGCATTTCATAAGGTTAATTTCGGATTTCCCCTGCAGGTTACTCGTCGCGTCGCGGACCCTCTGGTGGTCGCGCCGCGACCCCGCGAAAACCCCATAGATGACCTGCGATTTTCAGCTCTGCCCAGGAGTATCAAACTCCTTCCTTACACGAATTTAACCACCATTAAGCATACAAAATCATACTTAGCTGGCCCTTATTAGCTTTCAGACCAATTCCTAATTCACCACAACATATACAACAAATTAAAACCACTAGATATGGATTCACTTACCTTCCTTAAGCTCAAACGCACACAAAGATGAAGATGATGTAGGTTAGCTCCAATTTTAGCAGCAAAACCCTTGGATTGCAGAGGATTTCTGGCTGGGGTCTTTCACATAAACACACACACACTTTAGGGTTCTGAATTTTGGATAAGGAAGAAAGAAAGGAACGCAATACATATACGTTTCTATTTTAGGCCGGTCTCGAACCCATTAACCCGAACCCGATATCACATTTTCACTATTAATGCCCATTTAACCCATTTAATCCCACGATCCCAAAAACATAATCCGTTCATTAAAATTATAACCCGATGACACGCAAGCCCCAATCCCGACACGTATCAGTCCACGAAACGGGATATAATTGGACCAACCCAATATTAATAGAGTATTTATCCACTAAATTAATTCCACGTACCAGGTCGAAATGACGGATGTTACAAATCCTCCCCTCTTAAAGAGATTCCGTCCCGGAATCTAACTCGAACTCTGGAACAGGTGAGGATATCTCAATCGCAATTCTGACTCGGGCTCCCAGGTAGCGCTGGTACCCTTATGGTGTCTCCACTGAACGAGTCCCAAGGCAATCTCTTTATTTCTCAACTTCTTAATCTTTTGGTCAGTAACGGCCTCGGGTTGCTCCACATACCGCAGCTGATCATCGACTGTAATCTCAGATAAGGGCACATACTGGTCATCTGCAGCCAGACACTTCCGGAGATGACTCACATGAAAGGTATCGTGCACACCGGCCAACTCTGAAGGTAATCGCAGTCGATAGGCCTGATCCCGGACTCTCTCAACGATCTTGAACGGCCCGATATATCGCAGACTCAGCTTCCCACGATGTCTAAACCGGATGACCCCTTTCCACGACGACACTTTGAGCAGGACTCGATCCCCAACGCTGAATTCTAATTCCTTCTGACGGCGATCGGCATAACTTTTCTGACGGCTCTGGGCGACCCTCATATGTTCCTGAATCACGGCCACTTTGTCGCTAGTCTCCTGGAGTAGCTCCGGCCCGCTAATAGGTCGCTCACCGACCTCGCCCCAACATACTGGGGTCAGGCACTTGCGTCCATATAGTGCCTCAAACGGAGCCATCTTGATCGTGGCGTGATAACTGTTATTATACGCGAACTCGACCAACGGTAAATGCACATCCCAGTTGCCACTGAAGTCGATAGCACACGCCCGCAACATATCCTTGAGGGTCTGATTGGTGCGCTCGGTCTGCCCGTCAGTCTGCGGTCTATACGCCGTGCTCAGCTGAACCCTGGTGCCCAATTCCCGCTGGAAGCTCTGCCAGAATCGAGATGTAAACCGCGTATCCCTGTCCGAAGTAATCGACATCGGAATCCCATGCCGCGATACCACCTCATTGAGGTACGGTCTCACCAACTGATCCATGGTGATAGTACCTCGAACGGCTAAGAAGTGCGCACTCTTCGTTAGTCGATCCACTATAACCCAGTCATGTCGTTCCCGCGGACCGTGCGTGGAAGTCTCACAATGAAATCCATCGTGATATGGTACCACTTCCACTCGGGGATTTCCAACGGCTGTAGATGCCCGTGCGGCTTTTGACGCTCGGCCTTGACCCTCAGACACGTCATAAACTGCTCAACATATCGGCCCACATCCCTTTTCATTCCCGGCCACCAGTAGAAGTCACGGAGATCACGGTACATCTTATTACTCCCCGGATGCACAGATAGCCTCGACCGATGTGACTCATCAAGAATTAACTGTCGTAGATTCCCAACTCTCGGGACCCAAACCCTATCATGGAACACAAACAGCCAGCGATCATCACTGGTCAACGACTTGAGCTGCCCGGTCAGACGCTCCCGCTTTACATTATCCCCTCGCAGGCCCTCCTGCTGCGCTAATCTCAGACTGTCGATCAATGTCGAGGTAATCTCAAGCCTCGGAGCCCTGGATATCACAGTCTGGCCGTATGCCCTACGGCTTAGCACGTCAGCTACCACATTAGCCCGGCCCGGGTGGTACTGAATCTCGCAATCGTAGTCCTTAAGCAACTCAAGGCTACGGCGCTGTCGCATATTCAGATCTTTCTGGCTAAACAGATACTGAAGACTTTTATGGTCGGTATACACGATAAATCGAGACCCATACAGATAATGGCGCCAAATCTTCAGCGCAAACACAATGGTGTCTAACTCCAAATCATGTACGGTATGGTTCTCTTCGTAAGTCTTCAGCTGGCGTGAGGCATACGCGATCACTTTCCCTCGCTGCATCAAAACACAGCCCAAACCCGACCCTGAAGCATCACAGTATACCACAAAATCCTCGGTACCCTCCGGCAAGGCCAACACTGGAGCCTGACATAACCGGGTCTTCAGCTCTCTAAACGCACGCTAATGCTCCTCGGACCACTCAAACGGAACGGACTGCCGTGTCAATCTCGTCAACGGCAAGGCAATCCCCGAAAAATCCTGGATAAAGCGTCTATAATACGCGGCGAGACCCAGAAAACTACGAATCTCGGGCACTGATCTCGGAGGCTCCCAACTCATTACTGCCTCAATCTTGGCCGGATCCACTTTTATACCCTCAGCACTGACCACATGACCCAAAAACTACACTTCCCAAAGCCAAAATTCACATTTGGAGAACTTCGCATACAATTTCTCCCTGCGCAGCACAGTCAAAACCTCACGGAGGTGCTGCTCGTGGTCCCCGGCACTCCGCAAATAGATAAGGATATCATCGATAAACACGATCACGAATCTATCCAACATAGCTCTACACAACCGGTTCATCAAATCCATGAAAGCGGCTGGTGCGTTGGTCAATCCGAAAGGCATCACAAGGAACTCATAATGCCCACAACGAGTCTGGAACGCTGTCTTTGGCACATCTTCATCCCTGACTCTCAACTGATGGTAACCAGACCGCAAGTCGATCTTGGAGAAGAAACTCGAGCCCTGAAGCTGATCGAACAGGTCATCGATACGTGGAAGCGGATAACGATTCTTCACGGTCACCTTGTTCAACTCCCGATAGTCGATACACATCCGCATACTGCCATCCTTCTTTTTCACGAATAACACTGGCGCACCCCACGGCGACGAACTTGAACGGATGAATCCACGATCCAGAAGCTCCTGCAGTTGAAACATTAACTCTCGCATCTCTGTCGGTGCCAGCCTATAAGGCGTCTTTGCAATCGGCACCGCCCCAGGAACAAGATCTATACGAAACTCCACTTGGCGATCTGGCGGTAACCCAGGCAACTCCTCTGGGAATACCTCAGGGAACTCATGGATCACCGAAATATCCTCTAAGGTCTTCTTTTCCTTCCTCGCGTCAACCACATAAGCTAGGAAGGTCTCGCACCCCTTAGAGACATATCTCTGAGCCCTGGCCATAGATACAATCCCAATATCTCCCTTACGGCGCTCCCCATACACAATGACACTCTCACCGTCAGAAATGGGTATACAGATGATCTTCTTAGCGCACAGATTATCAGCCCGTCTGGCAGTCAACCAGTCCATACCCACAATCACATCGAAGCTACTGATCTCTATCGGCAGCAAATCGATCGCAAACTGATGAGAATCTATCTCTAACACACAGTCTCGATAAACCCGACTCACTAACATCGAACTCCCATCAACCCTCTCGACGACCAAAGGAATAGACAAGAGAGAAGAAGATACACTAAAATACGCACAAAATATAACAGACACATAGGAGCGATCGGCCCCGGAATCAAACAATACACCAGCTCGAAGTCCGTTAAGGATATACGTACCCGAAACAACGTCTGTGGCATCCCGTGCCTCTTCTGCAGTCACCTGAAATACTCGCCCTCGGCCTCTCAGTACAGAATCACGGCGGCTGGATGACTACTGCTCAGCCCTGGCCCCACTCGAGCTAGCTCCCTGTACTGCCGGCCCCGGCTCTGGACAATCCCTGACACGATGCCCCGGCCTCCCACATCTGAAACACAGCGGCTCAGGAACAGTACATACTGATGCGGCGTGGCCCCGTTGGCCGCACCGGAAACAACGCGGCTCCTCTGACAAACACTGACCCGAATGGCGTCGGTGACATTTCGGGCACTCCCGTTCCCCATAAGAACTCTCGACCCTACTACCGGATGCTTGGGACCCCTGTCCCACACTGCTCTGGCTCTGTGCTCCAGATCCCTGACCCTGGCCCTAACGTCTCGATCGACGATCTCGACCTCTATCTCGATCCCTATCACGTCGCTGTCCCGAACTCTGTCCTGTACCCTGCTCTGAAAACTGCCATTGATCTGGACGTTGATCGCTGGGAGCGTTCCTGGATGATCTCCATACACTAGACAGCTGCTCAGATGTCCCGGTACGCTGCCTCTGAGAAGAGGGCTGCTCCCTCTGCTTGAGAATCTCCCGCTCCCTCATGCGGGCCATCTCAAGGGCTCTAGCAAATGTCGGAGTATCATGCAATCCCACAAACTCTCGGATATCGGATCGAAGCCCATCGATAAAAGCATCCGCCTTACGGCTCTCCGTATCAACATGCTGAGGCGCGAACTGGGAATACTCATTGAAGCGGTCAACATACTGCTGAACGGTCATATTACCCTGCTGCAAATGGAGGAACTGACGCTCCATCTCTCGTCTCTCATCCCGAGGAATGTACTGGAGCTCAAACATAAACCTGAACTGCTCCCAGGTCATGGCGTAAGCGGCGGACTCAGTCATCGATGACTCAATCGAGTTCCACCACTGCGAAGCACCGCCCCGTAACTGATACGCTGCATACCCAACCATATCTCTGGGATCGACATGGGCCACTCGGAATGCGGCTTCAATCTCTCGTTCCCATGCAATGGCCGCCCCCGGCTCACTGTCACCCCTAAACTGCGGTGGGGCCCCTGTCATAAAATCTTTGAAAGACCCGCCCCGCTGAGAAGACGACGAAGCTCCACCCCCTGACCCGGTCTCGGTATGCAGAACCACTGGCCCCAAACTCTGACCCTACTCACGCTCTTGCTCTTTTTGCTGCCTGTAAAACTCGGTAAGAACCTCTAGCCCCTCGGATTTACGGATATACTCGTCACTGGGCGGCTTACCCGCGCCCGAACCCTCTCCCTGATCTGCCATAATAATCTGCACAAAACAAAATGATTAAGCACAATGGATAAATCACCCAGCGTTATACACTAAGCCAGGTCGGTTAATCCACTAATATAATCGCAAAACGATCCCCCATGGACCGGAACAAGGTCTAAGTTAAGCATCCACTAATGATACTCAAGCTTCAAACCACAAGCTCTGATACCATGCTATAACACCCCTCCCGATCCCGGAAATGCCACGTCAACCCAATATCATAGGTGGCAATAACGCAACGGATCTATAACATACATGTCATAGGATAATGCAGATTACGGCTAATTAAAAACTTTAAACACAAGGTTAATACATTCAAATCCCCAAACTAGCAAAACATATAATCCCGATTACTGGATACATTGTCCCCAAAACAACTATTACAAGAGTTCTACACAATATACAGGACTATTACGGGTCTTCAATCAACCTCGAATCTATCTCGGAGGCGGCTGAGATCCCTTATGATTCCCTGAACATTTTAGACTCGAATACATGAGCTATAAAGCCCGTGAGCACACGAGGGTTGACACTGCACAGAACACATAGCACATCGCACGCAAACCCTGTCCCTGTCCTGATTGCCCAACACGCATCTCAGATATAAAGCACAAGTATGAGATCGGAATATTACCTTGGCCCTGAGGGGACCCTTCCCCGGCCGACACACCGCACACAGCAGTGAGCGGCAATAACCCTGTAGCACAGGAGCGACCAGGCCACAGGCCCTGCCGTATATATACGCCCCAAGGACTGTTAGGGACAGTCAACCCGCGCGATCCCTTTCGCGACTCACTGTTCGTATGGAACACATCACGGACCCCTGGAATCGATCTCACATCTCACAAATAACACGTACAAGGAATAAAGTATACCTGAGGTTCACGTACCTATCTCACATATAGAAACACGCACAATATATCTACACGACTATAACGAAAAAGGTAGCGCACGTTTAGAAAACGACTCGAGTACTCACCTGATTGATTTCCCGAAGTGTGAACACCCTAATCGAACCCGGCTCGAGATCCGCTAGTCCCTGTAATCACACGGATATCCCAATGATTAAACACAATTCCTGAATAGCATCAATCACATGATCACAACAATCTAAACTCAATTCAAACCCGACGACCCCACGGAACCGAAACCCGACCAATACCCGAACCCAACCCCAAAACTCGACTCAAGGCAACCTCAAACGAGACCCTGAATATGCACAAAACCCATCCCGAGCAACCCCGAAGGAATCCGACACTATTCCGACCCAAATGCATTTCATAAGGTTAATTTCGGATTTCCCCTGCAGGTTACTCGTCGCGCCGCGACCCCGCGAAAACCCCATAGATGACCTGCGATTTTCAGCTCTGCTCAGGAGTATCAAACTCCTTACACGAATTTAACCACAATTAAGCATACAAAATCATACATAGCTGGCCCTTATGAGCTTTCAGACCAATTCCTAATTCACCACAACATATACAACAAATTAAAACCACTAGATAGGGATTCACTTACCTTCCTTAAGCTCAAACACACACAAAGATGAAGATGATGGAGGTTAGCTCTAATTTTAGCAGCAAAACCCTTGGATTGCAGAGGATTTCTGGCTGGAGTCTTTCACATAAACACACACACACTTTAGGGTTTTTGAATTTTGGATAAGGAAGAAAGAAAGGAACGCAATACATATACGTTTCTATTTTAGGCCTGTCTCGAACCCATTAACCCGAACCCGATATTACAATTTCACTATTAATGCCCATTTAACCCATTTAATCCCACGATCCCAAACACATAATCCGTTCATTAAAATTATAACCCGGTGACACGCAAGCCCCTATCCCGACACGTATCAATCCACGAAACGGGATATAATTGGACCAACCCAATATTAATAGAATATTTATCCACTAAATTAATTCCACGTACCAGGTCGAAATGACGGATGGTACAATATTCACTTTCTTATCCATATGAAACGAATTTATAATTTATCCGCTTGTTATATTTAAACCAATTACCATTTTTTGTTAAATAATAACATAAAAATAAATTTATGTTACATAATAATGTAATCATAAAAATCTTTTTAAGAATTTTAAAATATGCCTAATATTAAAATTGTTATACCATTACTTTATTTATCGGTAATTCTAATTAATAATTTTTTAATATGCATAGGGATGTTGCCTCGTTTAAAAACCAAGTCACGTCAACCATTGAGACAAAATCATCGCGTAAGAAACAAGAGTTCAACACATTTTTTCTAATGATGATCAGATCAATAGAGATCTTGATTCGATGCAATTTAATATCATGAACCCTTTTCTTGAATGCCGCATTTACGAAAGTCTTAAAAAATAAGTCTTTCAGAATTGCACTTGAGTAAACTTGGTAAATATGTCACAATTATTGAGAAGGTCATGTATGATAATAACTTCAGCGGTATATAACTGATTCGATGATATGATCATAATTATCATAAAATTGTAGTTTCATTACTCTTAAACATGTATTCAATTATGACTCGTTAATCTGAGAATCGTTTATATCTTGTACTCATATATCAACTAAAACTGTTTTGGATGGGTTAGTTATATTTAAACCAAACATATGTACCCAAAGTAGTTGTTTCATCTTGTTTCACTTCTTTTCATGTAGAATTCAAGTTAAACCTTGCTTGTAAATACATGAAATATATTGAATTAAATCATAAATGACTAGCAAGTACTGTTATATATGCAATACCTAAAATATGGTACTTCGTGGCCATCAATAGCCCTTTTATTAGTTGAAGGTAGAAAATGATCATTATTAATATCAAAAATATTCTTGAGATTTTTCTTATACATGACTAACGTTTTCAACTTTTCATGCTTCTAGCATTTTCAACTTCTAAGATATGTTTCTAGCATTTTAAGTAGAGCACAAAGTTTAATTTCTGTGGTATGCTTCAGACATTTTAAATTCTTTAAGGAATCATAGTGTTAAGTACTCATATTCAATAGATGCAGATTAAGCCAGACTAATAATAGGGATAATTGCGCAAAAAACCTTTAACTTGTCAGGTTTTTGTGATTAAAACCCCAAACCATTTTTCGTTGTATAGAAAACCCTGAACTAACTAAAATTCAGTAAATCAAGGTTTTATCAATGGGTAACCGGTTGAAACCGGTTATTAATCCTACAGGAACCGGTAAATAACCTACGTGGAATAAATTTTAATTGTTGAAACCGGTTTTCAATTATTACACATTATTTGAAACAACGTTGATAATTTTTAATTGTAATTTTTAAACGGGATTACCTTATCTACAAGCGTTAAAATGATGTGTTATACTTGGAAACCGGATTCAACAATTAAAATTTATTCTACACAGGTTATTTACCAGTCCATGTAGGATTAATAACCAATTTCAACCGGTTACTCATTGATAAAACATTGATTTACTGATTTTTAGTTAGTTCGAGGTTTTCTAGGCAATGAAAAATGGTTTGGGGTTTTAATCACAAAAGGCTGACATGTTTGGTGTTTTTTACACAATTATCCCCTAATAATATATCAAAACTAGTTGCATCCACCACAAGAGAATATTTTTTTTATAAAAGATTTGTTTGATATTTGTAAAATAAATTCTTGTGTAACTACAAGTGCACTATATTAAAAGCTTTTACCTTTTTTTTTACGATATCCAAACTAATCTCATACACAAAACAATAACTATCTTTACACTGTAACTAAAATCCACAAAAGCTCTAAACAAACCTACTTGGGGACAGAAGGCAAACTACCGCTCTGATCGCCGCCTGAGATGCACACTAGAAAAAAACGTGAACTTAAAGGCTCGTGAAATGTAAGGATTAGTACGATTATTCAATACTCATTTTATAAACTTAGGATCTATACAAAGAGATGTTTGGATTTGCATTTGAAAAAGTGTTGTAGCGTTTTGGAAACTAATAATCAGATAATAGTTGTAATAAAAAGTGATGCCGAAAATTTAGCGCTTGGTTTAACTTCTACTGTTCGTTATCACAATTATCAAATAATCAGTTTTTAAAGTGTTTGTATTTGTGTTTTAACTTGTAAAATGATCAAATAATCACTTATTAAGAAAATAAGCTACATAGTTTAACTTATGAAAAAAGTGTGCTACGATTAATTTTAAACGCAAATAATCACTTATTAATTAATGCAATCCAAACACTTTAAACCAATTATTTACATTATTGTAACATAATAATCTAATAATAGTTATCATAACGCAAAACCAAACACCTTCTAAGCAAAAGATGAAATCCAATACAAGCATAGTAAACTAATAACAATAACCCTGGTGGAGTACTTCACGCATGCAACTTCTTAGACCGCACAAAGTAACCATCAAAGAGCTCAAGAGAGGTAGGGAACTAACCGACATGACCATTCATACAATTTTATCACGATACCGCAATATACACTATACTAGTTTATGACCTAGGTATTACGTGACTATTTTTAATTATATTTATTTATATAAAATGTATATAAGCAAAAAATAAAAACATACAAAAATAATAATTGTGTTTATCTTTTATTATTAATAGATTAAAATAAGAGTATATGTTTTTTTAAAAAATAATAAATTGTATTTATCTTTTATTTTTTTATAATAATAAATTGTAATTATCTTTTTTGGTGAAACGTAGAGGTGACACGTGACATATGACATGAATTGTTGCTTATTATAATATAAGTTTGAGACCCATTTATTACTTTGGTTGATGTAGAAAATACATAAATTTTTTATATTTTAATAAATTATTATAAAATTTATATATAATTAAAATAAAAAAATTTGAAAGCTAGTTAAATTTTAGATAAAAAAAATACTTAGTTACTTGATATTACATAAAAAAATTTATTATATTATGTCATTAAATACAAATAATGTTTGCTTGCAAAATAATTTTTTTTAAATTTTTATTAACTTCAAATATGAAATATCAATGTAAGAAACAAAAAACTTCAATTACATGAATTTGTATATATATTTTGAAAATGATAAAATAATAAAATGGAATATCTGAAAATCAATAATCAAAATTTATCATATTTACAATTGAAATTTCATCATGTAATTCTTAACTTTTGTTATCTGTAACACCCTCTAAACCCAGCTAAAAGTCACGTCATTTACAATACACAGGTGGCCTAAACACATATAAACTCCATCACACATGTCAAGGGTTTACACAAACACTGATTAATTAAAACATTTTTACAAACAAATAACTCTGTTTAACGTTCAACCCAACATACGAAACCCGACCCAAATCCCAATATCCACAGACAAACCCGGATAGCTGACCCATAGTACAAGGAACACATACATGTAACAAAATGTGGAATCTCTCGGCAATAGCAAGTCACGCTCCTATCTTCGCTCAGGAGCTGGCGGTCCTATATTCGGTTCCCCTGATACACACATCAGACTCGAATACGTAAGCTTCGCAGCTCGTGAGTACACAAGGGCTAGACACTGCACAATTCACATAAGCACATATCGCATGTCACATGGCAGCCCTACACTACGTGGCATAACACATGCCAACCGACCTCTAATCAGAGACACTAGAGATCCAGCAGCAAGGAATTAATCCAACAGCAAGGAACTCACATACATACACTCTTATCACTAATTTGCGCAAAAGGAAGATAAGGGAACACATCACACACATATAACACATATACAGATACGATTATATCATGGGTTCGACACCGATACCCGACCCCAATATTAAAAATCCACTATTTATATCATTAAATCCCATTTAAATCCGTGAATTCATAATTATAGTTTATCCACCATAATTATATCCCGAATCCACGTAATCTCCGTCCCGACACGTATAATCCACTATACGGGACGCAATTGGACCAACGCAATACTCAATAAAGTAATCGGTCAATAAGATAATTACACGTACCTGCTCGGGAGTCGGGGTGTCGTCCCGGAATGTAACTCTGACTCTTGAACAGGAAAGGATAGCGGCTCCGCATCTCGGACTCGGGCTCCCATGTTGCGCTGGTACCCTTATGATGTCTCCATTGAACGAGTACCAATGATATCTCTTTATTGCGCAACTTCTTCACTTTGCGATCAGTAATGAACTCAGGCTGCTCAGCATATCTCAACTGATCATCCACGGATATCTCTGATAACGACACGTACTGATCTTCTTTAGCTAAACATTTTCTCAAATGGCTCACGTGGAATGTATCATGCACACCGGCTAACTCTGACGGCAATCTCAATCGGTAGGCCTGATCTCTGACCCTGACAATTATCTCAAACGGCCCTATATACCTCGGACTCAGCTTGCCCCGGTGCCTGAATCGGATTACCCCTTTCCACGGAGACACTTTCAGCAACACCTGATCCCCAACACGGAACTCAAGCTCGGAGGTACGGTGGTCAGCATAACACTTCTGATGGTTCTGTGCGACACACATATGCTCACGGATCACAGCTACTTTATCACTTGTCTCCTGAAGTAGCTCGGGCCCACTAATCGGTCGCTCACCGACCTCACCCAAACACACTGGGGTTAGACACTTACAACCATATAATGCTTCAAACGGTGCCATCTTAATCGAGGCGTGGTATCTATTATTGTAAGAAAACTCTACTAACGGGAGATGCACATCCCAGCTACCACTGAAGTCTATGACACATGCTCTCAACATGTCCTCGAGTGTCTGATTGGTACGCTCAGTCTGCCCATCTGTCTGAGGCCTGTAAGCTGTACTCAGCTGAACCTGGGTGCCCAGCTCTCTCTGGAAGCTCTGCCAGAACCGCGAGGTGAAACGAGTATCGCGATCAGAAGTAATCAACTTCGGAATCCCATGCCGCGACACTACCTCATCTATATACAGCCGCGCTAGCTGATCCATTGTGATCGTACCCCGAACAGCAAGAAAATGCGCACTTTTAGTCAATCGGTCCACTATGACCCAAATCATGTCGTTCCCACGCACAGTACGAGGAAGTCGAACGATGAAATCCATCGTCATGTGGTATCATTTCCACTCGGGAATCTCCAGTGGCTGTAGACGACCGTGCGGTTTCTGGTGCTCACTCTTAACCCGCAAACATGTCATACACTTCTCGACATAACGGCCCATATCCCTTTTCATACCCGGCCACCAGTAGAACTCTCGGAGATCTCGGTACATCTTGGTGCTCTCAGGGTGAATGGACAACCTCGACTTATGCGACTCATCAATGATCAACTGCCGCAAGTTCCCGACTCTGGGAACCCAAACTCTGTCTCTCAACATATATATCCCTCGGACATCCCTGACCAACGACTCTGTCTGCCCCACTAACCTCTCTCTCTTCACATTCTGCTCCCGCAGACCCTCTATCTGTGCCAATCTCAGACTGCCAATCTCAGACTGTCCAAAAGTTCCCACACAACAGCAGGTAAGGGGAAATCAAAGGAACAAGAACCAATTATGGTCCAACAAAACTGGTTCTCCAATCAAAACAGTCAAAAGATGTTTCCATTGTGGTAGGAAAAATCATTTAGCCAGGCATTGTTTGTATATACCATCTGTTGCAAAACAGACTGTGGTTCAGAAACAGGCATCTTTTCAAAACACAAAGAATTCAAAGGCCAAACCACCTGTTGCACCAGTTCCAAAGAAGACAGTTGATCACAGGTTCTTAAAAGTCAACAAACGTCAGTCTACACACCAAAAACAAGTTTTGGCAAAATCCAAATCAAATTTTAAACAGATATGGTGTGTTAAAGGCAAAACTTCAGATCAAACTGTTCATACAAATGTTGAGACTGCTCGGCCTAAAGTTGGAACTGGTAGTGCAAACTCTGAAGCTGTTAACACTAAAAACTCAGTTCAAACTGCTAAGCCTAAAACTGGAACTGGTAATGGATCATCTGAGACTGTTAATGAAAAGGTTGGAAAGAACACCTGGATACCTCATGTCATAACTAAATATTCTTCACAGAATCCACCAGTGGATCTCACTAAGTATAAAAAGTCACAAATAGTTTTTAGTTATGTCAATGCACAAGGACAACCCAAAACCAACTTGGTTTGGGTTTACTCCACTACTAACTAAGCTTTTATTTGTGCAGGGCACCCACAGATCACAACATAAAACAAGATGACATTTGGATAGTGGATGCTCTAGGAACATGACAGGCAATTCTGAATGCTTGCCAAATTTCAAAGGCTTTGAAGGAGGATTTGTTGCATTTGGAGGAAATTCCAAGGGAGGTAAGGTAACAGGTAAAGGTATTGTCAAAACAGGCAATATGATCTTCCATGATGTTTTGTATGTTGAACAGCTGAAGTACAATTTACTGAGTGTGTCTGAAATCTGTGATAAACAAAATATTGTTCTATTCACAGACTCTGACTGCATTATTCTTTCAAAAGATTTTAAAATACCTGGAAATCTTGCTTTACTTAGAACACCAAGAAAGGACAATGTATACTGTTTGGACACAGATCTTTTATCCAAATCAAATACTTTAAGTTGTTTGATATCCAAAGCATCATCTAATGAGTCTGCTCTTTGGCACAAAAGGATGTGTCACATGAACTTCAAATCTATGAATGTTTTAGTCAAACAGAATTTGGTAAGAGGTTTACCACAAAAGGAGTTCATCTGTGATGATCATTGTGTAGCATGTCTTAAAGGCAAGCAACACAAAACTTCTCATAAGGCCAAAGAAGTAAATTCAATCTCATCTGCTCTTCATCTTATTCATATGGATCTCTTTGGTCCAACATCTGTTTTGAGTTTGAATAAAAGAGCTTACTATTTAGTCATTGTTGATGATTTCACCAGATTTACATGGGTCTACTTTCTTAGGACTAAAGATGAAACTGCTGAGCTAGTTAAATCATTTATCCTTAAGATAGAAAACCAATCCAACTTAAAAGTTAAGGAGATCAGGTCAATGGAACTGAGTTTAAAAATCATATCCTAAATAGTTTATGTGAGTCTAAAGGTATTGCAAGGCAATATAGTGCACCAAGAACACCACAACAAAATGGTGTAGCTGAAAGAAAGAATAGAATTGAGGCTGCTAGAACCATGCTAGCTGATTCCAAACTGCCAATGACCTTTTGGGCAGAGGCAGTCAATACAGCTTGTTATGTGCTAAATAGGGTTCAAGTTGTTCAATCACAAGGGAAAACTCCAAATGAGTTATTCCATCATAGAGTTCCCTTAATAATAGCCTTTCTAAAGTCTTTTGGCTGTTAATGCACTATTCTTCACACTAAACCTTACTTAGGTAAGTTTGAAAGTAAGGTTGAAGAAGGTTTCTTTGTAGGGTACTCTACTCAAAGCAAATCCTATAGGGTATATAACAGTGTGTCTAAAACCATTGAAGAGAGTGCCAATGTTGAGTTCAATGAAAACACTGCAAATGTCAAAGGCATTGTTCCTGATTGGTTGTTTAATTTAGATTCACTAACAAATTCTCTGAGCTTTGTTGAGTATACTGCAGAAACTGATGAAAACAGGGTTGAAGCTGCCAACACAAATTCTCATGCTGATCACACAAATATTCAAGCTGTTGGCACAAAGTTTCAGACTGTTGAAGATTCTGATAAATGGGACGAGTATACTGTTCTACCACTTCTATCTTGTGACCCACCATGCTCAACATAATACAAATCCAGATTATGAAGTGCCAATCCCAAGTCCTGAGGTAACAACTCCATCAAATAGGGAGACTACCCCATCCTCTGGTCAAGTTGTTCCTGAAGCAGAACCATCAAGTGGTCCTGAAGGAGATGATACAAATCTAGGAACATCATTTGAGACAGACAGAGAGCCCACACTCAGAGTTCACAAGTATCCCCCTCTCAACCAGATAATGGGTGATCCACGCACTCCTGTTCAGAGAAGGACAATGGTCCACAAGGAGTCTACTGATGCTGAATCAGCAGTTCCTGAATTTAGTCTAGATGCCTTTGAACATGCTTGTTTCATGTCACAATTAGAACCTAAGAAGACATCTGAGGCTTTAAAAGATCTATCTTGGATTGAGGCAATGTAGGAAGAACTACTGCAATTCAAGATTCAGAACGTATGGACTCTAGTTGATCTTCCTAGAGGAAAGAGAGCAATTGGTACAAGATGGGTGTTCAGAAACAAGAAGGATGAGAGAGGGATAGTAATCAAGAACAAAGCAAGACTGGTAGCACAAGGATACACTCAAGAAGAAGGAATAGATTATGATGATGTCTTTGCCCCAGTAGCAAGTATAGAAGCCATCAGACTGTTCCTAGCTTATGCCATCTTCAAAGGATTTAAAGTGTACCAAATGGATGTGAAATATGTATTCCTGTATGGTACAATCGAAGAGGAGGTCTATGTATGTCAACCCCCTGGATTTGAGGACTATAAGTATCCAGATAGAGTCTACAAATTAGACAAAGCCCTCTATGGACCCCACCAAGCCCCAAGAGCATGGTATGACACTCTGTCATCATACCTTCTACAAAATGGATTCAAGAGAGGTACTCTGGACAAAACCTTGTTCACAAAGTCCATCAAATCTGAGATTTTGCTTGTTCAGATCTATGTTAATGATATGATCTTTGGGTCCACAAATGACCGTCTGTGCAAAGAGTTTGAGACATTGATGCACAAAAAGTTTCAAATGAGTTCAATGGGAGAACTCACCTTCTTTCTAGGATTGCAGGTCAAGCAGAAACCCACAGGACTTTTTATAAGTCAATCAAAGTATGTTAATGACATTCTGGAAAAGTTTGGTTACAAAGATACTAAAGTTGCTAGTACTCCAATGGACAATCACAAGCAGCTTGATGCAGACAAAGATGGAGTAGATGTGGACATTCACCTATACAGATCCTTGATAGGTTCACTAATGTACCTCACATCTTCTAGGCCTGATATAATGTTTGCTGTTTGTGTTTGTGCCCGGTTTCAATGTGCTCCAAAGGACTCACATCTGTTTGCTGTTAAAAGAATTTTTAGATATCTCAAAGGCGAACCACATTTGGGCCTATGGTATCCTAAAGACTCTCCACTTGAACTAACAGCCTACTCTGACAGTGACTATAGAGGGTGCAAAATTGACAGAAAATCCACAACTAGTGGATGTCAATATCTAGGAGCAAGACTGGTCTCTTGGCAGTGCAAAAAGCAAACAACTGTCTCCACCTCATCTACTGAAGCAGAATATGTTGCAGCTGCCAGCTAGTGTTCCCAAGTGATGTGGATCCAGAATCAACTGAGAGACTATGGTATGAACTTCTTATCTACTCTTATTTACATTGACAACTCAAGTGCCATAAGCATCGTACAAAATCCAGTGAAATTTTCCAAAACCAAGCATATAGACATTAGATTTCATTTTTTAAGAGACTGTAATGAGAAGAAATTAATCCAAGTTACCAAAATTTATACAGATGATCAGTTAGCTGATCTATTTACAAAACCATTTGATTTAGGAAGATTGACCTTCCTAGTATCAAATATTGGTATGGTTAATATGGATTAATTTATTTTTCATCATTCTCTCTTATTTTATGAAGAATATATTTATTTCATATGCTTGATTAAGGGGGAGACACTGTTTCATTAGAATATGCTTAATTTTCAACTAACAGCTTGAGTCTTTTCTCAAGCTGCTAGTTCATTTCACTCGGACTGTTAGTTGTTTTCACTTGATTTGTCAAAGTGTGCAGGGTAATTCTGTAATTACTTATAAGTGTGTGCGCGGGATTAGATTTTTTCGAAATCTCCAAACCTTTAAAGGTCTCAGTTTCGTTCAATTGTAACTACCAGTTGCAAAAATATCTTCCACGATCTTATCCAAACCTTCTCTCTGAGCGATTCACACTCAAATCTCTCAAACCCTAAATCACCGTCTTGATCGTTAATGGAGTTTGTCAAAGAACACAACTGTCTCCCTTATTCACTCAAACACACTGACCTTCAACCATTCCACGACATGATGGACTTCCTTCGAGGTTCCCATATCCATCATGCCCTCACTATAAATCCCACCATCTATATATCTCATATAGAACAGTTCTGGAAATCTGCCTCTGTCAAAACCATCAATGGAGTCACCTCTTTGACATCCACAATCGATGGCAACTCTATTTCCATTACTGAGCAAACCATCCGCCAACACTTGCATCTTCAAGATGCCACAGGTATATCCGATTTATCCTTTAATGCATTACATGAAGGACTTTTTGCAATAGGGTATAGGGGCCCTACTGATTCTTTTACTTTCTATAAAGCACATTTTGCCCATAAATGGAAATATCTTTTGCATGTTATACAACAGTGTATAAGCCCTAAAAGAACTGGTTGGTCAGAATTTTCTTCAAATATAGCCACTGCCTTAGTGTGTTTATCAACGGGCCAACAGTTCAATTTTTCAAACATGATTTTTCAGGGGATGTTAAGGTATCATGCCCTAAAGAATGGGAAATTTTTTATGTATCCACGATTTTTGGCTGAAATAATTGCAAGATCTTGCAAAAATTTTAATACACATAAAAGGATACATGTTTTCCATAGGCACTCTTTACCATCAATAAAAAGACTTTTGAAACCTAGTGCCAATTTTTTGAATGTAGATGTCTCATTGCCCTCTGCAATGCTGGGCATCAATCCAATAAACAGAGGAGAGAGTCCCGAGCAGGCTCAGCCATCAATCACCGCTTTACTCCCAGGACCCCAACCCACTCCTCATGATACAAATACTCCTTCTGCTCCTTCTATCACACATACATCCCCACTCCCTACACTCATAAAATACAAACGCCAAAGGGTTTCAGGAGCTCCTTCCTCCTCAGCCCAACTACCAGAGCCAAATATCCCTGTGCAGAATGACACTTCTGCACAGAATATCCAAAGGGAACCGACTGAGGACACTCCCATCCTCAATTTGGAGGTGGCCATCCCATCAGAGGATGTCCATATGGGGTTTGTGGCTGACACTACTGATGTCTCTGCACAAGAGGCACAGGCCAGTGTCAACATCACTAAGACCACACCCATGACAACAGAGGGTGTGCAAGCACCTTCTGGAATTCCCCAGTACCAAGAACAGAGGGGCCCAGATGTTTCTACTTCTGGAATTCATGCCAGTGATAGATCTCAAATACCACTATCATTTGATGATCTTGAGGCTAGTCTGCAACTAATGATATTGACGGATCCTCAGCTGAAACATGTTGTAGTCGTATTGGAACATTACAAGTCTCTTATTGCTACACAGGGGGCCCAAATCACAGCTCTGCAACAAACAATAGCAGCTCAACATCAGAGGATGGATTATTTTCATCAAGGGTTCACCCTATGTGGAAATAAGATCATTCAACTTGAGAAGATGGTTCGAACCCTAATGGTAAAGGTTGTAGGTCCTCCTAGCCAAACCAATGCATCCAAAAAGGGGGAGAATCAGGAGATCCCTACTTCAGTCCAAACAGCTTCAACCCCTGCTCCAACAGTCCCAGATTCTAGGCTAACAGTCCCAACAACTACTCAAGCTGTCAGCCTAGAAACTCAAGCTGCTCCTATCAGAACAACTGGAGTTGTTATCAGAGAGGGAATTCAGGCTCCTGTCAGTACAGTCCAATCCACAGCATCTGCTTCCAGAGATAAGGGCAAAGGCATACTTATTGAATCTCCAAAGATTAAATTCTCCTCTAAAGAAGCCCAGGTTGCTCATGATGCTGAACTTGCAAGAAAATTAGCAGAAGAACAGGATGATCTCTTAGACCAGCAAAATCATGCTCCAATGAAAGATGATGAAACCTTAGTTGATTATCTAACAGGGTTTGTGGTCAAGCAGAATCAGATAAAAAGGAAAATGCCAACAGGGCATTCAAAGGCAGAACACATAAAATTCTTGATAAACTTCTCTGCATCAGTTGGAATTCCAAGAGTAATGGCTCAGTCATGGCCAACAGAAAAGTTGCAAGACCTACATGACAAAGAGATGGAAAAACGAAAGGCAGCCAAAGTCTCCCAACAAGTCCAAAGCCAACAAGAACCAGTTCAAGTTGGTGTCAGTGATCCTCCCCCTCCTATTCAAGTTGTTACAAATGATCCTCAATCTGAATCAATTCAACAAGCAAAGCTTGATCACGTGAAAAAAGTGATGTTTGAACATCAGTTGCAAAAAGTAATGGAAATTGAAAAGACCCTCGATCAGCATGACTTCTCCAAGCCTCCCATTACCTACTGGTATGCTAAATCAATGGATGACATTGATTTTTAAAATATCATTTTGTAGTCAAAAGAGAATCTGGTCCTGAGGAAGAATACAAGAGTATGGTTCACCTAGTACAGAGGATGACCAGAGAAGAGCTGACACAAATGCATCGTATTGGAACAGTTAGTCAGTCTAGGTCTCCACTTCTTTGGGTTAAGCAGAGTGTAAAAGATCTTAAAAGCATTTTTGATCCAGAATCTATCAGAAGTGACATAGAAGCTGCCAAGGATATGAAGATTGTACATGTTGATCTATATGTGAAATCAAAGACATATAGACTCAAATTTGCAAACGGATCCAACATGTTCTTCAATTTTGAGTTCTTTGATCTTCCAAAAGCATGGTTACTGCAAATAAGTTCAGTGAAGATTTACTGTGATAAAGAAGAGATGAAAAGAGATTTTTAAAGGCAATAAAGCAGAAACTTTCACAACTGTAAGTTTATGGATGCCTTAGTTTGTAGATAATAGTTTTACTTTGTTTTATTTCCTTATTTGTACAAAAACTTAAAGTCTTGTGTAAAGAATTTAAGTTAGGGGGAGATTGTTGGGAAATATTCTAAGTATGTCAAGCTGTTAGTTAGAATTCTCAAACTGTTAGTAGATTTTCTGTGTAATTACAAAGTTCAAGATGTTAGTTGAGTAAGTTCGAGCTGTTAGTTCAAAAGTTCAAGCTGCCAGTGCTCAAGTTCAAACTGCTCAACAGACTTCAAGCTGCTCAACAGTTCAATAAACAGAAAGTGCTGAAATTCAGGAAAAGATTTATATTCGAAGATTCAAGCATATCTACTACCAGAGAAATCAGAGTTTCTCAAGGAAACAAATCAGAAGGCTTTATATATACATAGAATAGGTTTTTCTATTGTAAGTCTGCACGTACATGTTTTGATTCAGTTGTAATTGCTTTCTGATTAAGTTTTCATAAGCCTCTAAGGTTGTAAAACCCTAAGAACAGTCTGTGTTCTTCGTCTAATCAAACAGATTAGAGGTGATTGTAATCAGTGAGTTTGGCAATATAAAAGATTGATTGTTGATAATATTTATGTGTTATTTGTTTTGAAAGCTTTTCTTAAAACAGTTAAGTGTTATTCGCAAACTTCTTAATTCGACTTTGATTCAATACAAGGTTATTGGTTTTATACTCTGATTGATTCAAACCAGTTAATCTTAGGTAGTGATTTTGATCCTGACAATTTCGTTGTTGAAGCAATAATCCGTTGTGGATTCCATTCGCATTTCATGTGCAGACATATTGACATTCTCTCTTATTTGGCGAGATCACGTGATGCATCGATATGTGTCTCCCATTTATAGATCAACCGTGACTCACGAATCCAACACATATTATCACGTCAGTATTTAATACCCTGCAACACTACTACGATGTTTAAGTCAGTGATCTGTAGTATAGGTTTAATGCGAGAGAGTTTAGGGATTTTAGTGTGCATACCTTATTAAGAAGAGAAAAGTTCTTATTCATATCCTCCTATTCTGATGTTGCAGGAGTCATCCAATAGACTAGAGACATTGGGTACTCCCAGTAACAAATTTTCCCACATACCTTTTTCATGAGCTGACATATTGACATTACCTCTTAGTTGACAGGTTCCCGTGATGCATCCAACTGTGTCAACCATTTATTGATCGGAGACTCATGAATCCAAAACATATTGCCACGCCAGTATTTAATACCCGACATACGTCCATCATTTGGTTAGATGAATTAGAAGAATTATCTACTTATTTAGTGGCAATTGAATGACAAATTTATGATTGGTTTATTCTACATTTGTTAGCTAAGAAGCAAAGTTTGACCTTTATCAAACCTAGAATTTTTCAAATTCAAAAACCCTAAAAACCCTGTGTAACCTAGTTTGCTATTGTTTCTATTCCAGAGGCATACAAATATGAAAATAGCCAACAACAAAACATCTGTAGATGTACAAACCTTGACATTATTCAGCTTTATTATCTCTACCTTTTTTTTCTATAAAATAAGCATGTTAAATAGATTTGTTTTTGCAAAATTACAAAAGTGAAGTATTAATTCTTACCAAGCAAGCTCTCTGGTGCTCCAGCATATCTATTAACCTTCCATTCAAGAGAAATTTGACACAACTCTTATCATGTGTTGAAACTATGTATTCATTTTTGTGAAGTGAATGTGACAAATGAATAGATTGGTTTATGCACGCATTTCGTTGTTGAAGCAATAATCCGTTGTGGATTCCATTCGCATTTCATGTGCAGACATATTGACATTCTCTCTTATTTGGCGAGATCACGTGATGCATCGATGTGTGTCACCCATTTATAGATCAACTGTGACTCACGAATCCAACACATATTGTCACGTCAGTATTTAATACTCTGCGACACTACTCTGATGCTTAAGTCAGTGATATGTAGTATAGGTTTAATGCGAGAGAATTTAGGGATTTTAGTGTGCATACCTTATTAAGAATAGAAATGTTCTTATTCATATCCTCCTATTCTGATGTTGCAGGAGTCATCCAATAGACTAGAGACATCTGGTCCTCCTCGTAACAAATTTTCCCACATACCTTTTTCATGTGCTAACATATTGACATTACTTCTTAGTTGACAGGATCCCGTGATGCATCCAACTGTGTCAACCATTTATTGGTCTCTAGAGACTCATGAATCCAACACATATTTTCACACCAGTATTTAATACCTCCCATACGTCCATCATTTAGTTAGATGAATTAGAAGAATTATCTACTTATTTAGCGGCAATTGAATGACAAATTTATGATCGGTTTATTCTACATTAGTTAGCTATGAAGCAAAGTTTGACCTTTAACAAACCCAGAATTTTTCAAATTCAAAAACCCTAAAAACCCTGTGTAACCTACTTTGCTATTGTTACTATTCCAGGGGCATACAAATATGCAAATAGCCAACAACAAAACATCTGTAGATGTACAAACTTTCACATTTTCAGCTTTGTTTTCTCTACCTTTTTTTCTATAAAATAAGCATGTTAAATAGATTTGTTTCTGCAAAATTACAATATTGAAGTATTAATTCTTATCAAGCAAGCTCTCTGGTGCACCGGTATATCTATTAACCTTCCATTTAAGCGAAATTTGACATAACTCTTATCATGTGTTGAAATTATATATTCATTTTTGTGAAGTGAATTTGACAAATGAATAGATTGTTGTATGCAAGCAGTTCGTTATTGAAGCATTAATCCGTTGTGGTTTCCATTCGCATTTCATGTGCACACATATTGACATTCTCTCTTATTTGGCGAGATCACGTGATGCATTGATGTGTGTCGCCCATTTATAGATCAACCGTAACTCACGAATCCAACACATATTGTCACGTCAGTATTTAATACCCTGCGGCACTACTATGATGCTAAGTCAGTGATCTGTAGTATAGGTTTTATGCGAGAGTTTAAAGATTTTAGTGGGCATACCTTATTAAGAAGAGAAAAGTTCTTATTTATATCCTCCTAATCTGATGTTGCAAGAGTCACCTAATGGACTAGAGACATCTGGTACTCCTCATAACAAATTTCACTTCATCCCCTTTTCAATTGCTAACATATTGACATTACCTCTTATTTAACAGGATCCCGTGATGCATCCAAGTGTGTCACCCATTTATTGATCTACAGTGACTTATGAATCCAACACATATTGCTACGTCAGTATATAATACCAGACATACATCATCATTTGGTTAGATGAATTAAAATAATTATCTACTTATTTGGTGGCATTTGAATGACAAATTTATGAACGGTTTACTTTACATTTGTTAGCTAAGAAAATAAGTTTAACCTTTATAGAACCCCGAATTCTTCAAATTCAAAAACCCTAAAAAGCGTGTGTAAGGGGCATACAAATGTGCAAATAGCAAACAAAAAACATCTGAACATGTACCCACCTTGACATTATTCAGTTTTGTTTTCTCTACCTTTTTTTCTATAAATAAGCTTGTTAAATAGATTTGTTACCGCAAAATTATAAAGTTGAAGTATTAATTCTTACCAAGCAAGCACTCTGGTGCACCAGCATATCTATTAACCTTCCATTGAAGCGTAAATTGACACCACCCTTATCATGTGTTGAAACTATGTAATTATTGTGTGAAGTGAATTTGACAAATGAATAGATTGATGTATGCACGCATTTCTTTGTTGACGCAAAAATCCGTTGTGGATTCCATTCGCATTTCATGTGCAGACATAATGACATTCTCTCTTATTTGGCGAGATCACGTGATGCATCGAAGTGTGTCGCCAATTTATTGATCCACAATGACTCACGAATCCAACACATATTGTCACGTTAGTATTTTAGATCCTACGACACTACTCTGATGCTTAAGACAGTGATAGGCAGTATAGGTTTAATGCAAGAGAGTTTAGGGATTTTAGTGGGCATACCTTATCAAGAAGAGAAAAGTTCTTATTCATATCCTCCTATTCTGATGTTGTAGGAGTCATCCAATAGACATGAGACATCTGGTACACGTAACAAATTTCCCTTCATAGCTTTTTCATGTGCTGAAATATTGACATTATCTCTAATTTGACCGGAACCCGTGATGCATCCAAGTGTGTCACCCATTTATTGATCTACAGTGACTCATGAATACAACACATATTGACACGCCAGTATTTATGTGCAGACATGTGCAGACATATTGACATTCTCTCTTATTTCACGACATCACGTGATGCATCGATGTGTGTCGCCCATTTATTGATCAACCGTGACTCACGAATCCAACACATATTGTCACGTCAGTATTTAATACCCTGCTACACTACTCTGATGCTTAAGTAAGTCATCTGTAGTATAGGTTTAATGCAAGGAGTTTAAGGTTTTTTTAGTGTGCATACCTTTATAAGAAAAGAAAAGTTTTTATTTATACCCTCCTATTCTATGTTGCAGTAATTTATCCAATAGACTAGGGACATCTAGTCCTCCTCGTAACAAATTTCCCATCATACCTTATTCATGTGCAGACAAATTGATGTTCCCTCTTATTTGACGGGATCCCGTGATGCATCCAAGTGTGTCGCCCATTTATTGTTCCACAATGACTCACGAATCCAACGCATATTGCCACGTCAGTATATAATACCCGACATACGTCATCACTTGGTTAGATGAATTATAGGAGTTATCTACTTATTTAGTGGCAATTGAATGACAAATTTATGACCAGTCTATTCAACATTTGTTAGCTAAGAAGCAGAGTTTAACCTTTATCAAACCCCGAAAATTTCAAATTCAAAACCCTATAAAACCCTGTGTATCCTAGTTTGATATTGTTCTTATTTCTGGGGCATACAAATATGCAAATAGCCAACAACTAAACATCTTAAGATGTACAAACCTTGACATTATTCAGCTTTGTTTACTCTAGCTTTTTTTCCTATAAAATAAGCATTTTAAATAGATATGTTTCTGTAAAATTACAAAATTGAAGTATTAATTCTTACCAAGCAAACTCTTTAGTGCACCAGCATATCCATTAACCTTCCATTGAAGCGACAATTGACAAAACTCTTATCATGCGTTGAAACTCTATTTCTATTCATTTTTGTGAAGTGAATTTAACAAATGAATAGATTGGTGTATGCACGCATATCGTTGTTCAAGAAATAATCCGGTGTGAATTCCATTTGCATTTCATGTGCAGACATATTGACATTCCCACTTATTTGGCGAGATCACGTGATGCATTGAAGTGTGTCGCCCATTTATTGATCCACCATGACACACGAATCCAACACATATTGTCATGTCAGTATTTAATACCCTGCTACACTACTCCGATGCTTAAGTCAGTCATCTGTAGTATAGATTTAATGCAAGGAGTTTAAGGTTTTTTTAGTGTGCATACCTTTATAAGAAAAGAAAAGTTTTTATTTATACCCTCCTATTCTATGTTGCAGTAATTTATCCAATAGGCTAGGGACATCTAGTCCTCCTCGTAACAAATTTCCCCTCATACCTTATTCATTGCAGACAAATTGACGTTCCCTCTTATTTGACGGGATCCCGTGATGCATCCAAGCGTGTCGCCCATTTATTGTTCCACAATGACTCACGAATCCAATGCATATTGCCACGTCAGTATTTAATACCTGACATACGTCATCACTTGGTTAGATGAATTATAGGAGTTATCTACTTATTTAGTGGCAATTGAATGACAAATTTATGACCAGTCTATTCAACATTTGTTAGCTAAGAAGCAGAGTTTAACCTTTATCAAACCCCGAAAATTTCAAATTCAAAACCCTATAAAACCCTGTGTATCCTAGTTTGATATTGTTCTTATTTATGGGGCATACAGATATGCAAATAGCCAACAACTAAACATCTTAAGATGTACAAACCTTGACATTATTCAGCTTTGTTTACTCTAGCTTTTTTTCCTATAAAATAAGCATGTTAAATAGATATGTTTCTGTAAAATTACAAAATTGAAGTATTAATTCTTACCAAGCAAACTCTTTACTGAACCAGCATATCCATTAACCTTCCATTGAAGCGACAATTGACAAAACTCTTATCATGCGTTGAAACTCTGTTTGTATTCATTTTTGTTAAGTGAATATAACAAATGAATAGACTAGTGTATGCACGCATTTCATTGTTGAAGCAATAATCCGGTGTGAATTCCATTTGCATTTCATGTGCAGACATATTGACATTCCCTCTTATTTGGGAGATCACGTGATGCATCGAAGTGTGTCGCCCATTTATTGATCCACCATGACTCACGAATCTAACACATATTGTCATGTCAGTATTTAATACCTTGCTACACTACTCCGATGCTTAAGTCAGTCATCTGTAGTACAGGTTTATTGCAAGGAGTTTAAGGTTTTTTAGTGTGCATACCTTCATAATAAAAGAAAAGTTTCTATATATACCCTTCTATTCTATGTTGCAGTAGTTTATCCAATAGACTAGGGACATCTGGTCCTCCTCGTAACAAATTTCCCCTCATACCTTATTCATGTGCAGACAAATTGACGTTCCCTCTTATTTGACGGGATACCGTGATGCATCCATGCGTGTCGCCCATTTATTGTTCCACAATGACTCACGAGTCCAACACATATTGCCACGTCAGTATTTAATACCCGACATACGTCATCACTTGGTTAGATGAATTAGAGGAGTTATCTACTTATTTAGTGGCAATTGAATGACAAATTTGTGACCAGTTTATTCAACATTTGTTAGCTAAGAAGCAGTGTTTAACCTTTATCAAACCCCGAAAATTTCAATAAAAGCCTGTGTATCCTAGTTTGACATTGTTCTTTTTTTAGGGGCATACAAATATGCAAATAGCCAGCAACTAAACATCTAAAGATACACACCTTGACATTATTCAGCTTTGTTTACTCTAGCTTTTTTTCCAATAAAATAAGCATGTTAAATAGATATGTTTCTGTAAAATTACAAAATTAAAGTATTAATTCTTACCAAGCAAGGTCTCTGGTACGCCAGCATATCCATTAACCTTCCATTGAAGCGACAATTGACACAACTTTTATAATGTGTTAATACTCTGTTTGTATTCATTTTTGTGATGTGAAATTAACGAATGAATATTGGTGTATGCACGCATTTCGTTGTTGAAGCAATAATTCGGTGTGGATTCCATTCGACGAGGAGGCATTGTGGTGGAAGGAGAATTTAAGATAACGAGGATCAATGAACACTGAAAACGTTCACTGTTTGTACGAACGCAGAAAACGTAATTATGAAGTTTTATAAGGACATGCATGTAATAAAGAAATTTATAAGGATATATGTGTAATTATCAAAATTTATAAGTGTATATCCGTAATAAAACTTCAACCACTGAACGTGGGATGTACATACAATGAACGTTTTCAGTGCTCATTGATCCCCATTTTATGTCATTCTCCTCCAGCCACAATGCCTCCCACCAAATGGAATCCACACCGAATCTTTGAAAATCTATTCATTTTTCAAATTCACTTCACAAAAATGAATACAAAGAGTTTCAACCCATTATAAGAGATGTATCAACTGTCCCGTCAATGGAAGGTTAATGGATGCGCTGGTGCACCAAAGAGCTTGCTTGGTAACAGTTAATACTTTTATTTTGTAATTTACATAATCAAATCTATTTAACATGCTTATTTTACAGGAAAAAAAAGCTAGAGGAAACAAAGCTGAAGAATGCCAAGATTTGTACATCTTCACATGTTTTGTTGTTAGCTTTTTGCATATTTGTATGCCCCTGAAATAATAACTATATCAAACTAGGTTACACAGGTTTTGTAGGGTTTTTGAATTTGCAAATTTTGGGGTTTATGAAGATTAAACTCTGCTTTTTTGCTAACAAATGTAGAATAATCTAGACAAAAATTTGTCATTCAATTGCCACTATATAAGTTGATAACTCCTCTAATTCATCTAACTAAGCTTCTATAGTATCGAATTGTTTTAGTTTATTAATTCTGCCAGTTGTTTTAAAAGGTCAATCTCCAGAGAACATATTTAGGTATCGTATATTGGGTGGAACTTTAATTTTTTAAAATTTTTCTAGTTCTAGTAACCTATCCCCTTGGATATCTACCATCAATCTTTGAAAAGTCCATATTGGGGGTTTTTTATTGGGCTACTTGTATATTCTGATGTTGTGAGACTCTATGTTGAAATTAAGCCTAAACTAAGGGTCCTATGTGCAATTGATGTATAAATATTACATGAATCATCAAGGGTTATTATTAGTAAATATTTTAAGGATGAATTTATAA
Source organism: Centrapalus pauciflorus (assembly GCA_020465985.1). Classification (NCBI taxonomy): domain Eukaryota; kingdom Viridiplantae; phylum Streptophyta; class Magnoliopsida; order Asterales; family Asteraceae; genus Centrapalus; species Centrapalus pauciflorus. The sequence goes on from JAANYP010005932.1 coordinate 346,243, forward strand.
TTGGAGTCTTGAGTTATGACGACTATCAATGTTAGGGTATAATAATAAAATTTAAGAGCTAATGTTGTAACATTCATCGTCGACATATCATGTAAAAAAGAGAGAAATTTGAGTGGTGATTATTACAAGATGTATTACTAACGAGAGATGAAGTAAGCTGATATTGTTAGTAGCAATTTGGGGCAATATCGACTAACGATGTTAATACAATGGAGATTGTTATGAAAAATAATTGTTAGTAATGTTATAAATGATAACGGTATGTTGAATTATAAACTTTAATGTGAAAAAATTGGAGCTAAAAGATTATGAAATGAATAAATCATCTATCTTTTGCTGCAAAATGAGAAGGACGAGAAGAACCTGAAGGTGATGTAGAATGATGTAAGATAAACAAGTATGTCTAATAATAAACTCAGTAAAATGTGATTGCTAAATAATCATTGAACTTTTAAGGAGACATTGTTATAGGATAAAACAAATGTGACTGATTGATAAAGGAATGGTATCGTAAAGAAGACTAAATTCAAAATAGTTGTTTCATCACATTTTTTTTTTCGAAAATGTGGATATCGAAATGGTCTTACATTAACCTGGGTGGTTTTAGGCACGAAGGAATATGATGATTAATAGCCGTTGAGGAGGTAACCCTTTTGAAAGGAAAAAAAAGTCAGAGTACTGATTGAGTATTCTTTTCAAGAGCTTGAAATGGAAATTGCATCCATGATTCTTTAAAGTCAAATAAAGTGGGTCCATATGTTACAAGCCATTGGAGACCAAGTAACATACCAACTCCATATATAGGTAGGAGAAAAAAAATCCAACGTGCACTTGTAAGCATCTAAGTCCACTAACCTCTTTATAAAAGCCTACACTTTGCATGACGTCATGTTCCCTACAATTACTTGAAGATGGTGGGAAGGTAGTATAGTCAGTCCTAAAAACTCAACTACTTGGTTTTGTAGGAAATAATGAGTGAAGCCATGTAAGGATTTGCCATTAACTTCTCTCCAATCAGTCGAAGTCAGAGCATGATAAGTAACTGTTGGAACTTTAGTGGTTAAAGGATCCATGTGAGTAACAGAGTCAAGTTAGTCACTTGATGATTGATCATCAACTGTTTTGGAATAGTACTCAATCACCAAGTGTCTTGGAATAGTACTCATTTATGTTTTCTGGCTGACAATGATGACCTAATTGAAACTTTTCATCACAATTATAACAGAGCCCTTTTTCCTAAGGAGCGCCATATCAGCCGTGGTAAGGCAGCCAATGGGATGAGGAAGTGTTTGTGTCTGCTTAATGTCCACTTTAAGACCAGAAAGAAAACATTTAGAATGTGAGAAACTAGATACATGATTAGAGAGTGACGTAAATTCCAATAATGTAACAACCCAACTTTTAGCCCAACTAATTATCTGATCATCAAACCAATAATGTAATTTTATTACATTATTTGAATTATAATTTAATTAAGTTTTGAAATATTTAATTAATTTATATTAACATTTAAATTATGATTTAATAAATTACTAAGATAATTAAATAAAAGATATATAGGATACGAAAGTAATAGTGGGTTAAGTAACAAACGTAACTAGTTAAAGTATATAAACGGGATTTAGACTCATAAATCAGATTCACTCTCTCTCTCTAGACTCTCTCTCTAGATTTTCTCTCTCTACTCTCTCTCTACTCTCTCTCTAAGATTTCTTCTATACCGACCATCCGATTATCAAGATTTATACGTTATCGGGAAGATCTCGAACAATACTACAAGATTATGCGGTTGCATGTAGGATTACGCACGAATTTGAGGTAAGAATTTACGTTTTTAAGCTTTATATTTCGGTTTTTAAGTTAGAAATTCGAATTTAGCATTTATATGAGATTAAAGTTAGTTTAAACTTGATTTTAACTAGAATATGTATAATATAATTGAACCTAGCCTTAATACTTAACATATTAGTGATTTTAAGTTTTGAAATTCATGTTTTTAGGATGTAGATTATGAACAAATTCGAAATATCAAGATCAAAGTCGAAATGCATGAACACACTCGACTTTGGTTGTTAAATTCGAATAATGGTGCAATTTGACAATAAACTCGAATAAGGCATTCGAATTTAAGAGTGTTGTTCGAATTTGTATATAGATTCGAAGATATGCTTCGACTTTAAGCCATAAAATCGAAATATGGGTCGAATTTAATACTAAACTCGAGAAGATGATTCGACTTTTATGTTAAATTCGAATAGGGTTTCAAATTTAACCCTAAACTTGAAATGGAATTCGAATTTACCCTCCCTCATTCGAATTTAGTGCATATAATAGCCACATGAATGAATTTAATGCAAAGGATTTGAATTTAGTGATATAAAGATGAAATCTTATTCCCTAAAATTGTATATCTTGAAAAAGATTCATAAACAACACATGAAATGAAAAAATAACTAGTTTAATGATTAATATATATATATACATTGATCTTTAGAGAATATAATATACAAGGAATACAAATGAAAGAAAGATTCTTGAGAATGATGATTGTATAAACAAGATATGAAATTGTGAGATCAAAGACCAACGAATGAATCTTGAGCATTAATAAATAATGAACACTGAATATATATTATTCAGATAATATAAAGACTAATAAATATCAGAACTGATATTAATAACAGATTGAGCAACGAGCAAGATGACGAGCATCTGAAAGTCTGACATAAGTCAGATTGTGGTTCTAATCCACTACAGATTATGAGCAACAGAGCCAAAGCCAGAAAGTAAAAGAGTGCAAATAACCAGTAACTGTGAGTTGTAGATTTCACTTTAACTGCATATTATGTGAATTGAGACTTTTGTTGCATGATTCTGATTTATTTGGCATTCTGATCTTGAGCTTATTGATATATTGTCATAGTATATTTACTATGATTTGTTGAGCTGAGTATTTCTTCTTATAGATTCGATTCTTTGACGAGTCATTTGATTGTTAAGCTTAACACCATCACTATTGCTCAGTGTTGGGTTAATGTTAGGCTTATGATGTGCTGATTTACGTGATGAAAGCACAGAGGGTAGCTAGAGCTGAGCATTCCGATGATATCCATATAGAGCTTTTACTGGTAGCTAGCCCAGTACGTGGCTGATCCCCACTAATGATGCGTGTGTATGGATTTATCATCATCCGAGCATTCCTTATGAAATTGTCTAAAAGTCTCAAGAGCAACAACAGTTTTATAACTGGGAGCTGAGCAAAGTCGCGCATCAAAAGAGCATTAATTGGCCAATGTCCCTTCGAGATTGAGCTGTGCATGAGCCTAGTGCAGTGCATATAGAGCTGAGCCGTGCATGAGCCGAGTGCAGTGCATGTGCTTCCGCGTTCATAATTGCATGTTAAATGTGAAATTCTGCATTCTCACTAAGCAAATAAGCTTACCCCGTTGTTGCATTATTTTTCAGGTAAAGGCAAAGGATTGGCTGGACCTAGTTCATAGGTCAGGACTTGAAAGAGCTTGAAGTGCATTAGAACCTGTTCCAATACCTTGGTATTTGATTACAGATAGAGCTTTGAGGTTTGGGCTAGTTTACATTTGTGCTTTGATGAAATAGTCTAGAAGTTTGTACCTTATATTTAGTTTTTGTCTCTGATTGTAATTAACTTTTATTCCGCAACTGTTAATTTTATCTTAGTTTCCTGATTGATATTGCATTGCTATTGGGACCTAGACTTGAGACCTTTGAGAAATCTTGGGTCTCACAGGATGGTATCAGAGCAATAGTTTGAGTGAATCAATGTATTACGTGTAATACATGATCTCAAACTTTTGCAATGCTATAGTATCAATCATGACAGGATGGCTTGAACTAAGATAGGTTCAGAGACTTGTAGGATGGGGCATGAAAGGGTACAAAGTGCTAGACTAATGATCTAAACATTTAGTGATTTGAATTTCAGAGCTATGTCAGGAGAAGGTGGACCATCAGGTGGCATGACCCCAGAGCAAGTCCTGGAAATGATGCAACAACTAATAACCCAGAATAATGAGCTACAAAACAAGTTTATGCTAGAGCAAATTGAATCAATAATGAAAACTGAAAAGAAAAATAAACATAAAAAGAAGCAAACGGAACAGTCAAGCGAATCGGAATCCGATAATGAGCACGTCAATAAGCGAGTTGTGCAGCCAAAAGGCTGTAGATTCAAAGACTTCAAAGCGAGTGGTGCCTTAACGTTTAAAGGCACAGTAGATCCAATAAAAGCGTTAGATTGGATAAGTCATACTAAAGAGATCTTCAGTATCTCAGAATGTCTGGACAGCAATAGAGTTAACTTTGCTACAGCGCTGTTCGTTGGAGCTGCTAGAGCCTGGTGGAAAACGCAAAGAAGCATCTATGGTGAGGAAGCGATTATGACATTGGACTGGGAGCAGTTCTTAGAGATGTTCAATGCCAAATACTGTCCAACAGACAAACAAGACGAACTCGAGATGCAGTTGATGCAATTGAAACAAGGAACTAAGAGTGTTGATGAATACGAGCATGAGTTCTCGAGACTTTGCGGCTACTCGTCATATCAAGTTGCAACAGAAGAGCGTAAGATAAACCGATTCAGACTGGGTCTGAATCCAGCTTATAGAAGACAAATGAGTAGCATAAAGTCTACAACGTATCTCAGTATAGTGGAAGCAGCAAGGATGGTGGAGCAAGAATTCACATATTCTAGTTGTGAACCCGTTATGATGGCTATAAGTCTTACTTGTCCATCTCCACCTAAGAAACAGAAGTCTAGTAGATTCTTCGGTTCATCAAAGTCCAGTCAGCAGCAGTCACAAGCATCCTCTACGCCTCAGAAGACTAGAGTTTATTCTGTACAGTCAGGAGCGCGATCGTGCAAACGTTGTAACAAATTTCATAGCGGACGCTGCAATCCTAGAGATGTGATGTGTTACACTTGTAACCAGATTGGACATGGAAGTGATGAGTGTCCAGAAAGAAACGACGTATGCTACAACTGTGGTGAGCGTGGACATTATGCCAAGCATTGCCCAATGCATGCGATCTTACTAATCAGGAACAACCAGTTGGCAAAGCAATTCAACAGAGTACTACAATGATACCTACAGCAAAGGCGCGAGCTTTCCATATAACTGCTGAGGATGCTGAGGAGACACCAGAGACACCAAAAGACCACAATCGTAACTAATAATAAGTTTCTTATATGATATAAATGATTTAATTCTGTAACCAAATCAATTTTAATTCCCACATAAGTAATGAGTTAACTGTACAACCCTATCATCGATAGTGAATAATGCGGATGACATATGGGTTGTATCAGTTGAAGTTACTATACAGATACTTTTTTAATCAGAAACTATACCTATAAACAATATAGGTATTGTAATCTGAATCATGTATGATTCAAAACCCGAGAGAAATCAAAATAAAATCCTAAACATAAGCTACTTCGTAAATCCTTGTAATCTAAATGATTACAGCGTGTCTTATAATGAGACAGAGGTAGAAGTAGTTGATTCAATAAATATTAATAAGAAGAGAATCATTGAAACAAATTGACAAACACCCGAGGACAACTTGAGTAAGAATCAAAAGAAGTCAGAGGCACAAAGCGAGAGTGATAAACAAATAGATTGAGATCTTTGTGAAATCAAGCGATTGGTCATAAATGACCAATGAAATGCCGTATATGCCAAATAAATGTAAGAATGGATTCTCATGATGTCGACGCGAGACTAGTGAGATATCTAATATGGAATTCCTATTCCACTTAATTGTGCATTAAATAAAAGTTTCTACCAAAAAGAGTGAAATGATCTTAAATTTAGAGATTCACTAATGAAGATTCAAACCTAAATCGATACGTATAATTAAACAGAACCAAAAGTTATAGCTTTGTCAAAGCCTCTTGACCGAATCGTACAGTGAACTAATAGAGGAAGGCAATGACGATAAAGTAGAAGATGATGTAAATGATCGTGGAGACGGTTTTGGAACCCTGGTAACTCGAGATCTGACTTCAATAACAGAATCTGCCGTTATGTCTAATGAATCACACTGAGAAAGCCTAAAGTAAATTGTCGATTTCTATCAAATCATTTCCTTATAATTCGATTCTGTATCGCATTTGTTTTCCATGTCGTTAATGTTCCTATTCGCTGCAAGATTTGAAAGCATATGATCACTTCAAGTTCTTGATCATATTTGACTTGCCTGAAATATCTCTTAACTGCTGAAACCGTTGCGAAGAAGATGGGTCGATTGTAACACCAAATTTTTGATTCTCTGTTCGAACTCCTGCTTTGTTCGGCGAGTTTTAAGATGCAGTATTTCAACATTTTGCCTTAATCCCTCATTTTCGGCTTCTAAACACTCGATCTTCTTGGAGGATTTTGCTTCTCGAGAGATTGCTTACATAAAAAATTTTTTGGCGGATATGGCAGCGCAATTTGAGACCAAGGTAGTTAAGGTGGAGAAATTACATAAAGAGTTTACTCCAATTGTTGCGCCGGAGGATAGATTTCATTTGTTTGATAGAGCGAAGAAAATTATAAGTCTTCATAACAGGACAGCATAAATCAGAAATCGGTTAAGCGATTGATGATTGAAACATCATCAATAAAAGAAACATAAAGTACAGATATTAGACTCCCAAAAGCTTTACAGCTAGTTTCAAAAGAAAATGAAAGAGAGATATGAGCTAATTGTTATATAATGAGCTGCAAGTTAAATTGAAAAGAGATATAAAGTTAAATCTCAAAAGTCCACAAAACGAATATATAACTAATAATCAGAAGTCTTAAAAAATCTCTTATGTGATTGCATAACTTTGCAATAATACAGATGAGAGATTTAAAAAGCCATAACTGACTCAAGATCAAATGAAAAGAGATATATGAGCTAACTCATGTATTGAGTTGCTATCTGAATTGATTATGGCGTAAAGCATAAAGCTCATATATTAAGAGTATGAATAATGAGTCAGAATTCCTAAAATGATCAAGCAGTGAAATAATGAATCAAATATGAAACTCCGAAGAGAAATTTGAGTTTCTTGTGCTTGAGAATTTCAAAAGAAACATAGATCATGAAATACAGATGGTGCTCGTTCAGTGGAAACACCACAAAAGTTCGTATCAGTCTTGGGAATCAGGATAACATAAAAGCTATCTGCCCAAGTCTGTTCGAACATATCTAACTTCGGGGACGAAGTTTGTGCGTGGTGGAGCCCGTTCTGTAACAACCCAACTTTTAGCCCAACTAATTATCTGATCATCAAACCAATAATGTAATTTTATTACATTATTTGAATTATAATTTAATTAAGTTTTGAAATATTTAATTAAATTATATAAATATTTAAATTATGATTTAATAAATTACTAAGATAATTAAATAAAAGATATATAGGATACGAAAGTAATAGTGGGTTAAGTAACAAACGTAACTAGTTAAAGTATATAAAGGGGATTTAGACTCATAAATCAGACTCACTCTCTCTCTCTAGACTCTCTCTCTCTCTAGATTTCTCTCTCTACTCTCTCTCTACTCTCTCTCTAAGATTTCTTCTAAACCGACCGTCCGATTATCAAGATTTATACGTTATCGGGAAGATCTCGAAGAATACTAAAAGATTATGTGGTTGCATGTAGGATTACGCACGAATTTGAGGTAAGAATTTACGTTTTTAAGCTTTATATTTCGGTTTTTAAGTTAGAAATTCGAATTTAGCATTTATATGAGATTAAAGTTAGTTTAAACTTGATTTTAACTAGAATATGTATAATATAATTGAACCTAGCCTTAATACTTAACATATTAGTGATTTTAAGTTTAGAAATTCATGTTTTTAGGATGTAGATTATGAACAAATTCGAAATATCAAGATCAAAGTCGAAATGCATGAACACACTCGACTTTGGTTGTTAAATTCGAATAATGGTGCAATTTGAAAATAAACTCGAATAAGGCATTCGAATTTAAGAGTGTTGTTCGAATTTGTATATAGATTCAAAGATATGCTTCGACTTTAAGCCATAAAGTCGAAATATGGGTCGAATTTAATACTAAACTCGAGAAGATGATTCGACTTTGATGTTAAATTCGAATAGGGTTTCGAATTTAACACTAAACTTGAAATGGAATTCGAATTTACCCTCCCTCATTCGAATTTAGTGCATATAATAGCCACATGAATGAATTTAATGCAAAGGATTTTGAGCATTAATAAATAATGATGATTGTATAAACAAGATATGAAATTGTGAGATCAAAGACCAACGAATGAATCTTGAGCATTAATAAATAATGAACACTGAATATATATTATTCAGATGATATAAAGACTAATAAATATCAGAACTGATATTAATAACAGATTGAGCAACGAGCAAGATGACGAGCATCTGAAAGTCTGACATAAGTCAGATTGTGGTTCTAATCCACTACAGATTATGAGCAACAGAGCCAGAGCCAGAAAGTAAAAGAGTGCAAATAACCAGTAACTGTGAGTTGTAGATTTCACTTTAACTGCATATTATGTGAATTGAGACTTTTGTTGCATGATTCTGATTTATTTGGCATTCTGATCTTGAGCTTATTGATATATTGTCATAGTATATTTACTATGATTTGTTGAGCTGAGTATTTCTTCTTATAGATTCGATTCTTTGACGAGTCATTTGATTGTTAAGCTTAACACCATCACTATTGCTCAGTGTTGGGTTAATGTTAGGCTTATGATGTGCTGATTTACGTGATGAAAGCACAGAGGGTAGCTAGAGCTGAGCATTCCGATGATATCCATATAGAGCTTTTACTGGTAGCTAGCCCAGTACGTGGCTGATCCCCACTAATGATGCGTGTGTATGGATTTATCATCATCCGAGCATTCCTTATGAATTTGTCTAAAAGTCTCAAGAGCAACAACAGTTTTATAACTGGGAGCTGAGCAAAGTCGCGCATCAAAAGAGCATTAATTGGCCAATGTCCCTTCGAGATTGAGCTGTGCATGAGCCTAGTGCAGTGCATATAGAGCTGAGCCGTGCATGAGCCGAGTGCAGTGCATGTGCTTCCGCGTTCATAATTGCATGTTAAATGTGAAATTCTGCATTCTCACTAAGCAAATAAGCTTACCCCGTTGTTGCATTATTTTTCAGGTAAAGGCAAAGGATTGGCTGGACCTAGTTCATAGGTCAGGACTTGAAAGAGCTTGAAGTGCATTAGAACCTGTTCCAATACCTTGGTATTTGATTAAAGATAGAGCTTTGAGGTTTGGGGCTAGTTTACATTTGTGCTTTGATGAAATAGTCTAGAAGTTTGTACCTTATATTTAGTTTTTGTCTCTGATTGTAATTAACTTTTATTTCGCAACTGTTAATTTTATCTTAGTTTCCTGATTGATATTGCATTGGTATTGGGACCTAGACTTGAGACCTTTGAGAAATCTTGGGTCTCACAAATAAATTTGTAGGTATTGACCGAAGAATTTTGACGCAACTTATAAAGGTTGACTTTGTTGAAAAAACTTTCTAAAATGCACAGGTTTTCTAATAAATACTTTTATTCATTCAATCTTTGAAATACACAATTGAAACTTTACATTTAGGTTCCTATTTATACTAGACGAAAGGGTGCGAGTGACACAATGGTTTGTGGTACCCTTTCATGAATGGTTGCGTCTTTTACTAAAAGATGCAAATCTTCATGTTTACTAATTGCTATTCAAGGTCCTTGCACTTTATAAAATTACATATTTGTCTCTAAAGTATTTACATAATCAAGATTAATATAACATTTTCCCCCTTAATCTTGATTGTTCTTCAGTAGGTATTTGACTTCAATATTTTGGTCTTCTGTTTGTCTTCAACTCTTTTATCTTTTTGCTCGTACAGTTTCTCAACTTCTTTAGGTTCTCTACGTGTCTTTGCATCTGTTTCTCAAATGATGTCTCCCTAGCTGTATCTGATTTTGCTGAATCAAATCTTGGTTTTTCTAACCTGCTTTAAGAAAAATGATATACTCCCGATCAGTTCTTCTTTGATTAATATACTCCCGATTAATCCTTCTTTTATTGATCTACTCCCGATCAATGTGTGTCTCTCTCTGGTCTAATCCCTACCAGGTTTTCTCTATCTGTTTTGGTCTAATCCCGACCATTTCTTATCTCTACCTGTTTTGGTCTAATCCGGACCATTTCTACTCTCTCTATCTATCTTTGGTCTAATCCCGAGCAGTTTAACTCTCTATCTATTTTCTTATTGATCTAATCACGATCAACCTCTCTCTCTCTCTCTCTCTCTCTATATATATATATATATATATATATATATATATATATATATATATATATATATCATCCTTGTTTTGTTATCGATCTAATCTTGATCAATAACCATCAATAATATTGGTTCTAAGTCTTCATCTATGAAGTTTGAGGCTAATTATTTTCTATGATTTGATTCAGGACAATCTGCAGCATAGTGTCCAAATTTATAACGATTGTAGCATTTTATCTCTTTGATATCCCTTCTTCGGTAGCTTTGATCCTTATTTTATTATTTCTTGTGATTCTTCCTTGGCCTCTTCCTCGTGTTTGATTACCTCCTCCTTGTCTGTAGGTTCCATAGTTGCGTTCATATTTTTTGTCATTCCCCTGACGTGTGAACAACAATTTCTCACTGTAATCTTCGTGAAACTTAATCCTTTCTTCATAAGTCTTAAGTTTCCCGATAATCTCTTCTAACTTGACAGTCTTAAGCTCTGCAATCATTTCAATAGTTTCTACTACTTGTATAAATCTAAATGGTACTGAATTAAGTACCTTTCGTACTTTTGTTTACTCATCAAACGTTAATCCACATGTTGCAGCCTTCGAAATAATACTAATTAACTTCCTTGCAAATGCATCTATTGACTCATCTTCTTTCATTACTATTTTCTCTAATTTTGATTTGAGGTGGTGCGAGTGCGCTTGTTGTACATCTTGTATCCTAATAAATCTCAATTTTAAAGAATCCCAAATTTCTTTTGCTGTTTCACATCCCGCAACTTGCATTTGCAAATCTTCTGCTAGTACTTGAAATATGTATGCTGATGCTGAACTATCCTTCTTTACATCAATCACATTTGATTTACCTATTCCTTCTATTAAATCCCAAGCTCCATTTGCCAATAATATATTTTTATTTCTTAATGCCCATAATGTATAATTCGTATTTTTTAGAAATGGACATTGATATGATGATAATGTTGTGATACATCTCTATACAACATTATATTATCTCCTGTCATACTCTTTCAATTTGATTTTCTGCTAAATTCAAAATAAATCTAAAAGTAATTCAACTTAATTTGTCTGTTTAACCACAATTATTTCTCAAACAATGTAACGTTTTCCTAACGTAAATTGTAATGGCAAATTTCAATCTTTAATTTATTCTCCTAATAAATTGAAGTCTATTTCCTAAAATAATAATAATATATATAATTGTAATGTGTGTGTGTGTGTGTGTGTGTGTGTGTGTGTGTATATATATATATATATATATTAAAATTGAACCTGATTTTTTTCTTTTCTCTTTTGGGCTCCTTAAACTTGGGCCTTGAATCTTTTCTTTACCCTTGAGCTCCATGACTTCTTCAACCGGTTTCTTTCTCTGCTACTTGGCCACTTCTCTTTGAATGGGCTTGGATCCCTTTCTATTCTTGGGTCCAACTTACCATTCTGTCTTTTCTCCTTTGAAATGTTTCTTTCTGAAATGGTGCTACACTCCCTTTCTGTGAATTGATGCTACGCTCAACGAAACGGTGTTCTTATCTTCTTGAAGCGATGCTTCGTTTCTTCTACTTTTCACTTGTTCCACTTTTGGATCTGTGCGATATCCCCCTTTAATCGCTGCCTTTGATTCTTCTAATCGATGCTCGCTGGTTCCTCGATTTCTCCTTGGTGATCGAGGGGTTTATGTTTGGGAATCCTGAAAACCCTAATTGTCGCTTCTGGATATTATAACTTGAATTTGATTCAAATTAAATTCCAACGATAATTATTAAATATGTTACAAATGATTTGATGTTATCATTACATGTATATGTTTACATATATACTTTTGTTTTCTAATTCTCGTAGTAGTTGTATAAATTTAATTTGAATACATAATTAATTAAATTAAGTATAAAAATAACTTTTATTAACCAAATACAAATTTCATTTAAAAAATAAACAGGTATAAAATATATATATCGAATCTAAGCAATAACATATGTGAGGAATGCGAATTGCACTAAATAACATAACACACACTTTATACACAAAATGACTTCAACAAACAAAAAAGTGAGGAATGCATCAAGGAATAGATTAGTATATATAAACGGTTTAGTTTTCACAATTAATCACTCACGAGTTTATTTTACGCGTTCACCAACCAAGTGAAAGTCAAAACCACATTAAATGCAAATTGCATAATTGATTATCCTAAAAAGACACATCTTCGATGGACCAACACATAAAAACATGATCACATCTGGATTTCATCACCGATTATCCTAAGAAATATTAAGAGCCGTTACAGAGATTTAGGAGTCTGTTTTGAATTTTTGATAGGAGTCTGTTCCAAGTTTTATGCTTCTAGTTGTTTCATGTATGGCTACACATAGTCATGATTTCTTGAATAATAATTATGATCATCTATACTTTTGTTTCACTCATATTTCTTTGATACAATAATTGGTATCAGAGCAGGTTTCTGTGTTTCAAATGAGTGAGAGTCAAGAGAGCGAGAGATCACATGAGTGAGCAATGGAAGACAAGTCCAGCAGCTTTCAAGCCCTGTGTGTGCCCAGGTTTGATGGAGATTATGATCACTGGAAATTTCTAATGGAAAACTAGATGCACTTAAAGGAATATTGGGGTGTGATTGAAGAAGGTTACAGAGAACCACAGAGTGGAGAACAACTCACTCAACGCAGGTCACTGGAGATGCAAGGCTTAAGGATTCGAAAGCCCGAACCTATCGGTTTAAGGCCATTGATAAGTCTATTTTGAATACTATCACTCAGACATCCAAGGCAAAAGAACCATGGGATTCCTTGAAAGTCAAGTATCAAGGGAATGCAAGAGTGAAGAGGGCCCAACTATAGCGACTTCGTAGAGATTTTGAAACCCTAGAGACCAAGACAAGATGATCGGTGACTGATTACTTTGGTAGAGTTAATATAATTTCCAATCCCATGAGAATTTGTGGGGAAGACATGAACGATGTTAAGATCGTCGAGAAGATTTTGAGGACCCTCGCAGACAATTTTAATTTTATGGTTTGCTCAATTGTAGAATCAAAAGATATAGATCTTTTGACCGTTTGATGAATTGCAAAGCTCATTATTGGTATTTGAGCAGAAGTTAAAACGCAGAGGTGATGATGAACAAGTACTTAAGGTTGAGTCCAAATACAATCCTGGACGTGGTAGAGGAAGAGGATACTCACAAAGAGGAAATGGAAGAGGACGGGCAAGAGGAAGAAACAGACCAGAATTCAACAAGGCTACTATTGAGTGCTACAAGTGTCATAAATTGCAACATTTTTCCTATAATGTCCTACTCAAGAAAAAGGGGCAAACTATGTACAGTTTGATGAAGATGAGGAACTACTATTGATGGCATAAGCAGACAATGAAGAGGTCAACATCACAGAAACATGGTTTCTAGATTTTGTTTGCCCAAACCATATGACCGGGAACAAAAGCTGGTTTGTAGATATGGATAAACACTATAAGCATACAATAGATCTGCCTAAACCATTTGATTTGTCGTTTTGTTTCTTAATTTTTGGCCAAGTCTTCGCAGCCGTGAAAAAAAATGTTCTGGATTCGTTCACCGTTGGACCATCATGATTTTTAAATGTGTAGGCTCGCAACATATGTATCTTCACTTTGACCGTTAGGATTATTGATTCAATCTTTGGATTTGGAGATATTTATCGTCGAATGTAGTTGTTTTGTTTTGAGATTTTCGGCCAGATTTGAGTAACTGTGGGGAAAATGCATTTCTGACTTCATTAACTGTTGGATTGTCATGATTTTTGTACTGTAGGTTCTAGACACTTATATATTCAATCTCACCGTTGGAATTATCGATTGAACTTTCTCCCTTTGAGTTATTAATCGTTGAAGGTAGCTGCACATTGAAATCGTGGATATTTGCACACTAGTAGTAGAAATGAAGGTATGATTTCTTAAACCGTTAGATCATTGTGATTTTTGGATTGAAGATTCAAAACACAAATATCTTTAATCTGAACGTTTGAGTTTTTCAGTTTCATATTGTTTCATGATTTGCTAGTTTTTTAGTTTCATGTTGTTTCGTCATAGTTTCGAATTGGTTTGGCGTTATCGTTACTATCAAGGATTGGTTGTGAGTAATTACGGCCATCTTCATTGGGTATATTGTCTTTGTTGATTCGTTGATTACATCTAAGAATTTTGATTATCGTCCTTAACTAATTATTTGTTGATTGGGTTAAGGTTATTATATTGTGATATTGGCTATAATTTGGGCTTTTGTTTCTTGATCATCATACTTCTTTCAGTGTTTTTTCGTCATCAATTGTGATTTATATGGAAGTCAGGATGGTTGCATTTGATCATTTGGTTATTGAGCAGCTTAAACAGTATCTTGGCTCGTCATCCACTGTCATGTCAGCCTCTCCATCAAGTTTGTCTTCGTCTAATAATTCAGGTATTCCTTCGTCCTTATGGATCTTGGAAGGTGTTGGTTCTGTTGTCACACCTAATGTATCACTACTTGATGTGTATTATGTTCCGAAAATTACCTTGAACCTTGCATTGGTTAGTCAATTGTGTAAATCTGGGTATTGGGTTTTCTTTTCTAATAATAATTGTTGTGTGCAACACCCACGTTCTCAGACAGTGATTGGGACATGCCATACATTAGGTGAGCTCAATGTTGTGGATGATCTCAGGGTATCTGATGTTTCCGTTTCAGGTGTTGATTTATCTTCTTTTCATTTGAGTCATTTGTCATCTAATTTTTATTTATGGCATTCCCATTTAGGTCATGTGTCTGCATCTCGTCTACAGTTCTTAGCCTCTACATGTGCTTTAGGTCAATTGAACAAATCTGATATATCAGACTGTAGTGGTTTTAAACTTGCAAAATTTTTTGCGTAACCTTTTAATAAAAGTACCTCTCATTCTTTCGCACCTTTTGATCTTATTCACTCTGATATATGGGGACCCTCTACTGTTTCTTTTAAGGGAGGTTCCAAATATTATGTCTCGTTCATTGATGACTATACTCGATATACTTGGGTCTCTATTATGAAACACAGATCTGAATTCTATTCTATTTATAGTGAGTTTCGATCTCTTGTTAAAACCCAACACTCTCCTATTATCAAATGTTTTAGATGTGATTTAGGGGGAGAATATACATCTAATGACTTCACACGGTTACTTGCATCTAAAGGACATTGTATCAAACTTCGTGTACTGACACTCCTTAACAAAATAGTGTTGCTGAAAGTAAACATCGTCATCTTGTTGAGACTGCTCGTTCCTTGTTATTGTCTTCTAAGGTACCTAGTATGTTTTGGGGTGAAGCAATTCACACTTCTGTCTATGTCATTAATCGAATTCCTACTGCTCATTATTCTGGTCTCTCTCCTTTTGAAAAGCTTTATGGTCATAGACCTGATTATACTTCCTTATGTGTTTTCAGTTGTGCTTGTTTTGTTCTTCGTCCTCATGTAGAATATAATAAATTGTCAGCTCAATCTGCTTTGTGCGTCTTTTTGGGATATGGGATTAGTCAAAAAGGCTATCGTTATTTTGATCCAGTGAGTCAAAAGCTCTACGTCTCGCGTCATATCACTTTCTTGAACATATTCCTTTCTATTCGATTCCCGCTTAGTCTCACTACATGAGACGATCTGATATCCTGTCTATCGATCCTTTTAATGATGACACTGATAATACTACTTCTGATACTCAAATCAACTCATCCGATATACCGACAACTGAGATGCCTACAACATTGGATAACTCTGTTTCAGAGACACCTGTAGCTCATCCCATGCCTAAGTCCATTCCATCGCCGGTTGAGAATGCAGAGGTCCCTACTGTACGCATGTCACCTTTCCCTCGTAAGTCCACTTAACTCCCTGATTTTGCTTCATCTTCGTACTCTACTTCGTTTGCTTCTTTTATTGCTAAAGTTCATAGTCTGTCTGAACCCAACGCTTTTAAAGAAGCTGTTTCTGATCCCCTTTGGCAAGCAAAATACTATGGCTGAGGATCTGACTGCCCTTCATCAGACTCATACATGGGATTTGGTTCCGCTGCCATCTGGAAAGCATACTGTTGGCTCTCATTGGGTGTATAAAAGTAAGACCAAGTCTAAAGGGTTTGTTGAACGGTATAAAGCCTGTCTTGTTGCTAAGGGATATTTGCAAGAATATGGTATGTACTATGAGGAGACTTTTGCCCCTGTAGCCAAAATGACTACTTTTCGTACATTGATTGGAGTGACCTCTTTTCGTAAGTGGAAGATTTCTCAGATGGATGTCAAGAAGGCTTTCTTGAATGGTGATTTGCATGAAGAGGTTTATATGACTCCTCCTCCTAGCGTTGCTCACAAGCCCGGAATAATATGCCGTCTGCGCAAAGCTTTATATGGTCTTAAACAAGCTCCTCGTGCTTGGTTTGAGAAGTTTTCCAAAGTATTCACATCTCTTAGTTCTATTAATCATGACTATGCTTTGTTGTTAATTGTACGAGTGCAGGTTGGATACTTTTGTCTTTGTATGTTGATGATATGATTATTACTTGTAATGATTATGCCGGTATTGAGTCCTTGAAGTGTGATTTAGCTCATTGTTTTTCTATGAAAGAAATGGGATTGTTTCGTTATTTCCTGGGAATAGAGGTTGTCACTCTTATAAGGGATATCTTTTATCTCAATCTAAGTATATTTCGGATATTTTTGAACATGCTCGCCTATCTGACAACAAGACTGTGCATACTTCTTTGGAAACTAATGCTCGTTATTCTCCTACTGATGGTGTTCCTCTCGATGATCCGACTTTGTATTGTACTATTGTGGGTAGTTTGGTTTATCTCACGGTTATCAAACCTGGTATTGCTCATGTTGTTCATATTTTTAGTCAATTTGTAACTGCTCCCACGACTACACACTAGGGGGGCAGCCCTTCGTATTCTGAGATATTTAAGGGGCACTCATATACAGATGCTTGTGTTTCCTTCATCGTCTTCTTTTGACCTACGTGCTTACAGTGATGCTGATTGGGCTGGGGATCCTACTGATCATAAGTCTACTACTGGTTTTGCGTCTTTCTTGGAGATTCTCTTGTTTCATGGAAGAGTAAGAAGCAAGATGTTGTTTCTCGTTCTTCTACTGAAGCCGAGTATCGGGCTATGGCTGCCACTACTAACGAGGTTGTTTGGCTATGCTAGTTACTTGCTGACATGGGTGTTCGAGTATCTCAGCCTACTCCAATACACTGTGACAACAAAAGTGCTATACAAATTGCTCGTGCTTCGGTTTTTCATCAACGGACGAAACACAGTGAAATTGATTGTCACTTTACTCGTCATCATCTTCAGATAGGAACTAGTTCCTTACCATTTGTTCCATCTGCTCTACAAGTTGCTGACATTTTCACTAAGGCGCATTTCGTTTTTTGTCTCACAAACTCTCAATGTTCATTGTTGTGCATTGTGAGTTTGAGGGGTGATATTAGTGTAATATTGGGCCCGTTGCCCATTGGGCTTTTAGGGTTTTACATTCTAGGGTTTTTTAGTCTATATATAGGGTTATGGCTATGTTTTCTATTGATTCAATTGCATTGTATTCTTCTCCTATTTGCATAATAAATCATTTAATCATTCGGTTATATATTTGTCATTAGTTTTTTGGGTCTCAGAGGGTGCTACCGAAGGTTTATAAAATGTTACGGTTTTATTGCAAAGCCCCTGATGCAGTTATTGAAAAAAAAACATGGGTGTGAATAGTCTATTGAAGCTGAAACAACTTTTAACCAACTTAAAGCATTTAGCACCCCTGTTTCAAAACTATCATATTTCACATTGCCTTTTATTGTAGCCAACCTAGTTGAAGACCATATAGAATTCCTCACATACAGAAGACAGAAATGGAGAGCAAATTAAACAAATGTTGTCTTCTGGAACCGTTCACTACAGCAGCAACCCTTTTTGCTTCTCCATGTTTGCGGATACTAAAAAAAGACTGGACGTTGTCTATAGAAGATTCAATGAAATCACAAGCAAAGATTGATTCCCAAAACCAGTGACCAAAGAGTTGTTTGATGAAGACATCCCAAAACCAGAGATACACACAGGGGCAGCTTCAGAGAGCGCAGATTGAAGTGTTATACAACCAGTGTTGTAAAAATCGGCCTAGGCGTTAGTCGGCCGGTAACCGATACGAGACGGCCTTAGTCGGGGTTAATTAGTCGGAATCAGTCAAGTCGGTCAAAATCGGCCAAGTCCGCCAAAATCGGAAGAAAATCAGTCTAGTCGGTCAAAATTGGTAAAATTAAAAAATAGGACAAGTCGGTCAAAATCGGCCATGTCATTCAAAATTGGTCAAAATCTTATAATAGTATTAATGAAATCAAACATATTCCTTGAGTGCTATGAACAATTATATTTATAATTGATTATTTGTTAACATGTTGTCACTTGTATATATACTTACAAAATTTACATGCAAAAACTTCCATTCCGACTACTCCCCGCCTAGGCCGATTAACCGCTACTTCCCGGCCTACCGGCCGACTACCGCCCAGAGATTTTTGCAACATTGTACACAACCATTCATTTCCAAATTGGATGGCGATTATGACTACTCATGGAAAATCTTATGCGGTCCAAAGAGTATTGGGATGATCACTTTACGAATTTCTTAGACCAAATAAAAAAGGTACCCATGCTATTAACATGCAAAGCTACATGTGTTGTTCCTTTAGCAACAAATCCTTTAAATCCCTTCCTTTGCTTTTCCTATGGTCGATTAAACCGTATTATGCCTTTGTCACAGATGGCAAAGGATGCATCAATCAGTATCTAACCATGTATATTGGTGATTTCCTTGTTTAGTCCCAATAAGAACCATGTCAATCTAATTTGTTGTTCTCTAGCTCCATTATATCTACCTATTTCACACGTACATGGACAATTGGGAGTAAAAGTACATCTTTTAACGACAATATATTCCTTAAACGATGAAAGAGTACAAAAAGCCATGATACTTTCCGCCTTTAACCAGACTTATAAGGTATGAAAGGAGGCTAAAGGAAGAGATAACTAAAACTTAATCAACATACACCAGATCCCAAGTGAAGAATAATGAACATCAAACCCAACTCTCATGCATAAATTCAAAAAGACAATCATGAAGCAGACTCGATAAACCTACACTAACGCAACAAACATACACCTCCGAAACCCAAGTACCCTCAAACAGGCAGCAACAGGAGACAGCATCAAGACAAACACTAATGAATAAGGAAGAAACCAACCTGCTCCAACGAAAGAACTTCAAGACCATGAAATAAACACAACATCAAGGAGTGAAGAACCAGCTGCAATATCAAAGAAAGAGAAGCAATCAAGAAACCAAGCGAGTATCTGGGCGAATAGGTGAAAACCACCCTAGAGAAACCAAAATCAACCCATACTAAGCGGCAAGACCATTTAGGAACCTGATGGACAACAGAGCCATTGTACCCATGAAATATGAAACTTTTTTAACCCGTTTACCCACCTTAAACCTTTCATCTTATGATGATACGTTTCAACAGTCATTCCAGTTTGTGTTAAGTGAGTGATTTCATGAGTAAATTGGAAAATTGACATGTCCATCAACAACATAATATCTTTCATTGTAGCAAATCTAATGGAACTCAGACTATTACTCATACTATCACCCACAACATTAGCATTAAGAATCCAAGTAATAACCAAATATAGGTTACTGTTACTAATATTAGCTTGTTCTTTGCATTAAGCGCAATTATCATTGATCTCTTCTAGTAATTAATATTCTCAGATCTAGTTAAATTCTTAGCAATAAGTATCAAACCTGGATGATCATTCTTTGCTTTTCCTATGGTCGATTAAACCGTATTATACCTTTGTCACAGATGGCAAAGGATGCATAAATCAGGATCTAACCATGTATATTGGTGAATTCCATGTTAAGTCTCAATAAGAACCATGTCAATCTAATTTGTTGTTCTCTAGCTCCATCAGATCAACCTATTTCACACATACATCGACAATTGGGACTAAAAGTACTCTTAACGGCAATATACTCCTTAAACGCTGAAAGAGTACAAAAAGCCATGAAACTTTCCAGCCTTTTACAAGACTTAAAAGGTATGAAAGGAGGCCAAAGGAAGAGATAACTAAAACTTAACCAACACACAACCCAAGTGATGAATAATGAACATCAAACCCAACTCTCATGCATAAATTCAAAAAGACAATCAAGAAGCACAGTCGATAAACCTACACTAACGCAACAAACATACACCTCCGAAACCCAAGTACCCTCAAACAGGCAGCAACAGGAGACAGCATCAAGACCAACACTAATGAATAAGGAAGAAACCTACCTGCTCCAACGAAAGAACATCAAGACCATGAAATTAACACAACATTAAGTAGTGAAGAACCAGCAGCAACATCAAAGAAAGAGAAGCAATCAAGAAACCAAGCGAGTATCTGGGAGAATAGGTGAAAAGAAGCCCACCCTAAAGAAAACAAAATCAGCCCATACTAAGCGGCAAGACCATTTAGGAACCTGATGGACAATAGAGCCATTGTACCCATGAAATATGCAACTTTCTTAACCCGTTAACCCACCTTAAACCTTTCATCCTATGATGATACGTTTCAATAGTCATTCCAGTTTGTGTTAAGTGAGTGATTTCATGTGTAATTTGGAAAATGACAAGTCCATCAACAACATAATATCTTTCATTGTAGCAAATCTAATGGAACTCAGACTATTACTCATACTATCACTCACAGCATTAGCATTAAGAATCCAAGTAATAACCAAATATAGGTTACTTTTACTAATATTAGCTTCTTCTTTGCATTAAGAGCAATTATCATTGATCTCTTCTAGTAATTAATATTCTCAGATCTAGTTAATTTCTTAGCAATAAGTACCAAACATGGATGATCATTCTTTGCTTTTCCTATGGTCGATTAAACCGTATTATGCCTTTGTCACAGATGGCAAAAGATGTATCAATCAGGATCTAACCATCTATATTGGTGAATTCCTTGTTTAGTCCCAATAAGAACCATGTCAATCTAATTTGTTGTTCTCTAGCTCCATCAGATCTACCTATTTCACACGTACATGGACAATTGGGACTAAAAGTACTTCTTTTAACGGCTATATATTCCTTAAACGATGAAAGAGTACAAAAAGCCATGAAACATTCCCGCCTTTTACAAGACTTAAAAGGTATGAAAGGAGGAGAAAGGAAGAGATAACTAAAACTTAACCAACACACACTAGAACCCAAGTGTAGAATAATGAACATCAAACCCAACTCACATGCATAAATGTAAAAAGACAATCAAGAAGCACACTCGATAAATCTACACTAACACAACAAATATACACCTCAGAAACCCAAGTACCCTCAAACAGGCAGCAACATGAGACAGCATCAAGACCAACACTAATGAATAAGGAAGAAACCTATCTGCTCCAACGAAAGAACATCACGACCATGAAATAAACACAACATCAAGGAGTGAAGAACCAGCAGCAACATCAAAGAAAGAGAAGCAATCAAGAAACCAAGCGAGTATCTGGGCGAATAGGTGGAAAGAAGCCCACCCTAGAGAAACCAAAATCAGCCCATACTAAGCGGCAAGACCATTTAGGAACCTGATGGACAACAGAGCCATTGTACCCATGAAATATGGAACTTTCTTAACCCGTTTACCCACGTTAAACCTTTCATCCTTTGATGATACGTTTCAGCAATCATTCCAGTTTGTGTTAAGTGAGTGATTTCATGTGTAATTTGGAAAATGATAAGTCTATCATCAACATTATTTCTTTCATTGTAGCAAATCTAATGGAACTCAGACTATTACTCATACTATCACTCACAACATTAACATTAAGAATCCAAGTAGTAACCAAATATAGGTTACTGTTACTAATATTAGCTTGTTCTTTGCATTAAAAGCAATTATCATTGATCTCTTCTAGTAATTAAAATTCTCAGATCCAGTTAATTTCTTAGCAATAAGTACCAAACCTGGATGATCATTCTTATGCAAGAACAAAGTATGCGAATTGGAGGTGTACTAGATATGATGTAGCATCGTATTTTCAATTGAATGGGAGTAGAAAAAAGCTATAAAAAAAGTCAATGCTGGTTGAGTCAAACACAATGCTCTGATATTATTATGAATTTCTTAGAGACCAAATGAAAAAGAAGAATAATAAATTTAGATAGGTTAGCAACTTAAAACCACGTTACTAGAAAAACCATATTGTTATACCATCGATGAATAGCTACTTAATAAACCTATATTGTGGATTGCATTAAAGGAAGTGTAATGTTGCCCAAAAATTCAAAATATAAAATCAAAAACAAAACTTAGCTGAGTACAAACTTTATTCATCAGATTTGCTTTGGTTTCAGCAGCTTTTTTTTTTTTTGTAAAATTATAATGTTAACCAAATATGTATCAACAAAATAAGAAATCAATAGCATATATATCAAAATACTTACCAGACATTCTCTCTAGTGGGTTAGAAGTTTCATATGTAATTTTTTATGTTACGTGTGTTAGAGATATCACACATTAAGTTTTTATTTATTTTGTAGTGATGTACTTCATCCATTAACTTTTTATCAAATTATTTTATATTGTTAGAATCAGTTGTGATATATGTTTTATTTTTTATTTTAAACAAAATTTATGGGTAAAAACCAACTAGTTTAATGTAATTAAAAACACATTAATCGGATATTTTTAGAAAAGAAAAATAGAAACAACCAAATGACTATTTTAACTATATCTGATTTGTATAGAACACATTTTTGACATATACAACAACTTTAAAATGACTATTTTAACCTTAATCATATGTTTATCATTTTTATCTTGTACCTACGAAAGTAAGAATAAATTTTTGACAATTTATATTTATCACATAAAGCAGGTCAAAACCCGACCCAACACAGACACAGCCGTGCTAGTAGATTTATCACGACGCGTCGCACCAAAAAAATGATTTTGAACTCATACCCAGCCGAGTTACTCTATGTAATAGATATGGTTGGAAAGCTAGCTCGATTACCTGATTTTTGACATAAAAGTCATAATTTTTTATATACTGTGGCTCTTGATATTAAGTCTCGAAGCGATGTAATAGATATGGTTGGAAAGCTAGCTCGATTACCCTACAAAACGTTGTGTTACCTAGTTTGATATTGTTATTATTCTAGAGGCATAAAAATATGCAAATAGCCAACAACAAAACATCTAAAGATGCGCAAACCTTGACATTATTCAGCTTTGTTTCTTCTACCTTTTTTTTTATAAAATAAGCATGTTAAATAGATTTGTTTCTCCAAAATTACAAAATTGAAGTATTAATTCTTACCAAGCAAGCTCTCTAGTGCACGAGCATATCCATTAACCTTCCATTGAAGCGAAAACTGACACAACTCTTATCATGTGTAGAAACTATGTATTCATTTTTGTGAAGTGAATTTGACAAATGAATAGATTGGTGTATGCACACATTCCGTTGTTGACGCAATAATCCGTTGTGGATTCCATTCGCATTTCATGTGCATCCATATTGACATTCCCTCTTATTTGGCGAGATAATGTGATGCATCGAAGTGTGTTGCCTATTTATTGATCCACCATGACTCACGAATCCAACACATATTGTCACGTCAGTATTTAATACCCTGCGACACTACTCCGATGCTTAAGTCAATGATACGTAGTATTGGTTTGATGCGAGAGTGTTTAGGGTTTTTTTAGTGTGCATACCTTATTAAGAAGAGAAAAGTTGTTATTTATAACCTACTATTCTGATGTTGTTGCAAGAGTTCATCCAAGAGACTAGAGACATCTGGTCCTACTCGTAACAAATTTTCCATCATACCTTTTTCATGTGCTGACATATTGACATTCCTTCCTATTTGACGGGATCCTGTAATGTATCCAAATGTGTAACCCATTTATTGATCCACAGTGACTCACGAATATAACACATTGCCACGTCAGTGTCTAATACCCGACATACGTCATCACTTGTAGATGAATTATAGGAGTTATTTACTTAGTTAGTGACAATTGAATGACAAATTTATGCCGGTTTATTCTACATTGTTAGCTAAGAAGCAGAGTTTAACCTTTATTAAACCCTGCAATTTTCAAATTCAAAAACCCTATAAAACGTTGTGTATCCTAGTTTGATATTGTTCTTATTCTAGGGGATACAAATATGCAAATAGCCAACAACAAATCATCTGATGATGTACAAACCTTGACATTATTCAGCTTTGTTTCCTCTAGCTTTTTTTTTCTATAAAAATATGCATGTTAAATAGATTTGTTTCTGTAAAATTACAAAATTGAAGTATTAATTCTTACCAAGCAAACTCTTTAGTGCACCAGCATATCCATTAACCTTCCATTGAAGCGACAATTGACAAAACTCATCTCATGTGTTGAAACTCTGTTTGTATTTATTTTTGTGAAGTGAATTTAACAAATTAATAGATTGGTGTATGCACGCATTTCGTTAGTGAAGCGATAATCCGGTGTGAATTCCATTTGCATTTCATGTGCAGACATATTGACATTCCCTCTTATTTGGCGAGATCACGTGATGCATCAAAGTGTGTCGCCCATTTATTGATCCACCATGACTCGCGAATCCAACACATATTGTCACGTCAGTATTTAATACCCTGCGACACTACTCCGATGCTTAAGTAAACACTTATGAACACGTGCATGAAACTATCAGTTATAATAATTAAACTCTAGGTTATGGGAAAGCTTTAGGAGACGTATGTGTGTGTGTGTCTATATGTGTGTGTGTGTGTGTGTGTATATATATATATATATATATATATATATATAATTGTGTGTGTGTGTATATATATCAAACATACTATTATGGTAATTCATCCGATATGTTTTCTACATATGAATTGAGTATACATTTACTCACATGCATTTAAGTTGGTAGTTTCACAGTTCTATTCATTTACCCTTTTTCCTAGATTTAAGTCGTGATTGTTGGTTTGTTGAGTTCTCGGTTTGTTGCATCGATTTACCATTTGATTTGTCGTTTTGTTTCTTAATTTTTGGCCAAGTCTGCATAGCCATGAAAATAAGTGTTCTGGATTCGTTCACCGTTGGAGCGTCATGATTTTTAAATGTGTAGGTTGGTAACATATGTATCTTCACTTTGACCGTTGGGATTATTGATTCAGTCTTTGGATTTGGAGATATTTATCGTCGAATGTAGTTGTTCTGTTTTGAGATTTTCGTCCAGATTTGAGTAACTATGGGAAAATGGATTTCTGACTTCATTAACTGTTGGATTGTCACGATTTTTGTACTATAGGTTCTAGACACTTATATATTCAGTCTCACCATTGGGATTATCGATTGAACTTTCTCCCTTTGAGTTATTAATCGTTGAAGGTAGCTGCAGGAGATAGGGTTATTAACCATATTACAGTGGCCAAGGTAAAGAGAGATCTCTAAATCTCTATAACCACATTCCAAACACATCATGGGCCTTTTGATGCACTTTTGTATTAACCAATGCACCAGCCTATTTTCAAGTGCTAATAAATGAGTTGTCCAAGCCATCTCTAAGGACGTCAGTTTTTTTTTTTATAACATCCTATTTTTAGGCCAAGTTTGCAAGAGCATGGGGAACATCTGAAGCAGCTCCCACAAGTGATGAAGAAACATTAGTTGGTTGCAAAAATAAGCAAGTGCATGTTTCCACAAAGAGAGTTGTAGTATTTGGGCCACATCATATCAGGAAAAAATTTGCACCAAACAAAATGAAGATAGAAGTTATTAGAAAATGACCAATTCTCATTAACACTAAATATCGAATTGGTTTTTATTAGTGTAATATTGGGCCCGTTGCCCATTGGACTTATATGGTTTTGCATTCTAGGGTTTTTTTAGTCTATATATAGGGCTATGGTTATGTATTCTATTGATTCAGTTGTATTGTGTTCTTTTTCTGTTTAAATAATAAATCATTTAATCATTCAGTTTTATATTTGTCATCATGGTATCAAAGTCGTGATTGTTGATTTGTTGAGTTCTCGGTTTGTTGCACCGATTCACCATTTGGTTTGTCGTTTTGTTTCGTAATTTTCGGCCAAGTCTGCCTGATCGTGAAAAAATAAGCGTTCTGGATTCGTTCACCGTTGGATCATTATGATTTTTTGGTGTGTAGGTTCGCAACATATGCATCTTCACTTTGACAGTTGGGATTTTTATTCGAGCTTAATATTTGGAGATATTTATCATCGAATATAGTTGTTCTGTTTCGAGATTTTCGTCCAGATTTGAGTAGCTATGGGGAAAGCGTATTTCTGACTTCATTAACCGTTGGATCGTCACGAGTTTTGTACTGTAGGTTCTAGACACTTATATATGAAATCTCACCGTTGGGATTAGCGATTGAACGTTCTCCCTTTGAGTTATTAATCATTGAAGGTAGCTGCAAATTGAAATCGTGGATTTTTGCACACTAGTAGTCTAAATGAACGTATGTGTTCTTAAACCTTTAGATTGTTGTGATTTTTGGACTGAAGATTCAGAACACAAATATCTTTAATCTGACCGTTTGGATTATCAATTAGTATTTTTTTGGGACTTATTTTATATTCGAAATTGGTTGTTGATTCTTGATTTGATAGTTTTTGAGTATCATATTTGTTTCGTCGAAGTTTCAAATTGATTTGGCGTTATCGTTGCTATCAAGGATTGGTTTGTGAGTATTTTTGGGCATCTTTGTTGGGTTTGTTGTCTTTATTGATTCGTTGATTACGGCTAAAGATTTTGATTGTCGTACTTAACTAATTATTTATAGATTGGGTTAAGGTAATTAGATTGCGGTATTGGCTATAATTTGGGTTTTGGTTCTTGATCATCATACTTCTTTCAGAATTTTTTCGTCATCGGTTGTGATTTATATTGGAGTCACAATGGTTACATTTGATCATTTGGTTATTGAGCAGCTTAAACAGTATCTTGGCTTAAACAATATCTTAAAAAATAGGTTTGTCTTCCTCTAATAATTCAAGTATTCCTTCGTTCTTACGGATCTTGGATTCTAATGCATCTCATCATATGTATCCTCATTTGTCTTCTTTTGTTTCATTATCTCATGGTCGCCTATCTCTATTATGTCAGCTAGTGGAACACATATGCCATTGGAAGGTGTTGGTTCTATTGTCACACCTAATGTATCACTACTTGATGTGTATTATTATCCGAAACTAGCCTTGAACGTTTCATCGTTTAGTCAATTGTGTAAATCTGGTTATTGGGTTTTCTTTTCTAATAATACTTCTTGTGTGCAAGACCCACGTTCTCAAACAGTGATCGGGATAGACAATAGGCTAGGTGAGCTCTATGTTGTCGATGATCTCAGGGTATCTGATGTTGCTGCTTCAGGTGTTGATTTATCTTCTTTTCATTTAAGTAGTTTGTCATCCGACTTTTATTTATGGCACTCCCGTTTAGGTCATGTGTCTGCATCTCGTCTACAGTTCTTAGCCTCTATAGATGATTTAGGTCAATTGACCAAATCTGATATATCAGACTCTAGTGGTTGTAAACTGGCAAAAGTTTCTGCTTAACCTTGGGTCTATCTTATGAAACACAGATATGATTTCCATTCTACTTATAGTGATTATAAGTGACAATCTTTTTCGGAATCCCGGAAGTTTTTTTGATTTATTATTATTATTATTTATCAAAATCTCGGATCTATAGTTCCATTATAAATTCTCGGATCTCTTTTTTGTAACACTACACTTAGTTTATTTTTAAGTTTTTTTTTTCTCCTAAACTAAGTTTATCGTACTCTAAGTTTTGGACTCATTCCAAAACTAAGTTTTGTACTCTACTTCGTTTGCTTCTGTTATTGCTAAAGTTCATAGTCTGTCTGAACCCAACTCTTTTAAAGAAGCTGTTTCTGATCCTTTTTGGCAGGCAGAATACTATGGCTGAGGATCTGACTGCCCTTCATCAGACTCATACATGGGATTTGGTTCCGCTGCCATCTGGAAAGCATACTGTTGGCTCTCATTGGGTGTATAAAATTAAGACTAAGTCTAATGGGTTTGTTGAACGGTATAAAGCCTGTCTTCTTGCTAAGGGATATTCGCAAGAATATGGTATGGATTTTGAGACTTTTGCACCTGTAGCCAAAATGACTACTTTTCGTACATTGATTGGAGTGACCTCTATTCGTAAGTGGAAGATTTCTCAGATGAATGTCAAGAAGGCTTTCTTGAATGGTGATTTGCATGAAGAGGTTTATATGGCTCCTCCTCCTAGCGTTGCTCACAAGCCCGGACAAATATGTCGTCTGCGCAAAGTTTTATATGGTCTTAAACAAGCTCATTGTGCTTGGTTTGAGAAGTTTCCCACAGTATTCACATCTCTTAGTTTCCGTTCTATTAATCATGACTATGCTTTGTTGTTAATTGTACAAGTGCAGGTTGGATACTTTTGTCTTTGTATGTTGATGATATGATTATTACTGGTAATGATTATGTCGGTATTGAGTCCTTGAAGTGTTATTTATCTCATCCTTTTGCTATGAAAGAAATGGGATTGTTTCGTTATTTCATGGGAATAGAGGTTGCTCAGTCTTATAAGGGATATCTTTTGTCTCAATCTAAGTATATTTCGGATATTTTTGAACATGCTCGCCTATCTGACAACAAGACTGTGCATACTCCCTTGGAACTAATGCTCGTTATTCTCCAACTGATGGTGTTCCTCTCGATGATCCGACTTTGTATCGTACTATTATGGGTAGTTTGGTTTATCTCACGGTTATCAAACCTGGTATTGCTCATGTTGTTCATATTTTTAGTCAATTTGTAACTGCTCCCACGACTACACACTAGGGGGGCAGCCCTTCGTATTCTGAGATATTTAAGGGGCACTCATATACAGATGCTTGTGTTTCCTTCATCGTCTTTTTTTGACCTACGTGCTTACAGTGATGCTGATTGGGCTGGGGATCCTACTGATTATAAGTCTACTACTGGTTTTGCGTCTTTCTTGGAGATTCTCTTGTTTCATGGAAGAGTAAGAAGATGTTTTTTCTCGTTCTTCTACTGAAGCCGAGTATCGGGCTACGGCTGCCACTACTAACGAGGTTGTTTGGCTATGCTGGTTACTTGCTGACATGGGTGTTCGAGTATCTCAGCCTACTCCGATACACTGTGACAACAAAATTGCTATACAAATTGCTCGTACTTTGGTATTGATTGTCACTTTACTCGTCATCGTCTTTAGATAAGAACTAGTTCCTTACCATTTGTTCCATCTGTTTTACAAGTTGCTGACATTTTCACTAAGGCGCACTCTAATTCTCGTTTTCTTTTTTTTGTCTCACAAACTCTCAATATTAATTGATGTGCATTGTGAGTTTAAGGGGTGATATTAGTGTAATATTTGGCCCGTTGCCCATTGGGCTTTTAGGGTTTCGCATTCTAGGGTTTTTAGTCTATATATAGTGTTATGGTTATGTTTTCTATTGATTCAATTGTATTGTATTCTTCTCCTATTTGCATAATAAATCATTTAATCATTCAGTTATCTATTTGTCATCAGTTTTTTGGGTCTTATAGGGTACTACCGAAGGTTTGTAAAATGTTACGGTTTTATTGCAAAGCCCCTGATGCAGTTATTGAAAAAAAAACATGGGTGTGAATAGTCTATTGAAGCTGAAACAACTTTTAACCAACTTAAAGCATTTAGCACCCCTGTTTTAAAACTATCATATCTCACATTGCCTTTTATTGTAGCCAACCCAGATGAAGACCATATAGAATTCCTCGCATACAGAAGATAGAAATGGAGAGCAAATTAATAAATGTTGTCTTCTGGAACCGTTCATTACAACAACAACCCTTTTAGCTTCTCCATGTTTGCGGATACTAAAAAAAGACAGGACGTTGTCTATAGAAGATTCAATGAAATCACAAGCAAAGATTGATTGCCAAAACCAGTGATCAAAGAGTTGTTAGATGAAGATATCCCAGGGACAGCTTCAGAGAGCGCAAATTGAAGTGTTACCCAACTAGTGAAGTGAATTTAACAAATGAATTGATTGGTGTATGCACGCATTTCGTTATTGAAGCGATAATCCAGTGTGAATTCCATTTGCATTTCATGTGAAGACATATTGACATACCCTCTTATTTGGCGAGATCACGTGATGCATCAAAGTGTGTCGCCCATTTATTCATCCACCATGACTCACGAATCCAACACATATTGTCACGTCTGTATTTAGTACCGTGCGACACTACTCCGATACTTAAGTAAACACTTATGAACACGTGCATGAAACTATCAGTTATAATAATTAAACTCAAGGTTATGGGAAAGCTTTAGGAGACGTATGTGTGCGTGTGTCTATATGTGTGTGTGTGTGTGTGTATATATATATCTGTGTGTGTGTGTGTGTGTGCCTATATATGTGTATATATATATATATATCTGTGTGTGTGTGTGTGTGTATATATATATATATATATATATATATATATATATATATATATATATGTATCAAACATACTATTGTGGTAATTCATCCGATATGTTTTCTGTTTATGAATTGAGTACCCATTTACTCACATGAATTTAAGTTGGTAGTTTCAAAATCTGTTTTATTTACCCTTTTTCCTAGATTTAAGTCGTGATTCTTGATTTGTTGAGTTCTCGGTTTGTTGCACCGATTCACCATTTGATTTGTCGTTTTGTTTCTTAATTTTTGGCCAAGTCTGCGTAGTCGTGAAAAAATAAGTGTTCTGGATTCGTTCACCGTTGGATCGGCATGATTTTTAATATGTAGGTTCGTAACATATGTATCTTCACTTTGACCGTTGGGATTATTGATTCAATATTTGGACTTGGAGATATTTATCGTCGAATGTAGCTGTTCTGTTTTGAGATTTTCGTCCAGATTTGAGTAACTGTGGGGAAAATGCATTTCTGACTTCATTAACTGTTTGATTGTCACGATTTTTGTACTATAGGTTCTAGACACTTATATATTCAGTCTCACCATTGGGATTATCGATTGAACTTTCTCCCTTTGAGTTATTAATCGTTGAAGGTAGCTGCAGGAGATATGGTTATTAACCATATTACAGTGGCCAAGGTAAAGAGAGATCTCTAAATCTCTATAACCAAATTCCGAACACATCATGGGCCTTTTGATGCACTTTTGTATTAACCAATGCACCAGCCCCTTTGAGTTATTAATCAGTTGTTTTTTTTTTATAACATCCTAATTTTTAGGCCTAGTTTGCAAGAGCACGGGGAACATCTGAAGCAGCTCCCACAAGTGATGAAGAAACATTAGTTGTTTGCAAAAATAAGTAAGTGCATGTTTCCACAAAGAGAGTTGTAGTATTTGGGCCACATCATATCAGAAAAAAATATGCACCAAACAAAATGAAGTTAGAAGTTATGAGAAAATGACCAATTCCCATTAACACTAAATATCGAATTGGTTTTTATTAGTGTAATATTGGGCCCGTTGCCCATTGGACTTTTATACTTTTGCATTCTAGGGTTTTTTAGTCTATATATAGGGCTATGGTTATGTATTCTATTTATTCAATTGTATTGTATTCTTCTCCTATTTGCATAATAAATCATTTAATCGTTCAGTTATCTATTTGTCATCAGTTTTTTGCATCTTAGAGGGTACTACCGAAGGTTTATAAAATGTTACGGTTTTATTGCAAAGCCCCTGATGCAGTTATTGAAAAAAAAAACATGGGTGTGAATAGTCTATTGAAGCTGAAACAACTTTTAACCAACTTAAAGCATTTAGCACCCCTGTTTTAAAACTATCATATTTCACATTGCCTTTTATTGTAGCCAACCCAGTTTAAGACCATATAGAATTCCTCACATACAGAAGATAGAAATGGAGAGCAAATTAAATAAATGTTGTCTTCTGGAACCGTTCATTACAGCAACAACCCTTTTTGCTTCTCCATGTTTGCGGATACTAAAAAAAGATAGGATGTTGTCTATAGAAGATTCAATGAAATCACAAGCAAAGATTGATTCCCAAAACCAGTGATCAAAGAGTTGTTAGATGAAGACATCCCAGGGGCAGCTTCAGAGAACGTAGATTGAAGTGTTACACAACTAGTGTTGTAAAAATCGGCCTAGGCGTTAGTCGGCCGGTAACCGATATGAGTCGGCCCTAGTCGGGATTAATTAGTCGGAATCAGTCAAGTCAGTCAAAATCGGCCAAGTCGGCCAAAATCGGACGAAAATCGGTCTAGTAGGTCAAAATCGGTAAAATTAAAAAATATGACAAGTCGGTCAAAATCGGCCATGTCATTCAAAATTGGTCAAAATCTTATAATAATATTAATGAAATCAAAAATATTTCTTGGGTGCTATGAACAATTATATTTATAATTGATTATTTGTTAACATTTTTGACTTGTATATATACTTACAAAACTTACATGCAAAAAATTCCATTCCGACTACTCCCCGCCTAGGCCAATTAACCGCTACTTCCCAGCCTACCGGCCGAGTACCACCTAGTGATTTTTGCAACATTGTACACAACCATTAATTTCCAAATGGGATGGGGATTACGACTACTCTTGGAAAATCTTATGCGGTCCAAAGAGTACTGGGATGATCACTTTACGAATTTCTTAGACCAAATAAAAAGGTACCCATGCTATTAACATGCAAAGCAACATGTGTTGTTCCTTTAGCAACAAATCCCTTAAATCCCTTCCTTTGCTTTTCCTATGGTCGATTAGACCGTATTATGCCTTTGTCACAGATGGCAAAGGATGCATTAATCAGGATCTAACCATGTATATTGGTGAATTCCCTGTTTAGTCCCTATAAGAACCATGTCAATCTAATTTGTTGTTCTCTAGCTCCATTTGATCTACCTATTTCACACGTACATGGACAATTGGGACTAAAAGTACTTCTTTTAACGACAATATATTCCTTAAACGATGAAAGAGTACAAAAAGCCATGAAACTTTCCCGCCTTTTACAAGACTTAAAAGGTATGAAAGGAGGCCAAAGGAAGAGATAACTAAAACTTAACCAACACACCAGAACCCAAGTGAAGAATAATGAACATCAAACCCAACTCTCATGCATAAATTCAAAAAGTTAATCAAGAAGCACACTCAATAAACCTACACTAACACAACAAACATACACCTCCGAAATCCAAGTACCCTCAAACAGGCAGCAACTGGAGACATCATCAACACTATTGAATAGAAAATTTTTTAGAAATAAAGTATTTTTTAATTTTTCCAACAAAAATAATAGATTTTTTTTTGTTTACAAAAATACTATATTCGGTCTTCACAAGACCGAATGCTACCATGTGTGCACAGAAAATTGTATTGAGAAATTCGGTACTCAGAAGTCCGAATGGTAATGATTGGGTGTCATGTCAACTTTTTGGTATAATTTGGTGTTGGTAACACCAAATTAGTTTTGTCTTTTTTGTTCCAATAGTTTTCACAAACATTTCAATTTCTACCTCCAATAATATTTTAAATGGCTAATTGCTAAAAATAGTAAGAACTTTATATTTTTTTGCATTTATAACAATATTATTGGAAATGGAGATTTAAAATACAAAAGTTGATACTATTAAATATAAAAATACAAAAGTTGAAATTATTAATGAAAAAAATAAACAATGTTTGTATAATATAATATTAAAAAATTGTTACTTTTTATATTTATCTGTCGTGTTTTCAAATTGTTTATACCTAAATATATAATTATACTTATGTACTTATATTTATTTACGTTAGTAAGTATATAATTATTATTTCATTATAATGTGTATAAATATTTTATGTATGTTATTATATTTTATAAAAACTAAAATTCATAAGATCCATTATTTGATACAACAATCATATATTATCCGTAGTAATTCATTAAAATATATTATGAAAAGTTACATTGTTACAACAGTCGTATATTGTCCAGTGTGTCTATGTGGACGTTGTTCATGCTTCATTGCGAATGGGAAACCAAGGTCTCGGACGAAGATGTAATTGTACGTTTGACACGTAAACATCAAGGAATCTATGTTTTAGTAATAAATCTTGTCTCCGCGGCATAAAACATAATAAGACGTAAGAATTTTCGTTTTCAAAGTGCTTAAGATTGTTATCCATGTCACCTTCGGGCTTAATGAAGTAAAAAAATCTTCGAGTACGGGCATTCGTTACGTAACCCAACTGTTGCATAACTTCTCTCTCAAGCATGTCTTTTGTTAGTTTATCAAGTTGTACATAATCAATGTAATTTACAACACCTCCTTCAAATCTTCTCGATGGTAATTCAGTGAATAAGCCACCATGGTGAAGATTTATGGTGATTAGATCATCAAACTCATCTGTGTAGAAAATAAAATGTTTAAGAATGTAAGATTGTAGATAATGATTTGTAAATATTATGCGAATAACATGAAGTGTAGGTACCGTAGTAATGTTGATCAACGCCTGTTTGATTCGGTGGTCTGATCTTCCAAAGTGAGAGATGTCTCACAACATTATTTGAAGTCGTCGTTTGACGACGAGCGTTAATAGGGTTTGATGTGTTTGTTCTTGTTCTGTGAGGGTTTGTGTTACCTTGTTGAAGTTCGTTGACTGAAATGTTTGTTGGGTTATTCGATGTTGGTTCATCAACCCAGGAAAAAAAGTCACAAGTTAGATGTTCTGGCGGGTTCAAGAAGTCATACGCCGCACAACAGTAGTAGCGTCGACCAGTGTGCATCGATGAGTTCGAGTTTTGTATGACAGTTGTATCCCCACACTTGCAGGTAACTATTGTTTTTCCACGATCTTGGTTATTGGGGATAATAGAGCGAGTAGTCATTGTAATAATATAGTTTACGATATCTTACAATTTCAATTATTTTGAAAGAATATTTATAGAGAAGATTATGTCCCTGTAATTTGGTGTTAGGAACACCGAATGTCAGCAACAGTAAGATTGTGTCAGCCCGGAGGTGACAAGTCCCTGTAATTCGGTGTTAGGAACACCGAATGTCAGCAACAGTAAGATTCTGTCAGCCTGGAGGTGACAAGTCCCTGTAATTCGGTGTTAGGAGGAACACCGAATGTCAGCAACAGTAAGATTCTACCGGACGTGAAACATGTGTTAAGACATGGTTTTTAAATGTTAACATAAAAAGACAAAAGTAGCCTACATGTCTACTTTGGCACCAAAAAAATCGTGTCTGCCAATGTTTTGGTAATCAACTGTTTATGTATTATTTAAGTTCATACAACATACTAAGTAGTCATATAGTTGTTTTACAAGTTGGTTAACTCGTATGCATAGTTATCAGACGTCAAACATGTCTCAAGGCATGATTTTTAAATGTTCACATAAAATGAACATATATGTTACTACACATAAAATTCAATTAGGAAACATATATCTTACAACACATAAAATACCAATACAAATACATAGTAGAACACTACTGAGATGTTGGTAGCGAGTTTCGGCATGTTGTTCGATTGTGACCTGGTTGATGACAAATCTCACATCTTCGAATACGTCTTTCTTCGGGATCTCGAATATCCATCTCATTATGTATTCGGTGACCACGTCTTCTCCCCCTGGCTGTTCTGAATCTAGTTCTATCTCCTTTTAATCTCCATCCAGGTTCTGTCCATAAATCCTTGTGTTTTAGTGGTTGAAAGTTACACCTGTATTGTTTTCGATACGTATCAGTCGTGTAGACGTCATGAACAATGGTATCCAAGGAAGCACCTCTTTGTCTGCATACGGCTATTGCATGTGAGCATGGAAACCTATTCGTCTGCCATTTTCCACATGTGCACGTACGACGTAAAAACTCAACGGTATAATCATTTCCCCCCTATCATTTGTCGTCAAGTTTGAGACCACCTTGTATGTACCCCGTGCATAATAAAATTCAACTATTGTGTGTTCTTGTGCGTGCCGTTCATGAAGCGTGAACAAATGCCACATTCTTGGTGGTAACAGCGTATCGCAATTCAATGCTATTTCACAATGCTTTCTGAAATGCTCCACACACTTGTTGAAAGTGTATTCAATGCAAGCTCTAATTGGTAGTAGTCTGGCTGCACGCAATGAGTTATTCATGCACTCTGCTATGTTTGTTGTGAGGTTGCCCCAACGCATATGATCACGATCATGCACAAGAGTCCATTTACTTGTACCAATTTCCTTTAGATACTTCCAAGCATCCTCATTTAGTTGCCTGCATTCTCTAACGAAATATTTGTACTTCCTCTTTTGGGTTGTAGAACCCATGCCCCAACACAGTTTTTTCAACGTTGATACCTTGAACTGTGTCATAAGATTGCTTCGTACGTGGCGCAGACAATAACGATGGTAAGCAAACGGCTCCTTCCAATCATGCAGATTTTGCATTGCGTTGATGATCCCTTTATGTCTGTCCGAAATTACACACAAAGGCTCTGTTGATCTATTGGCAACGTACAACCTAAACATTTCAAAGAACCATGCCCAACTATCATTTGATTCTTCATCAACGATAGCATATGCAATTTGCAACACATGGTTGTTTGCATCTTTTGTAACTGCCGTTAGTAACTTTCCTTTATAAGAACCTCTCAAATGTGTTCCATCAACACAAATTACCGAATGACAACTTTGAAACGCTTTCATAGCAGGTCCGAAACTCCAAAAGACATATTTGAAAGTCGCACAGTCAGGATGGCTTTGAGGATGATGTTGTCATTCAACAATTGTGTCTTTGTTTGCAGACTGTAATGCCTTGATGTACATTGGCAACTCTTGAAAGTTTCTTTCCCAACTACCATAAATATTCTCAATAGCCTTCTTTCACCCATGCCACCCCTTCATATAAGACACATCGACTTTAAATTCATGATTTATACGGGCCTGTACTTGTTTCACAGGCATGTCGATCCTTTCTCTTACGAAATGGCTTACACTAACAGCAATGTCCTTCGATTTTAAGGACCGATTATTGTTGCGGACGACGCTCCCATAGCAATTATGTGCATCCACCCACTTATAAATTTGCCACAGATTGTTTTTCTTTTTCTTTGATGCACGAACGATCCACTTGCACTCGCGTGTTTGGACAACTTGCTGCGATGGTGTATGAGTCGTGTAACACTTCGCTTTAAAGATGGTGGGTGTGCTTTCCACAACAAAGAGATCTCTATTTTGTTGGATATTCCATCTTCTAATGGCAAATATAAGCTCCTCTTTCCCTTGAAGCACATATTTCGCCTTATTATGTTAGTTGTGTGACACCACATATCTAACTCCTCATCTTCGACCCAATCTGGTAAGACATTTTCGTTCATGTTTTGTTGAAACACAGAAGTAGTTGCTACTGCTATATTTTGAGAAGGAACTTCCACATCTTCGTCATCGTCAGTGTCGGGATGTAATTCTTCGTCAACAGATTCTTCCTGCGGTATGGAATGTTCAGAGCTACAGTCATTCGAATCTTCAAACCCACCGCAAGTCGCGATGCCTTCACGATCATCATGATACCGAGAACCATGTAACACGGTTTCCAATCCAGTATCACGTTCTTGTGTACTTTGTAGATGCTCAGTAAAGTTGCATTGTTGATTACTTATTTGCTGTGAAAATGGAAACCCCGTTTGGCCTACGTCGTATTCTTGATATGTGTAAGGAGTATGTTGTGAAACAAAATCATAATTGAGGTTGACGTCCGTAGCATCTGAAACATATATGTGTTGAAGCTGTTCCAAAAATGAAATTGATTGTGTTGGTGCTTGATTGTGTTCCTCCAAGATAACTTCGACGTGTCCCATAAAATGATGTTGTGTGCTCGCCAAGTAGTACAACACGCCTAAGCTTTCATCGCCAAGAACTTCTGATCGAATGTCAATACCTTGGAATTGATATAGGAGGTACAAGCAAACTTTGGACACCCTCCTATTAACTTGCAGTCTGGATGTTACCAAATCTACAAAATCATTATAGGATATACGTTGGTCAATAACTATGGTAGAAGTATGGGTTCTGGAATCACAAAGAACGCTACCATTGGTATAAGACACACAACCCCCCCAATACAAATTAACAAGAAACGGACTATGTGGCTCCATAAGAAAAATATAGGTGTTATTTCTTCCATACATTTTCAATTTATATATATATATATATATATATATATATATATATATATATATATATATATATATATATATATATATATATATATATATATATATATATATATACATGTGTGTGTGTATGTAGTTAAGCGAAACAAGTCCCTGTAATTGGTGTTTGGAACACCGAATGTCAGGAACAGTAAGATTCTGTCAGCCTGGAGGTGACAAGTCTCTGTAATTGGTGTTTGGAACACCGAATGTCAGGAACAGTAAGATTCTGTCAGCCGGAGGTGACAAGTCCCGGTAATTGGTGTTTGGAACACCGAATGTCAGGAACAGTAAGATTCTGTCAGCCTGGAGGTGACAAGTCTCTGTAATTGGTGTTTAGAACA
Organism: Centrapalus pauciflorus; assembly: GCA_020465985.1. Lineage (NCBI taxonomy): Eukaryota > Viridiplantae > Streptophyta > Magnoliopsida > Asterales > Asteraceae > Centrapalus > Centrapalus pauciflorus. Next base: position 385,196 of record JAANYP010005932.1, read on the forward strand.
CCGAATGTCAGGAACAGTAAGATTCTGTCAGCCGGAGGTGACAAGTCCCTGTAATTGGTGTTTGGAACACCGAATGTCAGGAACAGTAAGATTCTGTCAGCCTGGAGGTGACAAGTCTCTGTAATTGGTGTTTGGAACAACGAATGTCAGGAACAGTAAGATTCTGTCAGCCGGAGGTGACAAGTCCCTGTAATTGGTGTTTGGAACACCGAATGTCAGGAACAGTAAGATTCTGTCAGCATGGAGGTGACAAGTCTCTGTAATTGGTGTTTGGAACACCGAATGTCAGGAACAGTAAGATTCTGTCAGCCGGAGGTGACAAGTCCCTGTAATTGGTGTTTGGAACACCGAATGTCAGGAACAGTAAGATTCTGTCAGCCGGAGGTGACAAGTCCCTGTAATTGGTGTTAAATAGACCGTCTTACTAAATTTTTGTTCACAGATCGTAGTAAGTTAATATCTTTGTTCATAAATATTAGTGACTAAATATCGTTCTTCACAAAAATGAGTTCAAGTGCAGGAACTAAAAATTGGTACATTTCTGGACCAGAAGAACCGAGACCTGACCTTGAGCATTACGGTAGTTTATATTATTAATTTTTTATATTTAAGTTGTTTGACTATTTTATGCATCTATAACCAGCTTAACTTTAACACATGAGTTTCAAGATGTCTTTAGCATCAAAGTTCATGTAAACGGAGTATTCACAAATAAGCCAGGTCGAGATTACATCAATAGCAAAATCCATTACGTTCATTGCGTTAAAATACATCAATTTAATGAATGGTGGTTCAAAGCTGACATTCTTCAAGAAGCTTTAGGATACCCTCCAAGGTATCAAAACAAATGGTTTTACTACCATGTAACTGGTGTTGACTTGGATTCAAATCTACATCCGTTAGATGCTGGTTATCATTGGAATTGGTTGCTGAATAGTACGACCACACATAAATTGATTTCAATTTACGTTTCTGATGTGAAACTGCATAATCTGTATGATCCACCAAGACTACCACGGGCTGAGCACAACCGTTTGAAGGCATTGTCTATCCTATATCGTAGGATGGACAATAATGAGGACGTAGTTGAGTCTACCAGAGATGATGAGGGATTTGGTGAATCTAGCAATTAGATTCAGATTGATTGGTTGGTGGATGTACGTGTTTTTATTTTTGGTTATCATGTTATTGTTTATTGTCTTGATTGTCGAAATGTGTTATTGTACTTTGTGTTAAGGTTTAGCATGTTTGATTACCAACGTTGGGTTAACGTATGTCGAAATGTGGTTTTATTCATATCAATATAAGTTTCGTCTTAAAAATATCAACTATTGCTAGTTAGAATCGTTTTAAATTTAAACACACATGGCATAATTTTATAAATATGAAAATTTGACCAATCTAACTGTAAATTTGACCAATATAAAAATATAAACTATTGCTATAAGACGAATAATAAACAATATGAAATTTAAAATACAACAACTGTAAATTCAACCACTGATTTATAATTTTAAATATTACAATACGATACAAATGTTTTTTTCACATAAAAAACTAAGGGGGAGTAGGACAAATATTACAATGATGGCCTTGTTGTCTGTTAGGGCGTCGATCAAGTCTAGAAGCAATGGTACTTTGTGGCGTTGGATTTTCTGTCGTTTGAATTTCAGGTTGGGATGAAGGACCGTCAAGGGTTCGTTGAATCCAACCTGTACTTATTCCATGATCGTCTAGGTTTTGTAATGGCGATTGAAATTCATGAAAATGTACAGGTGATCGAACATATGAAGGACCTCCCATCTCCAAGCTAGTAAATCCGTGAATGTGAACTGGTGGAGGTTGTGGAGAGCTAAATTGAGGGGAATAAGAACTGTGATACGAAGGAGTTGACATACTAGAATCTGGTTGCAATTGAGACTGTGTATCCCTCTGTGACTGAAAAGGTTGTGAGGGACCGCCCGTGTCGATTACAACCTGACTCTGTTGTGCGTACTGTGTGTTGTCGTAAGCACCAAAAAAATTTTGTACCATAGTATTTGGTTGAAATGTTGAATGTTCCCCTAAATTTGCATTTGAAGTACCAGCTTCTTGATGGCCATACATGGTTTGTGTGCCGTCATTAAAAGTCGGTGAAAAATGTAAGTTAGAATCCATATAACCATCAACGTTGTACGACACATCTTCTTCATTCAAATCTGGGATAAGAGGATGCGGAACTGATACGTTTGCACCGGAACCATATTGATAGGTTGCCCCAGGATAGTTGCTAAAAGCATCAGGAAAATACCGATATGGCATGTCTAAGCGACGGCTACCCGCAGCTCGATCCATGTACTGTTGGATGCCATAACGTTCATGTTGACTTAGATTGCTTCCTGGTTGATACAAATAGCTCAGCCCCTCAAACTGTTAAGAGAATATATATTATTACATAAAGTCAATAATTTCTTTGTATGAATATAAATAATTTAATTAATGAAAAATGGCTTACCGCTAAATCCCTAGATCCAGCAATGTTTTTGAACCCTGGACGACCACTTGATTGAGGACGAACGATGTGATTAACCGTTCGTTGAAAGTACCATCTATTATATTCAATACTGGCATCGGAGTTATTTGACAAATTACCATTTACGATATTTTCATGTCTCGAATGCCAGTGTTGAATATAATTTTCGTGCTTACTAAGCCAATCAACTTTTTACCCACCCGATTTATTTTGTGCACCTTTTTGTGCTGATCAGATGTAAATAATAAGTTGTTTGACGGGATGGTCTGTACCATATTAAATTGCCTCATTACCCTGCTCGGTAAGTGTGGTTCAACAATCTCCCAACATATTGAATATGTGTTGCATCTCCAAGATTGAAAACCACTTCTACAATCAACGTGTAGATGATGCAGGAACTCAACATATGGTGTCCAGTTAAACTAGCACATAACAGAGAGTAACAAGTAAGTGTGGTTCATAACTTTTGTAGTTTAAAAATGTAAAGCTTAATAATATACCTCCTTATTTTCTAATATCATTAGAGTGTAGCGAGTCGATCTTAAACAATATGCTCCGGTTTCAGCGAAGCTGTGACTCCCCCTCCATCTATATCATTAAATATCTAGTCAATATTCAATTTTGAAATTTGTATTACAATTATAACATATATCACATTCATTTTGTAGTTATCCTAAATAAAAGTTACAATGGCCAGTCAGGTCAGTCGGGGAGGCAGGACTCCTTTGGTATAATACCTTTCGAATATCCAACAACCAAACCCGATCAGACTGTCCTAGACACCATCAATAACAATTATCTGGATAACTACAAGATGTATATGTATATGTTCTAATTTAATTATTTCATAGTGTTAATACATTCTTATTTTTATAAATGAATATGAATATAATAAATATAGGTCAAACAGTTAAATCAAAAAATTAATGAAATCCTTCATTTTATTTTTGTTGCAATTAAGAAGAATCTAGCTGGATTTTATTATAATTATTTTCTTCATGGTTTGGTTTGTGATTTTAATATTCTAATTGCTATCAACCTAAAATAAATGAAATGATAATAAATTGAATCCAAAAAAATTATGATACAGTATAAATAAGTTATGTATATTTTGTCCATAAACAATTCGGAAGCCTTTGATATAATGGAATCACTTTATGTACGTGTTTACAAGTTTTTTTTAATCATGTGATAAAAGTCTTCATTTCGACGGAAATGAGTAGAGAATTATTGCATTTAGTATAAATTTTTATTTTTTTTAAATGAAAGAAATATGACATATGAAAAAGAAATGAAGTTTTATAATTTTATTATTTTCTTTATCAATATTTATCTATGTGTAACTAACTAGTAACTAACTATTATTAAATAAAAATATTATAAAACTCAAATGTTTTTATGTTTTACGATTTCACCAAAGCACACCCATATAAATCATGATGTTGATTCGTTTTAAATGGACGACTTGGGTTTTTAATGGACGACTTGGGGTTTTTAATAAAATAAAATTAAAATATTTATATTTAATTACAACTAAACTGTTAAATATTATACTATAACAGAAAAATGAAATTTAAATGTAAGAATAAAGTAAAATTAATAAATACTAACCTTGCACCAAATGGGAAGACAATGTTGTTTTGCGGTTGTGTCATTGCAGGGCGGATAGCAGGAATTCTCTCCCAAGCCCAAAGTTGTAACAATAAAAGGGGACCGTACACATACTGTGTGTCGGGATTTGTAGCGGGGCATAAACTTCGATATAATCATGCCAGCACAACACTACCCCAACTCAGCCGATTGCGACAATCCAAAAAAATTAAATTTACAAGTAAATGTAAAGGTACTCGGTTTCCAGATCCGGAAGCAATGTACCTCCTAGTATGTACATAATATAAACACGGGCCCTTTGTCTAGGACCTTCGTCACCACCCCGGACCGCTTATTGGATTTCTGTCATTAAAGCAGTCATCTTCACATACAACCCAGATACTTGGTTCTCCATGTGCATGAAACCAAGATAAGTTAGACACATCTCGTTAACTTCTTGGGAAGTAAGTTTAAGATCAGCACCAGTGACCACATCTCCATCCACTGGCAATCCCCATAACACTTGTACATCTTCCAGAGTAATAGTAGCCTCGCCCATAGGAAGATGAAATGTATGGGTCTCCGGCCACCATCTCTCTACAAGAGCTGTGATCAAGTGCCAGTCAATTTTATGGTTTCCACATTCAAAAATTCCACGAAAACCCGCATCCTCGATAATTGTCATAACATTCCCCGGTATCGG
>JAANYP010005932.1:395000-505592 GCA_020465985.1 Centrapalus pauciflorus
CAAGAAGCACTCTGAGGATGTTGTCGATGTTGTCTGTCTAATGCTAGTGACCATGAAATCTGAGATGCAGACTAACCTTATGGATGTCTCAGCTTACCAGATGTATCGTCAGCTAAAGGATGTGTTCCAGACTCACGCTCGAACTAAGAGATTTAATACGACTAGGGCTCTGAACTCCTGCAGAATGGCAGAAGGAACAACTGTTAGACCCTATGTGTTGAAGATGAAAGGTTATCTAGATCATTTTATTAGACTTGGGTATCCCTTGACACAGGAGATGGCCACAATTCTAATTCTTAATTCCTTATTGAATGAATTTAAGTAATTTGTAATTTATTACCATATGCACGATATGGAGAAGATGTTCAGTGGGCTGAATCAGATCCTCCAAACTGCTGAGGGAATGATTAAGGAGAGATGATAGGAAAAGAGACGGAAGGGTAAGCAAGTTCCCAAGACGGAGGTTAAAGCTAAGAAGTAGCTGAGACTTCGGGTATCTGAATCATTCACTTCTATTGTTATTGCATATGTGATAGCCAATTGAACAAAATTTTATGCATAATGTCTGCAATGACTAAAATGAAGTGAAAAGAGATAACAAGACCAGTGGGAGCATAGAGACATGTGACACCCTTGCCACAATAAACACAATCACAACACCCAGGATTAATCACCATACATAATACATTACATAATGATCTGAATCTTAGTACAATACGGGAAAATAAAATACATAAGTAAGGTACAAGTATCAAACACTCTACGGTGCTACAAGGTTCCAGACTATGTCTACATACTCAACACTTTATTACAAACATCCCAACTATTAAAACATTTGGTCCCATAATTCAATTACTGATTGAGTAGTAGTTAATCTTCCAAGACTTCAAAAGTTGACCAAACTAGAAGGTCCGACAGCTGGATTTCCCTTTTCCTGTAAAAATGTGAGCAACTAGGGGGTAAGCGAAACTTAGTGAGTACAAAGATTATATATTCTATAGATATTTATGCAGCACACAAGAGTAACACCGGCAACAAACGTCGTATACTCTCTTTGTTCACGAAGTACGGATTCGAGCCGCAGCTCCATCGTGCCATTGCACGGAATCACACATTCAATTGAGGCAATAATTACCATCGTGGATGCTACACCTTCCCATCAGGACCTCGAAGGGATCAGCTCCAGGTCATATAGCCACGATAGCTTCGATTTACCAATGGCTCGCAAGCCCATCAGATGATGCACAACAAAGAATACAGACATGCAACAAGCAACAATGTGCATCAACACAAACGCAGTTAGTAGAATGTCAAACGAAATGAATCAACATGCCTCAATGAACAACAACTAACAATAAATAAAAGTACACATATACAATCTTAAGTACTCACAGTGGGTGCGTTATGTAACTTCAGTTATTATTCTCTTCGGGCTTTCAACCGGAATTTACAAAGTACCCCATTGTGTGTTAAACACCACCACAAGGGACCCGTTAAGCCAGTGTAATAGAATATCAATATCAATAACTGTTTATCTCTTAAAACTTAATCTTAAAATTCAATTTGAAATGAACTGAAATTCAGACCACATCCGAATTTCGGATAGACCCGAAATCCAGATGGCCCGAGGTCTCCATCCTTAGAAATTTTTAATTTTTAGTTTATATAAACATCCTAAATTCGGATGATATTATGATTCGAAATTCGGATGCCCTGATATCCGAATTCGTGTCTTGATTTATATTTTTCAAGTTTTTCCATCCGAGATCCATCTAGATCCGAAATTCGGATGAATCCGAGTTGTGTTCATCATATCCGAATTCATACTTATACAGTTTTATTATTTTCCAGATTTCCATTGATTATTTTGTACTAATTTTTTGATTGAAAACTATTGATACAAGGTCCAATATACTCCCTTTTAACACTTCTTAACACTATTTTAATTGATTATGTACCAAATTAGACCCCTTTTTGACCATTTTTATCACATCGACGAACACACACACACACACAAAAACACATAGTGAATTTCTGAAATCATACTTAGAGCTCGAATCAGAAACTGAAATTTGGTATGCAGCTTCCATAATACTCGATTTACACATTCGACTTGGATATAACATGCATTAACATCCACAACCGAAATCTTTGATTAGGTTATCATAAAAACCAAACACTAGACCTTCAAAATTCGTATTTTTAAGTAAATCTTACCTCAAATCATTGGTTATAGTGGTTATAGTTCCTTTCTATGATCCTGAATCCAACTTTTCAGCACTTGATTTCGAGAATTTTGTGTTCTTGATTTGTTGAAGATGAGAGAATCCGTAAGTTTAGTGACAGAGTGGTGAAATGAACATAATAAAAGAATAAAAGTCTTTTATTTCCATAATTTCGGCTATTGACACAAATAGCGCCTCCACTTATCTGATTTCTTTAATTAAAGATTACATCTCTATTTTATCATCACCTACTCTTATAACTATTATACTTAGTTAAAAATTCAAATTGCTAAAATTTTCTTAATTACTCAAATAGAAATCGACTTTTCAAATTTCCAAATACCTAATTATCATTCATAATCCAACTTGATTACATAAAATTTAAAATTTAAACTAATTGTCCTCAGTTACAACATTTTAATTCTTTGGATGTTACAACATGGGCTCCACCACGCTTGAACTTCGTCCTTGAAGACACTTAGCTTTAAACAATTGTAGATATTTCTTTAACATCTCTATCTTTGTCTCTCATGTATGGTTTGCTCCTTTGTGATGCTTCTAACGTATTAGCACCATCTCTATCTTTTTGTTCCTTAACTTCTTCATTTTGGTATTCAGCACATATTCTGGCTCTTCTACGTATTGGATCCTTTCATCAATTTGCAGCTCAGTGTGATCAACCCAATCCTCATTTCCAGTCGTGAAGGACTTCCTAAGATTCCTCACATGAAACACCTGGTGTATGCCCAACATTTCTTCAGGCAACTCCAAACGGTAATATTGGTTCCCAACCTTTTCTATTATCTTAAACGGTTCAACAAATCTTGGAGCCAGCTTACCTCTTTTCACGAAATGAGTAACACCTCTCATAGGTGATACTTTCAGATACACCCAATCATCCACATCAAAATTGATAGGTTTGTGCCTCCTATCGTGATAGCTTTTCTGTCGATAGCCGCTTTCATATTCTGTCTCACTAACTGTATCTTCTCATTTGTTTCCTGTAGCAATGCCGACCCAGCAATCGGAGTTTCTCCCGTTTCTCTCCAGCATGTAGGAGACCTATATCTTCTTCCATATAATGCCTCAAACGGTGCTTTCTTGGTCGTTGCGTGGTAACTGTTATTGTATGAAAACTCTATCAACGGTATATGATCATCCCAATTACCACCAAGATCCAAAATGCAAGATCTCATCATGTCTTCAAGCGTGAGAATGATTCTTTCACTTTGGCCATCAGTTTACAGACGATAAGCTGTAATCATTGCAATTCTGGAGCCTAACCCTTCTTGTAAGGCAGACCAAGAGTTGGAGGTAAAGCGGCTATCTCGATCAGATATAATGGACTTTGGGACTCCATGTCTAGAAATAATCTCGTTCATGAAAAGTTGCGCCAATCTCTCCAATGAATAGCTTTCTCTAATTGGAATAAAGTGTGCCGACTTAGTCAATCTATCCACAATCACCCATACCGCATCGTGTTGACACCTAGTTTTTGGCAACTTGGTGACACAATCCATAGTAATGTGTTCCCACTTCCATTCAGGAACGGGAAGTGGTTGCAAGCTGCCATACGGTTGCTGATGTTCGGCTTTCCCAGCCGACAAGTTCTGCACCTTTCAACATAATGGCCAATGTCTTTCTTCAATCCGGGCCAGTAAAAGTCAGCTTTCAGTTCGTTGTACATCTTTGTGCTCTCGGGATGTACTGAAAACTTTGACTAATGCGCTTCCTTGATAATCACTTTTCTCATGCCTCCAAACTTTGGCACCCAGAATCTCCCATATACTCCTTTCAGTCCAGACTCACTTGTGTCCATGATCTTCCTCTGCACTCTTATATCCTCTACATCCACATTTTCTTCCTTTAAAGCTTGCACTTGAGCGACTTTTACATCATCAATAATTGTGAAAGTTAACATTGTCGAAGTCATAATCCGAATAATTATCAATAATTATCATTTTGATTACATAAAATTTGGAAATTTAAACTAATTGTCATCAATTACAACATTTTAATTCTTAGGATGTCACAAGACATCTTAGAGAATACTCTGTTGGTGTGAAGACCACCCCTTACGGGGCAGTTCTCACGAGTCTAGGTCCCACGTCATGCAATACGATATCAACCATACTAAGATAGGGTAATTAATTGCGGAATTAAAAATTACATGTACATACAGATTAGGATTTAAGTTACATATTTCAAAATAAAGTTATAAAAAGGGTAACATCTATTCTAGTCATTACATCATAGATTCATATTAAATCTACCCAAAATCCACAACAATTGCTGTCTTCCAATCAGTACCGAAAAGATTTGTTGTGTATTGGTCTATGATACTTCTGTCTTGATCGTTAATTGACCTAAGAGCTAGGTCCAGCAGGTGACTTTCCTTTGCTTTTACCTGTAAAATTATAATGCAGCAACTGTAAGCAATGCTTAGTGAGTATATAGATTTTCAAATCAACATGCATAGTCAAGCGGATCATTAGTCTAGCGTGATATGTCTTGGCTACCGCTACAGCCCTCATGATTGAGATATAGAATTCATAGAATCGGATGATGCTCAAGCCACGCTCACGCTTAAATTGTGGGGATCAGCCACATACTGGGCTAGCTACCAGTAAATCAACGTGGCGGAACATCGGAGGTCATTACCAAGTCCATAAGAACTGGTGAAATAGCCAGGTCTAGAACAATAGACCATCAAGGCTAATCAAGCTGAATAAATCTATCAAGTGTCTGATCAATAGTGAAAACTTAATTCATAGAAGTCATGATAGCAATGAATCATAAAGCAATGTCTGAAGAAGTCTTATATGCAATATGAAATGATAATCAAATAACTATCATGATCCACTGGGCAACACCGAACCATGGTGTGCACAGGTCTCAATCCAGCTGATAAAATGAATGTCAATAAATCTAACAACAACAATATATCTCAACCGGAAAGTCAACATGTTAAATCTGAATATCTATAACTCACAGATCTGGTCTTTGTCAAACAGATATAAAAATCTGCCACCTGAGTTATCTCAGGATTTTATCTTTGTCAATCTGTTCTCTGTCAAATCAAGTCTTTGACCCGCTTTTAAGTCTTTAAATCTTTGTAAGTATGTTCAGAATTTCACTGAACCTGTCCAGCATTTTATCATTTTGCAAGAACGTTAGTTTTCAACTTTATATGATATGATTCTGATAACTCACAAACTTTTATGTCCTTTTTCATGGGCATGTGTGAGTTTTTGTCCTTTAAGCTTTCATTTGTATTTTAAAATTCATAAGAATTCAATTTGCGCCATGAACTCATTAAATGATGAAATAATAACAATAACATGTTTTAATGGCTTTTGTACACAAATTCATATATTTTACATGTTAAATGATATATTTATATCGTAATCTCTTTATTTAAATATAATCTATTATGTAATAATATTTTGATCAAGCGTGTGAAGTTTAATCATATAAATTTGGTCACACATTTATTCACACTTTTAAATCCTTTAGGTTTGATATATTACTTTATATATATATATATATATATATATATATATATATATATATATATATATATATATATATATATATATATATATATATATATACACACACAACTCTCCACATGCATACAAATGAATTTAAAAAGCTATGACTTGTAACAACCAAACCTACACACACCACCGTACATATACATATATATAGCTACTTTTTGGTTTTCTGTTTCACTCCTACACACACTGTAATTGTCTATTTATATCCACTGCACACACATTTCCATGATATGTATATATATGTATTTACACTGCACTCATATTTCCATGATATATATATATATATATATATATATATATATATATATATATATATATATATATATATATATATATATATTTATAGCTTTCTGTTTCTGTTTGGGCTCACACTCACCTGCACATGTGTGTGTGTATATATATACACACACACATATACACTACATGCATATTACCAAGAAGAACGAAAACATAACCGAAATGAAATGGGTTTCGGTATTTACGTGATGGGTTTCGGTAGCTTTCATGTTTTCAAGTGGGTTTCAGGAGCAAGGTTTCGGTATCTTCTCTGGCTTTCGGTACCTCATCAAGTCTCGGTAGCATAGGTTGTTTAGGTTGTTCTCGGTAGTTCCGGTGGGTTTCGGTATTCTCATATGTTTCGGTATACCTTAGGCATGGTTTCGGTAGTTCAACTAGGTCTCGGTTATTATAGATATTACCGAAACCATATGGGTTTCGGTATATATTACATGGTTTCGGTATCACCTTTATATATAGTTTCGATACTTCATGGTTTCAGTAAGTATCAAAAGGTCTCGGTTGGTTTTCAATAGATGATTTCGGTAGGTACTTATCACCGAAACCTCAAGGTTTCGGTATCCCTTTGTGGGTCTCGGTACCCATGCAAACACACACACTTGCACCGTTTTTGTTTATTTTTCTTTCGATTTCATTAGTAAAACCATGTTTAAAAAGGTATGTGAAGCTTCTTATGATGAACACAACACACGCACAAATGCATCTAAAAGCATGGCCGAAAACAAAGACTTACGGTTTCTATTTGAAACCGAGAATGCATAAAATCAACGAAATTACCTTGAATAAAGTCTAGATTCTTTTAGTTCGTCGCTTAACGAACAATTCCCAACTTGAATCGCCGAATTCCGATGAGAAACGAGAGAGAAATCGAAGCCAAAAGATAGAACGTGTCTTTTCGTTGAGTTGCAGAAAATTTGGAGAAGTTGAAGATTTTGGAGAAGATGAGATGATTATCACGCATACCTTTTTATTTATATTCAAGTTTGGCCATTTGACGATTTGCACCCCTGATCCTTAATTTTAAATAATTACATAAATGGTTCAATTTCTAATCTTTTATTCATGTCAAGTGTATATCTAATTTCATTCATTCCTGTAAATTATATTTCTATAATTCGGTCATTTTTATAATTTTGGCCACAAAATTTTGTATCATTTTCTTTCTTTTAAAATTTTGAACATTATAATAATACATAACATATAATTTAACTTAATTAACTATTCTCATTACTTAATTAACTTACAATATAAATAATGTAATTTAATTACATTATTAAGTCAAATATTGAAATTATAAATTCGGTTAAACTAGGTTGTTACAGTTGGACACTATTTTATTCATGTCATCAATAGTTTATCATGATATAGTAAACAAATTTGTATTTGAATTTCTTGTGAGTATTTTTGGGATAAATAAAGTAATTTATTTGGAGTTAAAAATTTGTTACTTGAAATTCTTGTTGTTTAAAATTGCTAAGCCATGATTATAGACTATTGATTCAAGTGGAACTTGAATAGTAACTTGTCAATAGAGATTGAACAAGCTAGTAGTCAAATTCAGATAAAGAAGGTTACTATGTTATTGCACTGTTGAAATTGTTCAAGTGTTCAAATGAAGTTTCATTGAACTTGTTAATTCTTGAAAGTTAGTTCAAGAGATTATATGAGTTGGATAGTCATTCGTGAGTACATAGATGAAACTAAAAAAATGCAGAATTAAATGTAAAGGAGTTACATGGAGGTTAATTCATTTAACTTGTCAGAAACATTTAAAGACTTGATAAGTCAGAATTGTTTAGACATGAAGTAATATCATTTTATGAAATTACATGTGAAATGTATACAACTTGTGTGATGGTTAGTCACGTAATAACCTCTAACTTGTTTAAACACTCGTCGGCAAACTTGACAGAACACCACAATGAATTGTTGTAGATAACTAAGTTCTGGTGGTTATGAAAACATATAACAAATCTTGAACACAAAGTTATTAAATTAAGATATCTTTTTAAGTTATAGATAAACCGCATACTGTCAGATTCAAGACTAAACATCTAAACGTATCACTAGTAGCAATTAAACTGAATTGCTAGAGCTTCTAAATTTTAATCCTGTGTCTTTGTGTGTGATTTATCAGTTCCTCTAAAGATAATGGATATAAATTTGTAAGGATATTCAGAATGGATCTGAATAATATTACGAGAACAAGTGAAATTTTCAAAGATAAACGGTTGTGAAGTTAAGTCAGTTAGCTAGAGAACATTTTCACTAAGATCATGTCTGAATTTAACTTGTCAATAGATCATATTACTGTTACATTTGATAAAGGAACCGTAGCATTGAATTAATGGAAAATCATGTAGTGTTTATTGAGATAAAGGAGATCAACATGATATCTTTAATGTTGTTCTATTTTGCATGTTTTCCGAGAATAAATTTGAAGTTATTCTAAAAATACTCCATAGCTTCTTGTTGTCGTGGGAACCACAATGAGAACTAAAAGAATACTATGGTTTTTTGTTGATATTCATGGGTGATTGTAACATCCTCACAATTAAGGTACTAATTATAATTAACTAAATTGCTAAATGACTTGTATTTAGTTGTTTGGTTATGATTAGAATTTAAATCTTGACCATGAGCTTCAAATATTTGTACTATATGCTTTAATTCATTGTAAGTTGTGATACATATACCTACGTACAAGTCCCTAAAACTCTAAGTACATGAAATCTATACACACATAAGGGTTTTAGAGGATTGAAGGTGAAGAGAGTAAAGAATGGGTGGCAAAAGTGGAAGAAATAAGGCTTGAGGGGTGTGGGTGAAACGTTTGGCCAGTTAGGGGCTGATTAAACCCCCCAACCGGACTCCCCTTTTTTCATTCTCCTCCTTGAACAATTCTCTGCACCTTCTTGAAGAGCAAAAACTAGGGATGTGATACTCTTGCAAAATTGCTAGGAGATTGAAGAGTTTGAGCAACCAAATACAAGTAAACACAATGTGAGCCTCTAAGTACTCTTGTATGTATGTGTTTTACCTTATCCTCCTTTTTTATAACCCTTGAAATAGTAGTGAAGTGGAGATGAATAGAAAAGACGATGGGTTCATAGAATCCAATTGCAAATACATAGTATTGGATGGTTTCTGAAATTATAAACTAAAGAAAATCATATAAACTTGAATTAGTTTTCGTTTATACAAATTCAAGAAATTTAGTGATGAATTGATGGGTTCTTGTTGTATAAATGATTAAAGAAGATTTATATGTGTTTTAATTAGCCAAATATATCATAAAACAAGTTATTTCAATGTTTATGCAAACTAAAAATCAAGTTTGGATTGAGTGAGTTTCGGACACGGAATGAAAACAGCCACAGAATATGCAGGTTTGTACTCGACTCCGCGAGTCGTCCCCTCTGACTCATCGAGTAATTGCTACTGGAATGTGGGAATTGCTTCGAATTATTGGACTCGGCGAGTAGAAACCCTGTTCAAATGAAACTCATGTTTTAAGCCTTGTAAAACTAATATAAGCTCATGTAATCATTATATACGTATGTAAAACTTAATTTAACATCACCTAAAAGACCATAAAAACTATCAAAATATATGACGGTGTTACTAGAATTCGATAACTCAAATCGGGAACAATTAAAACTCTCAAATTGCCTCCAAACCTTATAATACAATACAATAAATTTATGAATGTTTTGAATATCTATATTTGATAGTTTTGAGCAGTAAAGGAGTGTCAGTTCCAGATTGAGAAGCTAAAGGCGAAGTTGAACTTTACGAGGCCTTTTTGGTGACTTATTACTTAAAGGCTATTCTTAGCCTATTGTTGTGAATTCTAGTATTGATGTGTGTGTTGCATACATATTTACATGTTTGCCTTACTTTTATGACATTGTACATATATCTTGGGCATCATCATCTCATATGATGCATTGCATTGGCTGGCAATTAATTACATGATCTTGGCCTATGGCCATGGAGCCTTGTTTGATACCATTATCTTTACACCTTGATATCCTTACTATGCTTTGATGATTCCTTTCATACTTACCATGCTTATAATTGATTAAACCCATTGTTGAGCTATGCTCATTCATTTGGCCTCACTGGATGTCCAGATTACTATTTATTTATAAACGCTTTACTGCGTGTTTGTGCATAGAATTTCCTACTTCCGGAAACTTACGAAGTAGGTGGTCGGACTTCGGGCGCTAGTTAGGGTTGTCTAGACTCAGTTCTAATCCAGGCTGGCAGCTCGCGGGTTCTCGAGTCTCCCTCGTGACATGTTTGATAGTGGGTTCTATTCCCACACATTGTATTAAGATATTGCACATGTCAATTGTTGTTCCATGTTTATGTTATATACGCCATATCGATGTAGTAACTCACTTAGCAAATTTTATTTGCTAACCCCTCAAATTCTATTTATCTCAGGTGGTGTTAGTAAGGGTAAGGAAATTGCCGATTCTGGTCTCAAGGCTTAGTTGAGCAGACTTTGAAGTGACTGTTGGTAAAGTATAAAAATTTAAGTTTTGGGATTTTGGGGTAGATTGCCTACCGACTTGTCAGACATATATACATTTGATGATAGTTGTTGGAATGACTTTCGAATTATCTTGTAAACTTACTAATGCTTTAAGTACATAGTTTCCAACAAAACAAGGATTTTGGACTCCGTGCGAACGTGTCATGCCCAAATTTCCTTTGAACCCTGTTAACCATGGTTAATCTAATGTAATTCAGTTAAATATTATATTATGTTGAAATAGGTGTTTTAGTGATGAATATGGCAATGGTTGAACCAAATTTACAGGTATTTGTTGCGAACTAATATTGGACAAGTCTACCGATTGAGACCACTTTGTGGATCATAGTCATGAGTCGTCTCAAAAAGGTAATCTTTAGTATTTGAGATGTCTACGTACTTCAGTGCGGATGTCTTTGTACACTTGGCCTAACCTAACGTCATCCGTAAGGGTGGTCATAACGATTCGAGACTAAATGCAGTGGGAGTCGTGTTGGAGGCATAGATAGTCAATATGAGATTTTCACCTTCTTTTAACTAAGAACAGATATCTCTGGGCCACTCGGCGATCGATACTGAAAGAAATGCATGGTCATGCTTAGACAAAACTGATGTGTTCTACTCTGTATGTTACAGTTCAATTCACCTCCAATGTCCTCAAGGCGTGTAATGCATGGAAACACCTAAAACCTACTCGTTGTGAAGTGGATTAAAGA
This sequence comes from Centrapalus pauciflorus, assembly GCA_020465985.1. Lineage (NCBI taxonomy): Eukaryota > Viridiplantae > Streptophyta > Magnoliopsida > Asterales > Asteraceae > Centrapalus > Centrapalus pauciflorus. The sequence continues at coordinate 406,342 of JAANYP010005932.1, forward strand.
TGTTTTTGCTTAGCGTCACGCTAGTTGTTTGTTTCTTGTTGTTGGAGGTTGCTTCATGCTTGGTTTTTGCAACTCGTTACCTTGTTGATTTAAACGTTTTTTTATTTATAATATATATTGTAATAACTCTTTACGCACAGAAAAACTATATAGCACAGGAAAAGGAACCAATGGACCTCAAAATGACAATCAAGGGAAAAAGCACTTGAAATAATTGTTTTTTTTTTATAGTTGGTTGTCTATAAATTAATTTGAAATGTTTTAGTACTATATATTCAGTAGTTTTTTATTAAGTCCATGGTATTATTCGATCTCATTTATTTATAAGTATATGCAAAACATGTCTTGCATACAAACAAAATTCGTCCATTATAGAAGTTGGTTTTTTTTAATCATATACTCATATTACAACTTTCTTGTTCGTCTATTTTCATATAGATGTTTCATTATCGCATCATTCCACATGATATTTATGTTTCTTCTAACCCTGTATTTCTTAAAATCCATAAGTAAAAGAAATTGCACAAAACATTCTCATATAAACATTGTCATGATCCTTAATAAAAAAATTTAAAAGTATTTCAATATGTTGAGAATTCATATCAGATATAAACTTTAATTGTATTAAACGCACAACGAAAGTTTGTTTTTAAAAATTTCAATACGCGGATCATCAAGTATTGATAAGGTAAGTAACGTGAAAACTATAAAATTCGTACATTTGTAGTTGAACACAAAAATACATGAACATGATGTTGGTGATAACACGATCGAGTGGCGCCAAACACATGAATAACGGGGAAAACAAAACACACACGGATTTGTGTGTTTTGTTTTTCTTTGGTCGTGTGTTTGTATAATGTCAAAATCACTCCACAAACACAAAGTGGCCGTGCGTATGTATATATACTTCCATAAGGCGATTATATATATACTAGTGAATTCTTTTGCCGTGCAACGCACGGCCCTCTAGAAAAAACACGACCTAATAAATAAGAATTTTCTTTTCTAGTTTCTCCCCATATGTTAATCATCAAAATGACTATTACGATTATATCGTATTATTAAATACGTGGATTCTAAATTTTGAGAATAGATAGTTGTTTGACAGCTAAAAATTATAAGTATACGAGCCCCAAACAAACCATGACATCTTATAGCTATGAAATAAAAAAAATAAGATAATCAGATTTTACGATCATATCAATAGCAATTTTGTTCAATTTACCATGCATGATTGCTCTATGAGTATATATCTTTACAAAGTACCGTGGAAGGATAATTTAAATTACATTACAATTTATTTAGTTATTTAAAAACTTAAAATTACAATATGCGCTTTGGTTTAGGAAAAATACAAGCGGATGTATAACTCTGTGTATTACATATACATTTCTTAAGTTCATATATTGTGAATACTTTTAGTAAAATACAACCTAAAAACTCTACTACAAAATGTCTTCCTGGTCTGAAGAAGAAGGAATGCAACCAAAACAAGCTTAGTAGCCCATTTTCTTTCTAATGAACATTTTCAAGGTTTGTGACATGAGACGTTCATGTATGGGAAAATTACCAATAAAGGTAATATAAAATACAAATTTTGACAATAAAGGTATTGAATTTTTTTTGCCAAGAAAATGTAATATAAAATTTTATTTTGGCCGAGAAGGAACATGAAATTCAAATTTTAGGCCAATAAATATAATCAAATATTATTCGCTTACCAAAAAAAGGAGCATAAAATTAAAAATTTACCTTCTTAATTTGTCATCAATACCTTTTTTTGTCAAATACAAAAACAATCTTGTGATAGAAGCCTTCGTCCTTCCCAGTGCCCCTTCGAAGGAAGAGGCTGGGAGATATCAACCTCTATGCACACAAGTGCATACATAGGATTTGAATTGTATGTTATCTTTTTTGGCGTAAAAAATTTTACATTACTTTTATTGGCAATTTTTGAATTCTATATTACCTTTTTTGATAATTTGCCCTTCATGTATTAAGTATGTTAAAAACCACAAAATTAAAGCAAAGTTTTTAGCAACACTTTCACCTATTATTTCAATGGTTATTTGAGTTTGCTTTAATTTTACATCCTCAATAGAGGTAATGTGGTGGTAATTTAGGATAACAAAATATTAAGGTAGGCATTGGCAAAGATATACCATAGGCTCCAACTTCATCTACACTCTCAAATGATGATCCATCATAGCCTATGAAGCTACAACCAACAAACTTCTATCCAAGTTTAAGATGCTGTTTGTTTTTCAAGAGGTTAAATGTCTGAAGTCTGAAAATGACATCTGAAATTAAGAGGTGGTCTTAAGATCAGAAATCAGAAATTAAGAGGTGGTCTTAAGATTGTTTGTTTTGTAATATGAAACATCTGAAAATATTGCTTTAAAATATTATATCTAATTAATTATATATTATAATTAATCAATTTATAAAAACAAAACAAAACTATAATAATTAATATGATAAATATTTTTTAAATTAGAATTAACTGAAGTTATATTTTAATCAACACTTCAAAAAAAAGATAGTTAAAATTATAATAATTAATATGATAAATAGTTTTAGGGTATGTAAACTAAAAATTTAAAAAAAAAACCTCTTAATTCTTTTTCAGACCCAAGCTTTCCTCTTAAAATAAAGAGGTAAATTCAGAGGTTCCGACCTCTTAACTCTGAAACTAAACAAACAATCTTAATTCATTTTAGATCTGAAGTTTAGACTAGAGGGTCTTAATTAAAAACAAACAAGGTCTAAGTTCCTGTCAACCATAATGCAAAATTAGGGGTGAGCAGAAACCGAAAAAATCTGAAAACCAAAAACCGAAAAACCGTTTCAAATGGTTTGGGTTAGGATTGCGTCTCAAAACCGAACCGAAAAACCGAAACCGAACTGAAAATTAATAATTAATTTGATTTTTTAAAATATTTTTTATATTAATAGTAGGTTTTGGTTTTCTAGTTTATTATTAAGTATTATGTTTCTAAATAAGTTGCTAGTTAGTAATTACAAATGAAAACTACTATATAGTCTAAATGAGTAATAGTAAATACTAGTTAAAATAACCATTTAAGATAAAAAAATCAACCAAAAAGAAGGGTTTTAAACCCAAAAACCGATCCGAACCCATGAAAACCGAAAACCCATAAACCATGGGTTCAACCCGAAATTCGAGAAACCAATTCAGGAAACCGAAAACCCGAATCCGGAAGAAACCGAACGGTTTCTAAAACCTAAAAACCGCAATAAACGGTTTGGGTTCGGTTTGGGCATGAAACCGACCCAAACCAACCCATGTTCACCCCTATGCAAAATATAACTTAATTGAACCAATCAATACCCAGAATCCATTTAAAGGCATAACCAAAACCCGAATTAAAACTCTCTAACTCCAATTACACTAATATTAGCTAGATTTCTTTATTGCTCATATAAGATTATTGAACTAATGAAACCAGAATTAACAAAACACGCGAGTTGATTAAACTAAATTGATTACACAAAGATTTTAAATTTTCACATATAATGACAAATTTAAAACGTAAATTAGAAGGGAAATACAAAAACAGGGGCATTATAATTTTCATTGCACAAACTATATTGGTGTGCTTCGACACTGTGATTAAGTTTCATCTAGCTTGACAATATCATAGCTCTAGTTCTTCTTGATCTTTTTTCTCTCATAAATAGTAGTGTATTCGTAACAGACGTAAATTTAACAAATCAATAGACTAAAAGGAAAATGTTAGTACATTTCATGTCAAGTTCTAGTAACACTAACAAATTTAACTTGAAAAACAAATGTTTGTTATTCACAAATATATATATATAATATGGTTCGTGTGAGTACCTAAAAAATGCAGAGTACCGTGAGTACCTGTGAACACACGGGTTTTAGATGTGAACATGCTCCGAAATTTTATTTTTTTTTCATATTAATTTAGATACAAATAATATAAACCTATTCGTAAAAGAATTACACACATTCACACTTTCTAGCCTCTTAAAAGTCATGTGAACGTGAAAAAATTCATGTGAACATGCTTAGCTGCGAACATACATTCACAACAGTTCATGTAAACTTGCACGTTTCACATAGTTATAGTATGTGTTTAGGTGTGATTTTTTGCAAGTAGTCTTATATTATTAATTTAAACATGATTATGAAAAAAAATTCAAAAAAAATGGTTTTAAGCGAGGTACCTCCGGTACTCCGCAAAACTAGTGGTACTCATTTGAACCCAAATCTACATATATATATATATATATATATATATATATATATATATATATATATATATATATATATATATATATATATATATGAGTCAGATTCAAAAAAAGTACCTCTCGAAATCAAGTGCACCCGAAGGTACCAACCTTAAAAAACTTTTTTAATTTTTTTTTCTCATAACCATGTTTATTTAATGTTATACGCATGATGTATGAATTTCACATACATTCACACTTTCTGTGTCCTTCAAAATTATGTCAATGCTCAATGCATATCTATGTGAATGGTCATTTCACACCATGTGAATGGTGTTGTTCCTTTTACACCTTATGTGAATGGTCATTTTACACCATTCACATGATTTTTTAATATCACTTATTATAACAAAGAAAACTAACTCAAAAACTTTGTTATAATCGTATCCCTTTTCGATATCTTAGACTTGATATCTAATCATCTATATATACTAGATACATGCATGTGGATAAACATAAACTAGGAATTTGAATTCTATTATCACACCGACTTGTGTTAAATAGATAATTATCCTAACACCACATTGTGTAAGGCTAATTTCAAATCCCTTTTTTATCGGAAATTACTAACAATTACCCCCTTAATTTCTGAATGGAAATAGAGAGATCATCCACCCCAAGAAGCTTGCGCATTTCCTTGAACTTCACCTTAGCAAGCGCCTTTGTTAGAATATCCGCACGTTGTTCCTTCCCATTTATATGTTCCACCACAATTTCCTTTTCTTCAACTCGTTCTCGAATGTAGTGGTAACGGGATTTTATGTGCTTGCTCCGACTATGGAAAACTGGATTTTTAATCAACGCAATAGCGGACGTGTTGTCAATTTTGAGTACCACTTCTTGTACATCAGATCCCGTTATTTCTGCGAGTAGATCACGAAGCCAAACTGCCTGACAACTTGCTGAAGTTGCAGCCATATATTCCGCTTCACATGAAGATAATGCTACCGTGTCTTGCTTTTGTGAGCACCAAGTAATGGGTGATTTTCCCATGTAGAAAATATGCCCGGTTGTGCTCCTACCATCGTCAAGATCTATGTTATGACTACTGTCACTATATCCAACCAACTTTGCGGGTTCACCTTGAGCATAGCGAATTCCATATGCTAAGGTTCCTTTTACGTACCTTAGTATTTGTTTTATTCCCGCCATGTGAGACTTTTTTGGGTCCTGCATTACCGACTTGTAATGCCAACCGCATATGAGAGATCAGGTCTAGTTTGGAGTAAATATCTCAATCTTCCAACTAAACTACGATATTCAGTGACTTCGGTATCTTCCTCATCTTCTGCCTTTGAGAATTTCACATTTGAATCTATAGGAACTAAAGTGGGGTTGCTATCTATCATGCCTGCATCCTTAAGCACCTTCCTTGCATAACCTTCCTGGGTAATTATGACTTCTTCATTAATTTTTTTTGATACACCTCAATACCAAGGTAGTATGTGAGCACACCCAGGTCGGTCAACGTATATTCCAACAATGATAAATCGGATCCTATACTTCTTCGATATACCGCTTGTTCTTGTACACATCTTTGGAATTTCATATTCTTGAGGATCCCGTCAAGTTTCATATTCCACGTGCGAGGCGCTTGTCTTAGACCGTATAACGCCTTCACCAATTTGTACGTATACTGAGTTTTCATGCCCTTTCTTTATAAAGCCTTCCGGTTGGTGGACATATACTTGCTCTTGTAGTTCACCATGTAAAAATGCGGATTTAACGTCGAGGTGGTGCAATTCCCACCCTTTTGAGGCTGCAAGAGCTACAAGGATCCGAACCGTTTCAATTCGAGCAACCGGTGCAAATACTTCTTCAAAGTCAATCCCTGGTTGTTGAAGGTAACCTTTGGCTACCACTCTTGCTTTGTACTTGCTTATTGAACTGTTTGCATCTCTTTTGACCTTAAAAACCCATTTCAATCCAATAATTGTTGTATCACTTGGTTTTGGGACTAGCTCCCACGTGCCATTCTTTTCAATCGAGTTAATTTCATCTTTCATTGCTTTTACCCACATTGGATTATTCTTGGCTTCATGGTAGTCTGATGGCTCATCATCATTAAGAGATAGCAGGAGATGAAGGTTCTCAACGTAGAAATCCATCTCAAAATCGTCATACCTTCGTGGGAGTTGAGGGGTTCGGTTTGACCTTCGGAGCGGAGGAGTATCATGGTTTACTACAGATTCGTTTAGCATGGGCTGCTCTTGTGTAGCCAAACCACTTCCGTCGTTATTTTCAACCGCTTCAGATCCTATCTCCCCATTAAGGTTGTTTGCACCATCTTCAACCGGTCCTTCTCCCGTGTCGACGAGACTCGACTAGTGAACCCAAAACATACCAGGTTTTAATGTTGAGTCAGGCTCCTCATCCCAATTCCAATTTGAGTTCTCGTCAAAGATTACGTCTCTTGATACAATAATTTTACGACTTTTTGGGTCGAACAAGCGATAGGCTTTAGATCCCGGTTCTGAGCCAAAGTGCACTGTTTTCTTGGATCGATCGTCAAGTTTCTTAATATGCGTCCCAACAGTTTTTGTGTAGGCCACACATCCGAACACCCGTATGTGCTCGATATTTGGCTTACGGTGATAATAAGACTCGTACGGTGTCGATTCTTTCACTGCTCTCGTCGGAATCCGGTTTATAATATAGGTTGCATGGTGCACGGCTTCTCCCCAAAGGTAATTAGGAACTTTCTTTGCTTTTAACATGCTTCTTGTCATCTCGAGAAGTGTACGATTCCTTCTTTCCACCACGCCATTCTGCTGCGGCGTGTATGGAGCCGTGAGGTGTCTCATCATCCCATGATCTTCACAAAGTTTGTTAAATTCTCGCAAAGTAAATTCACCACCTCTATCTGTTCGGAGTACCCGAATAGAATTACCGGTTTCTTTTTCAACCATAACTTTGAATTTCTTGAAGTGGTTTATTGCACTACAAGAAAAAAGGTATTCAGTGACGAAAAAAATGTGGTCACTAACAATGAAAATATGGTCACAAATGGTATTTAGTGACCAAAATTTGGGTGGTCACTGTTCGTCACAAAGGTCCGTCACTAAATTTTCACAGTGACCAAATTTGAAACTGGTCACTATATAGTGACCAAAATATAGTGGTCACTATGGTTGTGACGACTAAATTTGTCACTGAATTTCGTCACTAAATATGAAAAGTCGTCACTAAAATTTGATTAGTGACCAACTTTTATGACCAAAACGAGGTCACTAATTGGGGTTAATTAACTTTTTCTGTTAACGTCTATTAGAGACCAAAATAGTGGTCACTAAATTACTAGTAGAGACAAAAAAAAAGGTCACTGATGTGCTTTAAAGACCAAATAAAAGTGGTCACTGATATACCACTAAAAACCAAAGAAAATGGTCACTATGTTACGAATATTAATCAACTATTGGTCATAAAATTTCTATTAATTTTTAAATTGCAATACTTAAAAATATACTAATTTGTAACTACTGCAATGTAAAATATTAATCTCATTTACATTAGGTAAGAAGTTTACATACATACTAAAAATTACATTAGTTAGTATTAGTAAAATCATTTCAATACAACCCATAGAACTAACAAATATAAGATTCACTAAGATAATCCAACAAAAATAACATTTAGCAAGATAATCCAACAAAAATAACATCCCTTATGTTTGATGTCTTATGTTATGAAAGCAATAACCATCCAAGTGCGTCAAATCGTGTCTATCTTGTATGAAGATCGCTGCAATTATAAAAAAAAAATTAATCAATGATTAATAAATAACTATTGGGTAATTATTTCAAATCAATATAAGACATGAACTTACATTTTTATGAGATTGCAACCTTGATTAACGTACTAGTTCTTCCATCATGAATTCCGTTTTTTCTTTCATCTGATTATGCTCCTTTTGAAATAAGATTTTTGTTCTTCCTTGATAATCTGAACTTCTTCCTCTAAAGCCTTTGATCTCTCCTATGTGTAACAACGACATTACCATTAACTACTGTAAAACCAAATTAAAGATAAAATATACGAATTGACAAACTTACTAGTCAACAAATCAATCTATCTTGTGGGTAGTGACGTACGGGATTTCACTTAAATGATTTCACTTTCTGTTTATAGCATAAACAATAACAACATCAAATAATAAAATAGTATGTGGCTACTGTAATAATAATATAAATAGTAGATAGAGAACAAACAAACTGTGAAATTCCCAAAAATTCCCAAAAATATACATTGAGCAAGTGAGGTTTTCAGTGATTATACCTACACAATACCAGGTGGGCCTATGGTAAATACCTTCAAAATAAAAATTGCTAGAGGTATCAGTTTTTGATGTCAGTGTGTGTTGTCCTTAAGCCACTGCGCTCCATCCTTCATAAATCCAACAAAGCTTGTGTCAACTCACTTTTGCAACATTAGCTGCCTAACATTGATGACATGAAAGATGACCAAAAAAAATGAAGCTGGCCCATCAATAGTTCTAACCTACTAGCTTGAAATGAAACCAAAATTATGAATATTAATGTCAAATGACTTTGAGTTCCCTAGATGCCCAATAGGCCAGTAACCAAAAGTTAGCAACTTTTGTCATACAAAGATGGTATACAAGTTAAGTGCCTCAGTATTGCATGAAATATGCTGAATTAAATTGGGACTAACCACTAGGTTGGATTTGTATGGAATGCTAATAAAGATTAAATTTCATTTCTGCTGATAAGTAAAATATAAATTCCAATAATTGTTTGTTTCAGAGATCAGTTAAATGTAAGTTCAGCTCAGCTCCCATCTGACTTGTTTGATCCCTAACAAGCTTTATATAGACCCCACATAAGAACACGATTTATCAATCATTGACTTGTAACCAATCAGGCAATCAGACACATCTCATGCAGTTTAAGAACAAAAATAAGGATCCGAAATTATATCACTCAATTTAGAGAACTCTTTGAGAAACTGAAATGCTGGTTGATTTGGTCTACTTACACCAACCAAGCCGATTGCTCAGATACAAAAGGATAAAATGTCTGAGCTTTGAATAGAATAATGGGTTAAAATTAGAAAGTAATTACATTTTCATATAAAATAAGGTTTCTAAATACAATTTGCAAGACAAAAATGTTATGCTAGGTAATCTCATAAAAGAGTGACTGAAGATTGTTCATGTTTATACAGAAGCTAGCACGTAAGGTAAGTATGAACCATAGTTGAATTAGTACCTGTTATGTTCTTGTCCCTTGGAACATCAACTAATAATGCTTGGCCTGTGAAGAAAAAAAAATGTACAAAGACACATGCATAATAGTTGTAAGAAAAAGAATGTACAAAACAAATACAGAGATTTCCTTGCAAATAAAACTTAAGGAAAAAATAAAGAATCTAAAAAGAATGCAAATGTGAAAATAAAGATGACATCATTAGTTTTCAGAAAGCATCATATAGAGTAAATGAGTAACCATAACTAATTTTAGATTTTAAGGACAATCTGCTTCGATCCATACAATGGATCACATACAGAACATTAGTACATGACTTCAGTCGATCCTTCATATGACAAGAGTACAGAGAGAATGCTTCTTTTTTATTTTTTCATCAAACTGGTTGTGAATAAGAGACCTAGGAGGAACAATTCCCCCCAAACTGATATGCGTGTATGTATGAGTAGTGAAAACAGAAAGAAAAGAACAACAGCAGCAGCCATGTGTGTGTGCATATACAACTATAATGTGTGTCTGTCGTTTAAAAAAATAGTGAAGATACATTTATAATTTTCTTATATTACCTGACAACTATTAAATGAAATAGCACTATTATTAATCAAGCACTCTATTTCTTCTGACTTTAAGCTTTTAGTGTGCTCCATTTCCTCTGTATTTCTGATGTGTTGTTCTTTCTACAACCCTTTCGGCTTTTGAGGGAGAAGGATACCAGAACAACATCATCAAACTTCTTGGGGTGCTCATCATCTAAAAAACATTGAATATGATGAACTTGAGGTAAAATAATTGTTTCATGAATCTGATGAACAACACACACAAACACATATTGATGAACTCGACATAAATGCTTGCTTATACACGAACACAAATACTAATGAATAGGTACACTAAGATTTCAGATCAAAAATCAAACTAAGAAATTGAATTAATGATACAAAACCGTGATACAGAAAGAGATCGAAAAGCCAAGAAATCCAAAAAAATCCCTTAACAAAACTAACGATTTACAAATCCGATTTAGAGTAAATGAGAGCAAGCCTGAAATCCCTAAACAATCTGAAATCGATTGAGAGCTAATCAGCTAACATGAAATTATTTCTACAAAGAGATCGAGAGCACTGATTTAAGAGAGAGAGAGAGAGAGAGATTTGGTTCCAGAACTGATTCCAAGTTTCTTCGGATCAACGACGAAGAAATATGTAGTGTTGTGCTTGTGTAAGTGTGTGTGCGTGACAGTAGCATGAACCCAAACCCTGTAATCGCTAAAATCAGAACTGATCAATTAGAGGAGGATACTTGATGTACTTACATTGAAATCCAATAATTCCTAAACCAGAGAGGATTAAGCTTCTGTTCTTCCAGGGCAGCCGTGGCCTGACCGAGTGAAACCCAGAGATTTTTCTTTTCAATCGATGACCTGTCCCTTTTTTTCTTAATTATAGGGTTATCTTGTTAAATGGACTATCCAAATAACTAATGGAGTATCCAAATGGTTTCAAAAGGTTAGAGGTCTAATCATTATTTTAACTTAATTTTCAAGATTTAAATTATTTTGACTTAAACATTATTTTGACTTAATTTTTAAGATTTAAATTATTTTGACTTTCTAAAAGGTTAAAGGTCTAATCATTTTTTAATTTAATTTTTAATTTTTAGTTTATAGTTTTCAATTTATGTTTAATTTTAAAGATAATTTTTTTACATTCATTTTTTAAAAGTAAGTGACAAAATATATAGTCGTTGTGATCTTTTAAACTCAGTGACCATACTTTTGGTCACAGCCCTCACACTAGTGACCACTATTTCTAGTCATTAACACTGAATATAAGGCTAACATCATTCAACTCAGTGACCATATATTTGGTCACTAATATTTTTAACATAGTGACTATATTTTGTTGGTCACAAACACTCTCACTCCTCAAAAGTCAAAACCATTCAACTGACTGACCCGATATTTGGTCACTAGTTCAGTGACTACATTTTTGGTCACAACACACTTATTTTAGTGACCATTAATTCTCGTCATTGGCACTAACTTGATTAAAATATATTTTTTGTTCAGTGACTACTCTTTTTGGTCTCTAAATTCATATCAGTGACCATTATTTTGGTCACTGACATTAACCCATAATTAAATACTATTATTTATTCAGTGACCAACTTTTTTGGTCTTTAATTTCATATTAGTGACCTAGCCTTTGCGACGACCATATTTTTGTCACTAACTTAATACTTAGAGACCAAACTAAAAGTAGTCACTAAAATTTTGGTCACTAATGACCTTTTTTTCTTGTAGTGTTGCTTCGCTCTTTTCTTTCATCAGGTAACACCACATGAAACGTGAGTAGTCATCAATTAGAACAAAAATATACCTGTTTCCGGCTACCGTAGGAGGTGATATCGGTCCACATAGGTCTCCATGAATGAGCTCCAAAGTCTTATTGGCTCGATATAATGAAGTCTTTGGAAAAAATCGTCGTGCATGTTTTCCAACCAAACATGACTAGCATAGTTGGTTGCTTCCGGTAACTAACGGTAAACCGGTGACTAAAGCTTTCTTTGCCATCATCATGATTGTGTCAAAGTTAGCATGCCCAAGTCTAGCATGCCACAACCATCCTTGATCATCAAGTCGACTATGTAAGCAGACTGGTTTCCCTACCGTAATCCTGGTTTTATAGGAGCGACCGTCTCCTATCAAGCAGAAACAAGAAGTCACCTTTCATTGAGACTTCACACTCACTTTCTGTTGCTTGACCCAAACTTATTATATTGGCTTTAAGTTCTGGTATATAATAAATGTCAGTAAGTAATTTTTGCTCACCTCCTTCTCCTATAAACAGAATGGACCCTCTGCCTCGTATATCCACACTCGAGTCATCACCGAATTTTACTCTCCCTCCTATCCGATTGTTGATCTCTGTGAAGAAAGATAGGTTACCCGTCATATGATTGCTCGCGCCATTATCTAAATACCATATGTCGCCTTTGTTATCGTGGGTTTCGTACCTTTTCGGCATCACACTTTCTTCGTTTAGCAACACTTCTTCGTAGAGAGTCTTAACCATAAACAGTTGTGGGTCATGATCTTCGACTTCGGCTACATGAGACTCGACTTGTTTAGCTTTCCGGTCCGGGCATATAGACGCAAAGTGACCAAACTTATCACACCTGTAACATTGTAGTTTGGATCGATCTTTACCTTTGCTTCTTGACTTGTCGGACTCACTATTAACCGTAGGTGCTGATCGGTTTTGGTGCGGTTGTGAATGATTCTGACGGCCTTGACGACCTCGTCCCGACCCGCGGCCTCGACCACTCTTACTTGACTCAGAGTTGCGAGTGGTAGATTCCGTTTTATGGAACATTAGCTTGCTCTGGTCATTGGCGGGTTCATCTTCACGAATGCGTTCTTCATATGCTTTTAATCGTCCAACAACATCTTCGAATCCGACAGTCTTGAGGTCAAGAATTTGTTCGATTGATGCCACTATGTGTATAAATCTTCTCGGTAAACTGGTGAGGAATTTCTTGACAAGCTTCGTTTCTTCAAGAGTTTCTCCAAGAGAGGCCGACTTCGATGCAATTCCCGACAGTTGACTTGCGTATTCATCAATGCTACTAGTTTCTTTCATCTTCAAGTTATCAAATTCGGTAATAAGAGTTTGCAACCGTGCTTCTCGGACTCTATCTGCGCCAAGATGGCGAGTCTTGATAGCGTCCCAGATTTCCTTTGCCGTATCCATCGTGCCGACTTGCAAGATAAGATCTTCAGGAATAGCTTGGAAGATAACTGCTATAGCGATATTATTTTTCCTCGGATCATCCGTTCCCGTGTTAACGACATCCCAAACTTGATGTACGTTGAGAATCACCTTCATACGGATAGCCCAGATGGTGTAATTTGTCGCATTCAAGATTGGAACCTAGAGCGATAAAGACGATCCCTCTTTAGCACCGCCACCGCCTGTGATCGGCGAATTAACGACGTCTCCCATATCTCTGATACCAAATATAGAAGACAATCGAGAAAACGTAAAAGACGAACACAATAGAATGCAAGAATATCACTTATTATAACAAAGAAAACTAATAACTCAAAAACTTTGTTACAATCGTATCCCTTTTCGATATCTTAGACTTGATATCTAATCATCTATATATACTAGATACATGCATGTGGATAAACATAAACTAGGAATTTGAATTCTATTATCACACCGACTTGTGTTAAATAGATAATTATCCTAACACCACATTGTGTAAGGCTAATTTCAAATCCCTTTTTTATCGGAAATTACTAACAATATATATATATATATATATATATATATATATATATATATATATATATATATATATATATATATATATATATATATATAGATTTGGGTTCAAATGAGTACCACTAGTTTTGCGGAGTACCGGAGGTACCTCGCTTAAAACCATTTTTTTTGAAATTTTTTTTCATAATCATGTTTAAATTAATAATATAAGACTACTTGCAAAAAATCACACATAAACACACACTATAACTATGTGAAACGTGCAAGTTCACATGAACTGCACTGTTGTGAATGTATGTTCACAGCTAAGCATGTTCACATGAATTTTTTCACGTTCACATGACTTTTAAGAGGCTAGAAAGTGTGAATGTGTGTAATTCTTTTACGAATAGGCTTATATTATTTGTATCTAAATTAATATGAAAAAAAAATAAAAAAAAAAAATTTTTTTCGAAGCATGTTCACATCTAAAACCCGTGTGTTCACAGGTACTCACACGAACCATATTCTATATATATATATATATATATATATATATATATATATATATATATATATATATATATATATATATATATATATATATATATATAGATGGGATCATTGCAGAATCTAAATTTATTGTAGAACTGTAGAGTCAATATCGTCCATAGATTAAAATAATCTAATGGTCTTGATTAAAAGAGTTAAGTTTCAAATTAGTGAAAAAAAGATTGGTAATAGTGATATTTTAATTCTTGGAGGGGTAAAAAAGGAAAAGATTGGAAATAGCAAAAAGATTGACATTAGCAAAATAAATATCTTTTTTCTTTAAATTAAAATAACATTAATATTATTAATTTTTAAATCAAAAAAATTATACCATAAAAACGAGAATTTTATACTCTTTAAAACGAGACCGATCATGATATATTTTTTTCGAAAAAATTTTACGTGTTTATTTTTCGTAAAAAAAAAATTACCCAGACCACGATGCAATATATCATGGTGAGATAATGAGATCATTCGATATCGAATGAACACTTTGATATCGTATATTTAACGTCAATGCAACACTGCATATACGCTCATTATTAACAGAGCTAAAATAATAGTCACAATTAGTAGTCAAAGTTGGTGGATTTAACGAGAACGGTTATGATATATATTTTTTATTTTTCGTAAAAAAAATTTTACCCAGACCACGATGCAATATATCATGGTGAGATCATGAGATCATTCGATATCGAATGAACACTTTGATATCGTATATTTAACGTCAATGCAACATTGCATATACGTTCATTACTAACAGAGTCAAAATAATAGTCACAATTAGTAGTCAAAGTTGGTGGATTTAACGAGAACGGTTATGATATATATTTTTTTATTTTCGTAAAAAAAATTTTACCCAGACCACGATGCAATATATCATGGTGAGATCATGAGATCATTCGATATCGAATGAACACTTTGATACCGTATATTTAACGTCGATGCAACACTGCATATACGTTCATTATTAACAGAGATAAATAATAGTCAAAATTAGTAGTCAAAGTTGGTGGATTTAACGAGAACGGTCATGAATATATTTTTTTGAAAAAAAATTTACGTGTTTATTTTTCGTAATTTTTTTTACCCATACGACCATTCGATGTCGAATGAACACTTTAATATCGTATATTTACCGTCGATGCAACACTGCATGTCCATTATATATTAAAAGAGTAAAAAAAAAAAGTCAAAGTGGACAGTCAAACTTGGTAGGCTGCTATTAATTCAATGTTAATTGTATAATTACCATCTTATCCCTAGTGTTATATTTTAATCTAATGGTTTAGATTGGTTCTATGGTTCTGCACTAAATTAAGGTTCTGCAATGATCCCAACCCTATATATATATATATATATATATATATATATATATATATATATATATATATATATATATATATATATATATATATATATATATATATATATATATATAATATGGTTCGTGTGAGTACCTAAAAAATGCAGAGTACCGTGAGTACCTGTGAATACACGGGTTTTAGATGTGAACATGCTCCGAAAATTTTTTTTTTTCATATTAATTTAGATACAAATAATATAAACCTATTCGTAAAAGAATTACACACATTCACACTTTCTAGCCTCTTAAAAGTCATGTGAACGTGAAAAAATTCATGTGAACATGCTTAGCTGCGAACATACATTCACAACAGTTCATGTAAACTTGCACGTTTCACATAGTTATAGTGTGTGTTTAGGTGTGATTTTTTGCAAGTAGTCTTATATTATTAATTTAAACAAGATTATGAAAAAAAATTCAAAAAAAATGGTTTTAAGCGAGGTACCTCCGGTACTCCGCAAAACTAGTGGTACTCATTTGAACCCAAATCTACATACATATATATATATATATATTTATATATATATATATATATATATATATATATATATATATATATATATATATATATATATATATATATATATATATATATATATATATATATATATGAGTCAGGTTCAAAAAAGTACCTCTCGAAATCAAGTGCACCCGAAGGTACCAACCTTAAAAAACTTTTTTAAATTTTTTTTTCTCATAACCATTTTTTTTTAATGTTATACGCATGATGTATGAATTTCACATACATTCACACTTTCTGTGTCCTTCAAAATTATGTGAATGCTCAATGCATATCTATGTGAATGGTCATCAATGTGAATGGTCATTTCACACCATGTGAATGGTGTTGTTCCTTTTACACCTTATGTGAATGGTCATTTCACACCATTCACATGATTTTTTTTACCGTTCACAAAATTTATGATGTTGTTCCTTTTGAAAAAAAGTATTATAATGTTGTCTTATACATGTTAATTTAAAAAAATTACATGTGAATGATCATTCACATTAGGGTACGCTGGAATCTCATAGGTACACATATGAACCTGATTTATATATATATATATATATATATATATATATATATATATATATATATATATATATATATATATATATATATATATATATATATATATATATATATATATATATATATGTGTGTGTGTGTATCTTTTTAATACCAGGGGAATGGTAGTAACATAAACAACATTATATAATTGAAGCTGAAAATATTACCTTGAAATGGTCTATATAAAAGGCATAATCAATGAAGAGATGTCAGAAAAAATAAGTAATCGTCCAACGATCCCCTATGTTCATGATAATGCTAACTAATACCAGTAAATTAAGCAATGATTAAGTTTAATATATCATGTAATGCGAGCATAACAAAATTAGAAATAAACTAAAAAATCGAACTAAGCAAACAATAAACTAAGTAGACAAATACACTACCGAAAATCAGCATAACAAATAATAAACTAACCTACACAACCAATAAGGCAAGAATGAAGAACCCAGGTAGATGATGACAGACAGATGATAGTCATTAAAGGTTGCGTTTGGTAGAGGGAATTGAAGAGATAAGAAATGATGACAAAATTTAGGTTTTTTAGACTATGAAATTTGAAAATACAATAATCTTATGATTGTTGAAATTCCATTTCTCTATTTTTAACTTCTGCTTAACTCTCCACTATTGCTAGAGAAATGAGATAATTGAATTTTAAGTTATATGTTGATGCAACTTGAGATTTCATAGAGAATTGATGTACATAATTTAAGTATTGTAGCTAATAATATAATTTCATTTCTTTTCTCTTGATTCTCTCTACCAAACACAACCTTAGTGCGGGGGACAAAGTAGGCCAGTCAGCGATTAAACCTTATGTGAGGAAAAAAATAGTACATAGAAACAAACTTGTGCATGCCATTTTTTGTTTCTTTAGCTAGAGATTATATATTGATGGCTAAAAGTACACGACTATTAAATTAAGTTTCCAACTTTCCTTCAACATACTAATGCTTCTAAGTGGATGCGAAAAAATACAACTCCCAGCACAAAGAACACTTACTCGTGGCTTGAAATCGTTAATCGGTAATCGTCAAGTTTAAGTTAATGAGAAAAATTCAAATGTGATGGAGCAGTTGAGATCAACCTTTGAACAAAATCAGTCCAAACCTGAAAAAGTAAATGTACTAATTATATGAAATGGAATCCAAATACTAAAATAAAAATTTAAACCAAATCTACACGTAAAAGTAAACATCAGTTGATTTAACCCTAATATATAGTTTTAACTAATATCACACTACATTGTTTGATTTCTTAACAAAAACAATGAATACATCTAAATATTGATCCAGAATCAAGAACCATTCTTAAAGATGTTGAACATTGTTTACAAATTAAAGGCGCTTGGCAACTAATTTGATTGCAAATTGAAGCACAATCACCTTCATTAATCGTCATTTTTGTTATACTTGATTCCCAGTTAATCAGCACTCGTGAATGTATATAAATACTCAAACAATCACACACAAACAGAATTGAAGCTCAATGATTGTGTAATGATGAAGAGAAGACAAAGAGAATAATATTGAATAATGTGCGGCAGCTGAGAGAATAAATGTGTCCGTGTAATATTAAATTGTCAACCACACTTTACACGAAACCCTAGGCCTCTATATACGTAGGAAACTAAACTAGAAATAAATTACAAGATAAATTAACTAGAAATATTTATTACAAAATAAATCCACAAGATCGAAATTAAATATCTAACAATCTCCCCCTTTTCGATCATTGTGGCGGAACTCTTGCATGATTTGTTGTTTATCGGAGGCCAAGGATGACGTCGAATCGTCTT
Organism: Centrapalus pauciflorus; assembly: GCA_020465985.1. Lineage (NCBI taxonomy): Eukaryota > Viridiplantae > Streptophyta > Magnoliopsida > Asterales > Asteraceae > Centrapalus > Centrapalus pauciflorus. The sequence continues at coordinate 424,913 of JAANYP010005932.1, forward strand.
GTCACTTGCCTGATATGTAGCCTTTCGTTCAGATATTCAATGCCGCTGAGGATGTCTTGTATCTCCTTTGAGCGTCTGAGTTCTGGATTTGTCTGAGCATCAAATTCTTCGATTCTTTTTGTAAGTTCGGCTCTGACTAATCTGATAGTTCCATCGGAGTAACAAGGGAGGTCCTCGAAGCGCATGAAACATTTCTGTCCTTTTTGGTTCACAAAAATAGCTCCTGGCTGTCCTCTTAGCACAACTTTATACGTAGGATGATGATCTAACAGGAAGCTGTCTTGCTCAGGGGCTCTTAAACTGACTTTTACCAGCGCGCTCTCAATTGCCATTTGGAAGTCTCTTAAGCACATGATAATCGAGCGGCGGTTCATACTTCGAGTGAGAGCGGCTACAACGGTCATGTGAGATAGATGTTTTTTGATTCGGTGTTTCAAATTCTCGTGCAAAAACTCAACGTCGTCCAAATTTACATAGTCAAGATCATTCTCATAAAACTCCTCTACAGTTCCATCTTCTCTTTCCACCTGAAAAGCAGGATAAAACACTCTAGCTCTTTTGCACATCGTGATGGTGAGAAGCTTTTTAATTTTCGACCTTGACCAGCTATTGTCCTTTGACCTCTTCTCCCTGAGCGTCAATTGATTATACTCGTCCTATTCAGCTTTCGAAACATTGGTAAGTTTCATCAGTAAGCGCCTGCTGAACGGCCCATGTTTCTTCCTGAAAACCATCTTAAATCTTTCTTCCAAGAATGGATTCTGGAACTGCTCGATTGGAAACTTGTGCAAAAATTCCTTTAGGCCTTGAACGGGGGGATCTTCTATTTCAGCTTTATGTGCTTCAAGTTGTTTGAAAATCTTCCCCCTTCGTTCTTGATGGAGCTCTTCTTTCAGTTTCTCTGGTAGAGAGTGTACCCCACCTTTTGTATACCAACTTACCCAGTATAGGTCACTGTCGTCGTGGATACCAGGCTCATCAGGTGTCTCATCAAAACAGTGTACAAGCTTAGGTCCTGAGGGCTCTAGTTCCTGGGTTTGAGGTTGGGGTACAGATTGGACTTGGGGAGGACTTTGGATTCTGGGAGAGCTTTGGATTAACGGGGATTCTTTGAGAGTGGAGGGAGATTGACTTGAAGATAGAATCTCTTTTTGTGGTACACGGGGCGTGGAGTTTAGAAATTCAAAGGATGAGGATGATTTTTGTGGTGACTCGGGCTCAGGCTTTGGAGTAAGTAAGGGATAGTCGTCATCAATATCAGAGTCTGAATCAGACACCAATATGCTTTCGACTTTTTCATGAACAGGTTCATACTCGACCATTGCTGACATGGGATCCAATGGAGCTGGACCTTCAACCAACGGCTCGTCTTCTAGCATTTTCCTGAGCCCCAAACCTCTGTTCCCCCCCCGACCCCTGAAAATCTGTTCCTTGAGATTCAGCTCCCCCTACAATCATCATCGGGTCCTCAGACTGAATTTTTCGGCGTTTTCCCCCCCTCATGGCGATCAGGGTCGTCCTGATCGTCATGCTTTCTTTTCTGGGATTCGGCTTGAGGATGACATTGTAGCTCTATTAAAGAAAACTCAAGACGGTCCATTCGGGAGTTGAGCTGCTCCTGGACTTGAAGAATTAGTCGTGTCAGCGCATCTATCTTGTCTGAAAGATCCAAAAGCTGTGGTGAAGGCAGATCCTCAGAAGCGACACCCTTACCCTTAATAAATGAGAGAAGGGCGGCATGTCTTTCTTCAGCAGCCTCCTTCTGGGCGTCCAGCTCAGCCCGAGTGACAACTCCAGCAACACGTAAAGCTGATGTTAGCATCTCTAGATTAATCTCGGGATGGCCTGAAGTTGACGGCATTGATGATGCCACGATGGCAGCTTGTTCAGAATCCGCCGCCTCTGCTTCCTCACCTACAACTCCCTCTCTTTCATGAACAATCTCCCGCTCACCCATACCCAATGTTTGTTGTACTTCCACCTCATCTCCCTCAGACTCACTCACTCGAGCCTCACCTTCGGATTGGGTAGGGTCAGCCGGTTCTGACTGAGCCTCATCCGGATAGAATTCCCTGACATAATCTCTAACCCGTTCTGTTTGCACTTCTCTCTGTAGCAGAGACAGTGGAATTGGCATTACCGGAACTGTAGGAGTCCCTTTTAGAAGGTTCAGCTTTTGAATTGTAGTTGTCATGTACACATCCGCCTCGGGTCTCTCATGGATATCATCGTCATTATCCATGGCGTATTGAATGATCAGCTGAAGAGGTATGTATTTGCGACCTCGCTTTGTTCCTCTCTCCAGATTGACTCGTTTTATTTCTTTAAATAGAAAGGCAGCATAATCGTAGTGACGATCATATGCGAACGCTGCAAACATTGCAAGTACTTGAATTGATGCTGAGTCATGGCCAGCATGTTTTGCGGTGAAAAACTTGTTTATGATGTCGAATAGAATCCTCCAATGTGCTTGAAGGTTCTTTGTGCGGAAATCTGATGGCTTTGTCAGAGGGCCATCATATCCTAGAGACTTGATCTCTTCCAAGGTTTCTAGAAGAGAAGGGATTGGGGCAAAGTGAAGTCGGGATACGGAATAGGCTTCGGCTGGGAGGCGTAGAATGTGGCGGATGGCAGCGGTTGTGATCTTGACTGGAACACAGTCAATCGTAGAGGTGAAGTATGGTTCGGCATCAGATACAAACTTGAGGTGATGCCAGAACTGTTGAAGGTATATTTAGGGTACGGAGATGGCGGTGGATAGTAAGTAGTATAGTGGGTGGTTTTTGAGAATATCGAATGCAATATGTTCGGCTTCACGGCGGAGAGTGGATACGTCGAGTTGCCAGTTATGGGCAAAGAACTCGACAAACTGGGATTGGGGTAGGATGGATTCTTCTGGGAGTTGGGCGTTGTTATTAGGGATTGGTGAATGGGGCATGGTTAAAACAACAGCTGGTTCTATGAGTCTTGTAAAAATGCATCAGAGTTAGAATAGAAGACTTAAGAGCATATGGCATTGATACTAAGTCTAGGATAAGTGTGAAATAGAAATTGTCTGTTCTGTTTAAAGCATCGGGTCTTTATTAGTAGAATGGGAATTCTACTGATTAAAGTCCAAAGTCAATCGTTAAGAGACCAATGTTAGAACAGACATTTTCACTCAAACACTGATCCTAACTCTAAATCAACGGCGCAAAGGACTGGAAATATTTTTGGATTTTTGATTTTGAATGAAAATGCAAAAATGGGAAAATTTTAAAAAATGCTAAGTGATGAATTTCGGATGAGCCGAATTTCGGATGTACAGTGGTCCGAATTCGGTTCTGTCCGAAATCCGGATGATAATGCATGGAAATGTAATGAAGAGGTCTGAATTCGGATGAAATCAGAATTCGGATGGGTCCGAAATCGTGATAGATCCGAATTCGGATGCACAGTGAATGATAAAGGAAACTTAGAAAAAATAATTAAAAATTTTGAACAATGAGGATGAGGACCGAATTCGGATACACAGTGGTCCGAATTCGGATGAACAGTTGTCTGAATTCGGATGCACAGTGGTCCGAATTCGGTCGAAACAGTTGAACTTTTTGAAAGTTTTCTAAGTATTTTCATCCGAATTCGGGGACACGTCCGAATTCGGACGGACCGAATTCGACACTTAGACAAAAAGCAGTAGTTAATGTTCATGCATACATGCAACGTGAACAATTCAAAAGTTTAAAAAATGCACGAAAATGCAGATTCTAGTCTAAAAACATGCAATGAACATTTTACGTAACTACACTATGTTAAAAATAACAGATTATATGTCCTAAAATGAGCAAAAACCGAACCTACAAAGCTTTAAAAAATTGAAAATCAAACACACTAAACAACAAAGTAAAAACTGAAATAAAGTTAAAAGACGGTTACCTGATGGTGCCGAAGTCAGAAAATGCAATAAATTTGAAGGAAATCGGTAGCTTGATGAGGTTGAATGAGCAACAATGGAGAAAAAAACGGTGGTCGTCGACGGTTGGGAGGGAAGAAGAAGGTAAAAGAAACATAGAGAAGAAGGAAGTGTGGGTTTGACCTTTGACCCGCCTATTTAAGTGAAGGGCGGGTCGGGTCGGTAAAGAAAGGTCCGCGCCCAAAAATGTACATGGGCCAACCGGTTTTTATAAAAAAAAAAATTTTGGGCCTTAACCAAGAAATAAATAAAACAAATTTTAAGAAAGAAAATTGAGCCCAACTTAACAAAATCTTTTTGTATTTTTCTTTGAAAAAAAATAAAAATTAATTGTAGAATAAAAAATGTTTTTTGAGTTTTTCTTTATAAATGAAGTTAAGACAAAGGTAAAATTAAATATTTTTGACTTTTTGATGTATTTAAAACAAATAAAATCTTTTTGTAATTTTCTGACATATTATATTAAACTTAAGATTTAAAAAATTAAACAACCTTTAAAATTATAGAGAAGTTAAAAACAAAATAAATATATATATATATATATATATATATATATATATATATATATATATATATATATATATATATAAACGAACATCCTAATTATACTCCCCCTCAGATAAACGCCTAACCTTTTCTTTTCTTTTTCTGATCAATTCCTTGGACCCTGTCAACCTTAAAGATACAGACAAACCTGAATAATTTTGCGTCCCACTCGTTGATAAACAATTCATATAGCAATTTGTCAGGATCATTAATTATTAAAGATGTACATAGATAAGGAAATATTGAAATTTAATTTTTCGACACCCCCCTTAAATTTTAAATAACAAATATTTTCTAAAATAAAAGAATTTCAAACATGAAAGTTTGAAATAGAATTATTTTAGTCAATGTCTGATATTTAACTAGATGGTGGATTCAACATGCCGATATGTGATACTAAAAAACTGAAAACGAGGTTTGTCTAAAGCTTTAGTAAAAATATCTGCAAGTTGATATTTCATGCCTACAAATATAACTCAATTGTTCCCTATTCTACATGATCTTTATTAACATAATACCTGATATCTATGTGTTTTGTCCGTGAGTGCTGCACGGGATTGCAAGAGATAGAAATCGCACTTCGAGAATCACAGTAAATTGGGATGTTGGTGAGCGAGAATCCATAATCACGTAATTGTGTTCTCATCCACAACACTTGAGAGCAACAGCTTGCAACTGCTACATACTCAGCTTCAGCTGTGAATGTTGAAACACAATTCTGCTTTTTGGAGGACCAACTCACCCGTCTGTCTCCCAAGAACTGTATTCCACCTGATGTGCTTTTCCTGTCAACTCTACAACCTGCAAAATCAGCATCTGAAAAGGCAGTAAGATCAAAATCGGTTCCCTTTGGATATCAGAGACCAAGATCAGTGTACCATTAAGATAACGAAAAATGCGTTTTACCGCAGTTAGGTGTGATTCGTTTGGGTCGGCCTGAAAACGAGCGTAAAGACATGTTGAAAACATTATATCAGGTCTACTAGCAGTCAGATACAGTAAGGATCCTATCATCCCTCTGTAAGTTGTAGTATCGATACTTTTCCCAGAAGGATCAGTGTCTAACTTACAGTTGGAAGCCATGGGAGTTGCGATACTCGTGCAAGAGTCTAACTTATACTTCTTGAGAATGTCAAGAGTATACCTCGACTGGTTCATAAAATTCCCATTTTCAAGTTGTTTGACTTGTAATCCGAGGAAAAAATTCATTTCCCCCATCATACTCATCTCGAACCTGGACTCCATTAGAGATGAAAAATCCTTACAGAAATTACTGTCAATAGATCCAAATATAATGTCGTCGACATATATTTGAACTAGCATTATGTGCGGGCCTTCCCTTTTTGTGAACAGTGTTGTGTCCACCACACCTTTGCTGAAACCAACGGAGATAAGAAAGTTAGAGAGACTGTCATACCATGCGCGAGGTGCTTGTTTCAAACCATAAAAGGCTTTGTCTAGCACATAAACATGGTTTAGGTTTATGTGCATCAACAAATCCTTGTGGTTGTTCAACGTACACCTCTTCATTAAGTTCACCATTAAGAAATGTTGTCTTTACGTCCATCTGGTACACTTTGAAGTCTTTGTGTGCGCGTACGCCAATAAGATTCTGATAGCTTCAATTCGTGCAACTGGAGCGAAGGTCTAGTCATAATTTATCCCTTCTTATTGTCGGTAGCCTTTGGCGACAAGTCTCGCTTTGTTTCTTATCACGATGCCGTTTTCGTCTCATTTGTTCTTGTAGATTTACTTCATTCTGATAATTGTTCGGTCTTTGGGCTTGGGAACTAACCGCCATACTCGGAGCTGTTCAAACTGGTTGAGCTCTTCTTGCATTGCAACAATCCAGTCTGGATCTTTTAAGGCTTCATCCACACGAGCTGGCTCTATCATACTAAGGAATGACACAAAGAGACATTCATTAGCAGACGCCCTTCGGGTTTGGACACCGGTTGAGACATCACCAATGATTTGATCGATTGGGTGACTTCAGGTCCATTTTGTCTTGTGTGGAAGGGGTGAACGAGATGGAATCTCAGTGGTGAGAGTGGTAATGGAGGATGATTCATGGTCAATGGTTTCTAGTGAAGGTACCACTGGTTCCGGTTCGGGTTCAATGTGTTCAGGTGAAGGAAGGATGTTTGGCATGATGTGCGAGGGTATTTCTGGTGTAGATTCAACTGCAGATGTATCAGTGGATGAAGTTGATGGATGTGGGTATGAAGTGGATGAAGATGGATCAAATAGAATATCTGGTGCAGTTGAATTGTTGGACGTGTTACCTATAGTAGAAGAAACATTAGAAACATTAGAATTAGGACCGAAGAATTCTATATAAAAAGGATCAAATAAATTAACTAAATCAATTGTTGGGTACAAATTTATATAGAGTTGTAATCAATTTTATTGTAAAAGTTCAGGGGTTGTTTGTGTAAATACTCAATACTTTGTATTGTGTATAAATAGGAGTGTATGTGTACTGTTATAAGGGGATGGAGGAATATACATACACAGATCTGATTGATAGAGAAAAAGTGTTGTGCAAGTCACCAAGAACATCAATGTAATATTCTCTCATCTCAATCTAAGCATTCGATTTTATGTGTTGATAATAATTGTTCATATGAATTGTGTTTAATGTTGTATGAATTGCATGAAATCTGATTTCACAATTGGTATCAAAGCTTAATATGGCTGAATTTGAGTGAATTTTTAATCTGAAATCGTTTTTTTAAGAACACTGTTATATTCATTTTTTTTGAAAATTCGAAAATCAATTGAGGATTTTGATTCTGTGGATGAAATGATCTGATATTTGGATCGAAGGTGCGAATTTTAAAGACAAAATCAATGATATAAGTATCAAATTTTAATTCCAAACACACGGAACTTAATTGAGAATTTTCAGATTTTTTGAAAAAGTGTGTGTTCTTGAGGTTTTTGGTCGATTTTTGATTTTTAATCGAGAATTAGCCAAAGTGATTTCACAAAAGTTGTTTCTGCTATTAAAACGAACCTTCGAAATCAATTTGAGGTCATTTCATGGATTTTTGTTGAAAAAGTTTGGATCTGATCTTGTTTTTGTTGAAAAATGATAAAACTCGGGCATAACTAAATTCATAGTGTCATTCGAGTTTTATAAAGAAGGAGTAAATCGAGGAACTTTATATTCTATTCAAGTTTCATGCTTTATTATCCGAGTTATCGAGTTTTATGCTTCATTAATCGAGTTTTATGCTTCAATAATCGAGTTTCAAGCTTCATTAATCGAGTTTCAAGCTTCATCATTCGAGTTTCATCAAGCTTATTCGAGTTTCATTCTTCTTCAATCGAGTTTGATAGTGTTTCAATCGAGTTTCATTACTCTTCATTCGAGTTGAGTCCTTATTCATTCGAGTTTCATCATACTATTGACTATTTGACCTTAACTGCTTAAATTGGTCATAACTTTTGACTGGAACATCGTTAGAAGGCCTACCATACGTCAAATCGAAGCTTGAACAGAGATCTACGATTTCTAGAATAGGCAAAGCCGGTTCGGTAAATTTCGAGGCCTAAATCCACTCCAGAAAAAAGTTACGGGCATTTTTCTGCAGAAAATCTTAAATTTCAACGTCAAAAAGTCAGTTCAGAGCTGATTTTTCACAAGTTATCATTTACTGAAATAGTTTTTCAAAGTCTTATCAGAATTCACTCAGTTTTTTCATAATAGATCTTGTAAGATTCAATTTCAGGCAATTCATAATGGAATTTGAACAATTGTCAAAGTCTGAGCTGATTGCCAAACTTACTGAATCTGAAAAGATTCGTAAGAACAATTACGACATTCTCGTTCGGTTAAATACTGATAAACATTTGGCGTTACGTGACGTACAAATACTAAATGAAGAAATTCAAAGCTTAAAAGAAAAACAAAACTCTGAGAGTTGTGTTCATCAATTGAAAATATCTGAATTACTTAAAGAACTTGATGAGCTGAAACAAGAAAATTTTCAGAATGCAACTCAACTGAAATATCTTTTGCCTGAAAGATCTGATCTTTACAAGAAAGTTAAGGATCTTGAAAATACACTTTCTAAGACAAAAAAAACTGATCAGAATTGTATTTTAAACAAAAATGAAGAAATTTTTGCTTTTCAACAAGAGTTGTCTTTAACTAAAGATTTGATTGAGAAGGAAAGACATGAGTTCTTACTTAAATAACAAGATTTTAAATCAAAATCTGAATTGTTTGAAGATGAAAAACAAATGTTCTTAATCAAAGAACAATCTTTTAAATCTGATTACCAATCATTTGATCATGACAGAAATTCAAATTTAGTTATTATCAAAAGTTTGGAAGATCAGATACTTCATCTTATCAGCTGAGTCAAAGGTTAAGACCCCTTCTTCGGTGTGTTTAAAATCCAATGTTGATCTCTCTGGTTTGTCTTCTGAAAGTGAAGTGAATCTAACTAACTCTGCTAAGTTTGATTCATATTCAGATTTGAAACTTAAGTATCTTCTTAAGATACATAAAGGCAAAGACAAAATCTTTGAACAACTTCCGGTCAATATTTACACTGGTGAATCTTCGAAGTCAAATTTTTCTAAAGTTTCTGAAAATATTAGTCATTCTAATCAGAATACATTTTCACAGAAAAATACCAAGTATTATCAGAAACAGGCAAGAACCGGACAGTTTTTCAAAAAGAAGAGTTCACAAAAGTCTGATCATTCAAATTCAAGTTTCTTTAGAATTTCAGATATTCAATTTTCTCATACTCAAAGAAATTTGTTTTCTGCTTTTGAAAGAGAAGCTGATAGTTATGACTTGCAATGGGTACCTAAACCCAAGAACAAGTGGGTACCAAAACCCGTTTTGAAATGGGTACCCAAGAGCGCAAACAAGTCTGGATCCAAATCTGTTTGGATACCAAAGACATCTTAAATTTTGCAGGTTATAGGTTTCTTATCATTTCAGATAAGGACCCGTTCTTCAATTCAATAGACTCTTGATTACTTCAGTTCAAGACCCGTGCTTAAACTCAAAATTGGTTTCTAGTTAATTCAGACTAGAACCCGGACTTTAATGAACCAGAGACAAAGGCTTTCAGTTACATCAGACTGAAACCCGAGCTTCCGCAACATATGGCTTCTAATCATTTTAGATTAGAACCCGAGTCTGAGAGACAAATCTTACTGGAATTCCTGCCCTGAATTCAACTCAGAAGCTGAAATTGACAAGAGGGAGTTTTATTTTTATAATTTTTTGCTCCTGATTTCATTTCTATGAGTTGACTAACTGTGTGTGCTTATTTCCAGGGGGAGTTTCAGACGCACTTTGACGATGACATTTTTCAAAACTGTGTGTGATTTTTCACGAAAATATTTGATACACACATAAAAAGAGTTTTTGAGCTGAAAAGCAAAATATTTTAATTTTTTTTTTCTGATTCTCTGAATCTCTCATTGAGATTAATTGATCTAATCTCTTTGATGTTCATTATTTCATTTCTTCTGAGATTCTCTTTGTTACAATGCTTCCAATTTATAATGGATTCTCTTTGTTATCTCCCAAGTGCTAATTCTTTCAAGAAAATCTGGTTCTTTTCATTTCATATATCAAATTTTCTATTTTATTATGATATCTCCCATATTCTTTGAATATAATATCTCCGATATCCCTTGAGCTTCAAAGCTGCAAATCTTTCTGCTGACTTCGATTATGCACCAATCTGAGTGATAGGCATACATTTCGCTTCTATGGTCTAACCAGAACCGGAAGACCTACCCAAGGAGCAAACCATCTATAGTTTGTGTGGGTGAGGGTTCTTTAGGATTATTAGTTGAGAAGTGTCAGTTATCACGGGATACTGACAGGGTCGAGCAGAGGTAAAATGTAAATAAAAGGGATATTAAAAGGAGATGGTGGTGCATCAGATCATGCTTTTCTTATAAAGCTGACTGAATTTAATTCTGAAAAGTGAGCCGGAGGGAGCTAGGTTGAAAAATGCTGAGAGCTGAGAGTTGAGAAAGGATTTGAAGAAAAGATAATCCTATCCTACACTGTGTCTGCTGGGTAAACCACATAATCTATCAAGCCCTAGGTGACTTGATATTGAAAAAGACGTCATGGACCCAGTGACGCATGCACTTAACCCAACCAACTACTCAGTTATTTCTCAAAAGATTTCTGTTTCAATAATCACAGAGATATAGCACATTTCTATCGATATATCATTTGGATATTATTGATATTGAAACAAGGAAGACAGTTGCTCCGGTCTCCAATTTCATTTGATGCACATTGAGTCTAGAGCTGATTATATACACTTTTAGGACACATCGAGTCTAACAATCTGCGTGACTATAAACTGCTAATCCAAAGTGACTAAACTGGAACAAATATGAGTGATTCTTTCATGATAAAGGATTTCACGATGACTATTTGGAAATCCTACCAGTGTTAACATCACGCCAGCGCTGAAAGTAGGTCACATAGATTTTGTCTATTGTGCAAACAGGAATCCTATGTGGACCTGGACTTGTTTTCTCACAAAATGAATGTGTTTCATTTTCCCCAAAGTTGTAAAGCTTTGTTTTTGTTCTAAAAAGATATAATATCAATTCGAGGGGGAGTGAACTTTTTGAGGGGGTGAGATAAATCTGTTTTGTATAGAAGGAGAGATATCAGTTTAAGGGGGAGAAAATCAATTTGTAATAATTTCTGAGTTGTAATTGTTGTTGTATTTCTTCTACTGTAATTTCATTGAATTAATGTTTCTGAAGTTTTTGCACGATGTTCATAATTTTTTGTGATCATTATGAGGGGGAGAAAAGCTGAATTTCAGAAACAACGGTTGAGTAGTTTGAAATCAACTGAAGGCAATGCTACATCATCTCAAGACAATTGATCAAGGAAGAGATTTAAAAGCTATTCATGATCCAAGGGGGAGTGTGTTTACAAGAAAAGAGAAGATCAGAATAGAAGAGATGTGAAGATCAGAGTGAGACAATAAAGAAGAAGATTCAGAGATCGAAGAGAAGGTGCAAGAAAAGTTTCAAGAAAGAATGTTCAAGTTCCCTGCAATGTACTTTAACTTGAAAATTGATTTCATCTCTAAGGGGCAGATTGTTGGGTACAAATTTATATAGAGTTGTAATCAATTTTATTGTAAAAGTTCAGGGGTTGTTTGTGTAAATACTCAATACTTTGTATTGTGTATAAATAGGAGTGTATGTGTACTGTTATAAGGGGATGGAGGAATATACATACACAGATCTGATTGATAGAGAAAAAGTGTTGTGCAAGTCACCAAGAACATCAATGTAATATTCTCTCATCTCAATCTAAGCATTCGATTTTATGTGTTGATAATAATTGTTCATATGAATTGTGTTTAATGTTGTATGAATTGCATGAAATCTGATTTCACAGAATGTGAAAAAGAAGTAGATTGAAAAGAAGAGTCTCCAGGCATTGGTGTAATGCGTGGTCCTGAATGATCAACTTCGGGTTCCAGTTCAGCCAATTCATCAAATGTGACATGCACACTTTCATTGACTATCCTGGTTCGAGTGTTGAATGCACGATATGCCTTCGAGTTGGATGAGTATCCAATGAAGATCGCTTCATCCGCTTTCTTATTGAATTTCTCGAGGTTGTCTTTGTCATTAAGCACATAGCACCTGCAACCAAATACACGTAAGTACTTGATAAAAGGTACTTTATTCAAGAAGAGTTGATATGAAGTTTTATTGAAACGCTTATGGATTATGGAGCAATTCTGCGTGTAGCAAGCTGTTGACACGGCTTCGGCCCACAAGAACGGAGGTAGCTTTGAGTAAGTTAGCATTGTACGTGCAGCTTCCACTAAGGTACGGTTACGCTTTCTACGACTCCATTTTATTGAGGTGTTCTAGCAGCAGAATATTGATGTTGAATACCTTTGGATCGAAGGAAGCCCTCTACTACCAAATTCTTGAATTTCGTGCCGTTGTCAGATCGGATTGATTGAATGGACAGTTGTTGTTGGGTTTTGACACTCTTTATAAAATCGATGATTTCTTGAGCTGTCTCATCCTTGGATCGCAAGAATTTAACCCAGGTATATCGTAAGTAATCGTCAACGATAACCAACACATATTGCTTTCCATTTATGCTTTGGGTCCTCATTGGTCCGCATAAGTCCATATGTAGTAACTCCAACCCTCTCTTCAATGATGGTTCGGGTTTTGGTTTGTGAGAGGATCTTTTCATCTTGCCCTTCTCACATGCTCCACACAGATGGTTCTTTTCATATCTCAGTTCTGGGAGTCCTTTCACCAGTTGTTTAGCAGCCAGCTTGTTGATGTTTTCAAAGTTTAAGTGATATAGCCTACGATGCCACAACCAAGAGTATTTTGACGAGGCTTGACAGGATCTATAACTTATGAAAATTATGAATAACCAAGATTAACTGATTTGAATTTATCAGAGTATAAATCAATAATCTTGCTTTGAATCAAAGTTTAATTAAGAAGTTTGCGGAATAACACTTAATTATTTTGACAAAAACTTTCAGAATCAATAATAGCATAAAACATAAGAAGTAATCAAGACTGTTTGTATTGCTGAATTCACTGATTACAATCACCTCTAATCTGTTTTGATTAGACGAAGAACACAAACTGTTCTTAGGGTTTTACAACCTTAGAGGCTTAAGAAAACTTGAACAATAAAGCAATTACAGACTCAAAATATGCAGAAAACTCTTATTCTATGCGTATATCTTCTATACAATCTTCTGTCTATTTATATTGCTTTATGGACGTGTTTCCTTGAAGGACTATGACTTCTCTGATAGTAGATATGCTGGAATCTTCTTGTAGATATCTTCCCTGAAAATCAGCACATTCTGTTTATGAAACTGTTGAGCAGCTTGAATGACTTGGTAGCATGAACTGAGCAGCTTGAGTTATTTTGCTCTGGCAGCTTGAACTTTTATACTGGCAGCTCGAGTTTCTTCAACTAGCAGCATGAACTTTGTACTTACACAGAAATTCTACTAACAGTATGAGAAGTCTAACTAACAGCTTGAGTATACTTAAACTATTTCCCAACAATCTCCCCCTAACTTAAATTCTTTATACAAGACTTTAAGTTCTATACAAATAAGGAAATGAAAAAGTAAACTGTTATTTACAAACCAAGGCTTTCAAAAACTTACAATTGTGCAAGCTTCTGATCTATAGCCTTCAAAAATTCTCTCTTCATCTCTTCTTTATCACAAGATATCCTAACTGATTTTATTTGAAGCAGCATATCTTTTGAAAAATTATAAAACTCGAGATTGAAGAAAATACCAAATCCATCTTTGAATTGAATTCTGTAGGTTCTGGATTTGACAAAAATATGTACTTCCTTGATCTGCTTCCCTTTCTTCTCAGCATCTTCCACTTCTTTTCTTGCAAATTCAGCATCAGCAACTGAACTTAGATCTCTGATGAGTTGTTTTACTTGTGGAAGATCAGATCTGACTTGAGAAACAGACCCTATGTGGTACATCTTTATTAGTTCATCCCTGGTCAGCTTATGGACCATCTGCCAGAATGTATCATACTCCTCTTCTGGTCCAGATTCTCTCCTTATCACAAACTTGACCCTTATATTTCTTTCATCCAGAGACCTGGCAAACCAGTAGTTGATTTCTGGCTTTGTGAAGTCATGTTGATCAATCAACTTTTCTATTTCCATAGCTTTTTGCAAATGGTGCTGAAAGATCACCCTCTTAACAGATGATGGAACAGAAACAGTAGGTTGATCAGTGGGAGCAGGTGCACTGGCAGCTTCAGTTTGGACTGGTTTTGTTGATGGTTGGACTGATTGGGACGGTTGAACTTTTGGTACTGGCTGAACTACTGAAGAGACTCTTGTTTTCTTTCTTTTCTCCATTTCTTTATCATGTATTTCCTGCAGCCTTTCAGTACTCATGGACTGAGCAATTTTCTTTGGAATGTCTGCTGCAACGGCAAAATTGATCAAGAATCTTCTATTTTCAGCCTTGGTATGCCCAGTTGGCATCTTCCTCTTCCTTTCACCTTGCTTGATCACAAACCCTCTTAGGTAATCTCCAAAGGTTTCATCATCTTGCATTGGGGCATGGGTTTGCTGGTCTAAGGCCTGATCTTGTTCTTCTGCTAATTTTCTGGCAATCTCAGCATCAAAGGCAATCTGGGCTTTTCTGGAAAAAAACTTGTGCTTTGGAGACTCAATGAGAATACCCTTGCCCTTATCTTTTGTAGCAGAAGATGTAGCTTGGACTGAACTGGATGGAGCTTGAATACCTTCTCTTATAACAACTCCAGTTGCTCTTGTAGAAGCAGCTTGAGTTTCTAGGCTAACAGCTTGAGAAGCTGTTGGGACTGCTAGCCTAGAAGATGGAGCTGTTGATGCTGCTTGGACTGTTGGTGTTGGAGCTGCTTGGACTGGTTCAGGAACTTCCTGATTCTCCCCCTTTTTGGAAGCATTGGTTTGGTCAGAAGGACCTACAACCTTTGCCACATGGGTTTGAATCAACTGCTCTAGTTTGATGAGCTTATTTCCACAAAGAGTAAACCCTTTGTGTAGATTAGCCAGTTTCTGATTGTGAGCAGCTTCTGCCTGTTTGAGTGCATGAATTTGTGCCCCCTGTGCAGCAATGATGGACATTTGGTATTCCAACATTGTTACAACAGGTTTCAGCTTTGGATCCGTTAAGAGCATCAGTTGCAGACTAGTCTCAAGATCAGATAACACCAGGGGTGTTTGTGGTCTATCACTGACATTAACACCAGAAGTAGGAACCTCTGGGCCCCTCTTTTCTTGGTACTGGGGACTTCCAGCTCGTGTTTGCACACTTGCTGTTGCCATGGGTGTGGTCTTAGAGATGTTGGCCCTGTCCTGTGCCTCTTGTGCAGAGACATCAGTAGTGCCAGCCACAGAACCCATATGAACAGTCTCAGAAGAGATGTTCACCTCCTGATTGAGGTTGGGAGTGTCCTCAATTGGTTCCCTTTGGATATTCTGTGCAGAAGGATCCTCCTGCACAGGGATATATGGCTCTTTTCTAAGGGAGGAGGAGGAAGGAGCTCCTCGTCCCCTTTTCCTTTTATATAAGTATTGTAGTGGGCGTGTGGGCTGTACAAAAGGATCAGTGGGAATATCTGTATCATGAGGAGTGGGTTGGGGTCCTGGGGTTGAAGCAGAAATGTTAGGCTGTGTCTGCTCAGGCCCCTCTCCTCTGTTTCTTGTGATGATGTTCATCATTGCAGAGGGCAATGGAGCATCAATGCTAACAAAATTGGCACTTGGCTTTATCAGCCTTTTGATTGAAGATAGTGAGTGCCTATGGGAAACATATATCCTCTTATGTAAATTTGAAGCAGTGCAGGTGTGTGCAATTATTTTTGCCAAAAATCGAGGATAAATCAAAAATTTCCCATGCTTCAAGGAATGATGCCTTAACATTCCTTGAAAGATCATATTTGAAAAATTAAACTGTTGGCCAGTAGAAAAGCACACTAAGGCAGTGGCAATATTTGAAGAAAATTCGGACCAACCAGTTCTTTTGGGGCTTAAACATTGCTGAATAATATGCACAAGGTATTTCCATTTAGGAGAAAAATGTGCTTTCAAGAAAGTAAAAGAATCAGCAGGACCCCTATATCCAATATTTTGAAGACCAAAGTGTAAAGCAGTGAGAGATAGGTCTTTTATACCTGTGGCATCTTGAAGATGCAGATGATGTCTGATGGACTCCTCGGTGATATTGATGGTAGTACCATCGATTTTGGAAGTCAGGGTAGGCACTCCATTGATGGTTTGAACATAGGCATGATTCCAGAATTGCTCAATATGAGATATGTATATAGTGGGGTCAATATTGAGTGCATAGTGTATATGGGAGTGCCTGAGGAAGTCCATCATTTCATGGAACGGTTCAAGGTCAGTGTGTTTCAGGGTGTATGGGAGGCAATTGTGCTCTTTTACGAACTCCATTGGTCAAGAAACGACGGTTTGGGGTTTAGGGTTTGAAAAGAATGTGTGTATCGTTCAGAGAGAAAGCAGAAGGCCGTGGAAGAAGAATATGTAACTGGTAGTTACAACTGAACGAAACTGGGACCTTTAAAGGTTTCGAAAAGGGTAGGTCCCGCGCACACATTTGGGAAATTACCTAAATACCCTGCACACTTTGACAGATCAAGTGAAAATAACTAGCAGTCCGAGAAAATGAACTAGCAGCATGAGAAAAGACTCATGCTGTTAGTGTAAAATTGTGCAGATTTTCAATGGAACAGTGTCTCCCCCTTAAATTAGCATATTGAGTTGATAATAATAAAAATCAATTAATCCATGTTTACCATACCAATGTTTGATATTAGGAAAGTGAACCTTCCTACATCAAAAGGTTTTGTAAATAGATCAGCTAGCTGATCATCAGTATGTATTTTGGTAACTTGGATTAACTTCTTTTCATTACAATCTCTGATGAAGTGAAATCTGATTTCTATATGCTTGGTTTTTTGGAATTTCACTGGGTTTTGCACAATGCTAATGGCACTTGAATTGTCAATATAAATAGGAGTGGATAAGAAATTCATACCATAGTCTCTTAGCTGATTTTGAATCCACATTACCTGGGAGCAGCAGCTTGCAGCTGCTACGTATTCTGCTTCAGTGGATGATGTGGAGACAGTTGTTTGTTTCTTGCATTGCCAAGAGACCAGTCTTGCTCCCAAGTATTGACATCCACCAGTTGTGGATTTTCTGTCAATGTTGCAACCACCATAGTCACTGTCAGAATATGCAGTTAGTTCAAAAGGAGAGTCTTTGGGATACCAGAGGCCTAAATGTGGTTGGCCTTTAAGGTATCTGAAAATTCTCTTAACAGCAACCAAGTGAGAATCCTTTGGTGAACATTGAAACCTCCTTTTGAGTTGCCTCCAAACGCAACAAAACCACCATCAAATCCTTTGAAATTCGACAAGCATTCAGAATTGCCTGTCATGTGCCTAGAGCATCCACTGTCCAGATGCCATCTTGTCCTATGAGGAGACCTGTGGTTGCCCTGCACAAATAACAGCTTAGTTAGTAGTGGAGTAAACCCAAACCAAATTGGTTTTGGGTTGACCTTGTACATTGACATAACTAAAAACTGTTTTTGACTTCTTGTATTTGGTGAGATCTACTGATGGAGTCTTTGGAGAGTATTTAGTGATGATATGAGGTATCCAATTATTTTGATCATCTTTTCTTTTGACAGTCTCAGATGATTCACTAGCAGCTCCAGTTTGGTGCCCAGCAGCTTGAGCTGTGTTAGTAGTGCTAACAGTTTCACTTTTTGCACTACCAGCATCAGATTTTGACTTAGCAGTCTGATCTTTTGCATTAGCAGTTTGAGCAACAGATTTGTCCTTGACGCACCATATTTGTTTAAAACTTGATTTAGGCTTTGCCAAAACTTGTTTTTGATGTGTGGACTGTTTTTTATTAACTTTTGAGAATCTGTGATCAACTGCTCTCTTTGGAGCTGCTGTGGAAGGTTTCACTTTTGAGGGCTTTGCCTGTTTAGGATTTGATTTTGTGTGATGCACAGGCTGTTTTGCAACAACTGGTTTGTAAAAACAATCCTTAGCTAAGTGATTCTTCCTTCCACAGTGATAGCATCTTTTGACAGTTTGAATTGGAACACCAGACTTTTCTGTCAATTTCTGGTTCTTGTTTCTCTGGTTTCCTCTTACCTGCTGTTGTTTAGGAAACTTTTGAACACCATGCTTTTGGCATGTGCAGATAGAAACAGTTTTACCTCCTTTAGTTCCTTTTGATGAAGATGCAGTGTTACAGTTAGAATGTACAGAAACTTGTGGAGTAGCATTGCATACACTCATCTTCTCTTTTCCTTTCTTACTGGGAACTTTGACTTCTATGGGTGCACTCTTTGTGTCACAGTCTCTATTTTGACTCTTATCTTCCTTTGGTTCAAGACTGCTGTCAAGGATAGGATCTACAATAGTCATAGACTCAACTAATGGTTCATTGACAAGTCTATCAGCAACTTCACTCATTGGATGAATGTACTTGTTATTATATGGAGGTGGAGTAGCTCTGTATCCTATTCCTTCTTTGGGATTGACCTGAGATTTGACTCTATCTTTGAATTGAACTTCCATTAGGTGTTCTAGCTTTTGATTTGCTAACTTGAAGTTACCTAAATCTATGTTAACAGATTTCAGTTTCTCATTAGCCTCTAACACCTTCTGTTCAGTTTCTTCTACCTTTTTATTCAAAGATTCTATTTTCTTATTGAGTTCCTTTTTCTCCCATTCATGATAGTTTCTATCATACCCCATTTGAATCTCATTATCCTTATAATCATTGATCTGTTTTTCCAGATCTTCTATGGCTTGCATATATTCATATCTCCTTTCTTCCATCTTAGCTAGAGTTTTGAACATGCTCTCATTATGATCTCTGTACTTTTTAACCATATTTTTGCATGATTGAGAGCAGAGTTTAGAGTTTACCTCAGATGGTAGTTCAGTTGAGGAGACATTTGAGGTTTCTGCCATCAGTGCTTGATTTTGGAATTCTTCCTCTGTCTGATCACTCCAGTCAAACACATTGTCTTCTTGAGAGACAAGTGCTGTTGATGAGGAAGCTTGGATGGGCTGTGAAGTCCTTGATGGTTGTTGACCTTGAGATCTACATTTTCTGGCAAAGTGACCAAGCTTATGGCATTTATAGCATTCCACTTTTGATTTATCAAAAGATGGTTTGCCATCTGTTTTGGCTTGAAAGTTGGTCCTTCCAGTTCTTTTCAGGAATCTTTTGGCTCTCATGGTCAGCATTGCATGTTGCCACTTTAAATCCATCTCTTCAAGATCATCAGGATGGATTTGTTCCAAGTCTTCAACATTTAGAGCAAATAATCCATCATTGGCAACAAAAGCTTCATAATGAGTTTCAGCAGAATTGCCATCACCACCTGAAAAAGAATCACAGTTATTAGATTTTTCAGAGGACAGAAGAGCAGTGTTGTGATTATAAGAAAAGGATTTCTTTTTAGCATCAATTTCAGTCTAAAACACTCTTAGACTGTTGTACAGATCATCCAATTCTATCTCATCAAGTGTGTCTTTTGTTCTCCACTGTGCAGCATAGACTGTCCATTCTTCTCCAAGAGATCTGAGAAACTTTCTGTTGACTTCATCTTGATCCAGATTGACCTTTGCACTTTCCAGTTCACTTATCAGTTGGTTGAACCTGTCAAAGATTTGAGTGAGGTTTTCATTCTTGCCACCAGAAAAGTTTTCATACTGCTGTTTCAAGAGGTCCTTTTGATTTCTCTTGGTACTTGCATTACCAGCAAACCTCTTCTCTAAGGCATTCCAAAGAGAGTGAGCAGTATAAAACTTTTTAAACTGATGTTGATAAGCATTAGGAATGGCTATTTGTAATAATGTGAGTGCTTTCACTTCATTCATTCTAGCCTTCCTTTCAAGTTCAGTTTTTGGAGAGGAGTTTTTACTGGTTTTCCCTCAGCATCAAGTTCTGGATCAACTGCAGGAGGAAATTCAACAGCTTCCCATATGGCATAATCAATGAATTGAATATGCTGTTGAATCCTGAGTTTCCACATCTCAAACTCAGTGGGCTTGAGCATAGGCACTTTGAGTCCTTGCCCAGATCCACTGCTGCTATTTTCAAATTCCATTGAAAAAGATTAAAAATTTGAAAGAAAGTTTTCGACTTTGAAAAACAAAGAACGACCTGGCTCTGATACCACTTGTCAGGATCTATAACTTATGAAAATTATGAATAACCAAGATTAACTGATTTGAATTTATCAGAGTATAAATCAATAATCTTGCTTTGAATCAAAGTTTAATTAAGAAGTTTGCGGAATAACACTTAATTATTTTGACAAAAACTTTCAGAATCAATAATAGCATAAAACATAAGAAGTAATCAAGACTGTTTGTATTGCTGAATTCACTGATTACAATCACCTCTAATCTGTTTTGATTAGACGAAGAACACAAACTGTTCTTAGGGTTTTACAACCTTAGAGGCTTAAGAAAACTTGAACAATAAAGCAATTACAGACTCAAAATATGCAGAAAACTCTTATTCTATGCGTATATCTTCTATACAATCTTCTGTCTATTTATATTGCTTTATGGACGTGTTTCCTTGAAGGACTATGACTTCTCTGATAGTAGATATGCTGGAATCTTCTTGTAGATATCTTCCCTGAAAATCAGCACATTCTGTTTATGAAACTGTTGAGCAGCTTGAATGACTTGGCAGCATGAACTGAGCAGCTTGAGTTATTTTGCTCTGGCAGCTTGAACTTTTATACTGGCAGCTCGAGTTTCTTCAACTAGCAGCATGAACTTTGTACTTACACAGAAATTCTACTAACAGTATGAGAAGTCTAACTAACAGCTTGAGTATACTTAAACTATTTCCCAACAAGGCTTTTGATAGAAGGCTGATGCCATCCTTAACCATAAGCTTAGCTACATATATGGTGTAAAGGTTAGAGTTACGGGAACCGAATAAAATTTCTTTGCCATCCATACTCTTAACACTACAGTTCTTAGCCCTAAACGTTACTTCTAACCCTTTATCGCAGAGTTGACCTATGCTAAACAGATTATGTGATAATCCTTCAACATAGTCAACATCCTTGATGACTAGATTATTTAAGACTAAATCCACGTATCCTTTTATGTGAGCATGGTGACTGTTCCCGAATTTTACTGTCCCACGGTATTGTTCTACTACATTGGACAGCACTTCTCTTCTCCCGGTCATGTGCTTGAACAACCGAATCCATATACCATATGGATTTCGCCTGAAAAACAAATAAATACATATAATGAAAATCTAAAAGCATTCAAGCAGATGCATCTTAAATTGACAATCAAACCGTGTTCTAAACCGAGATGTTCAGAAAACATGATGATATTAGACCGGGTCCTGCGTTGTGTGCACAGAAGCCAAACGTGTCGGTTAAGCACAAACGACCAGCAGAAGAACGGGTCCTAGCCTATGATAACTAGAATCCAATTCATTGAAGTACGGGTCTTGATCTGTAGTAACCAAGAACCATCTGCATTAAGATCACACAACTTTGGGTACCCATCTTAATATGGGTCCTTTTGGGTTAGGAGTTCCAGGTGAATATGGTACGTTTGCAGTTTTAGGAACCCATTTTGCAGTTATGTGTGGACCAGATGCATAGCCTTTTGGAATCCATTGAAAATTGGATTTATCAGGCTTTGGAACCTTAGGCGATGAAATTACCTTCGGTTTTTGACTTTTTGAGACTTGTTTGACTTTTGCTTTGGTTTTGGGCCTAGGCAAAGTACAAGTCTCATTTTTTGTGATGGCCGATGATACAAGATTTTTTATTTTCTTTTTACGAATTCTTTTTGCAGGATAAGACACAAAAGCGTTCATTTCAGGTACTTCGCGTCTAAAACGAGTTGGACATAAATTAAACAAGTCACTAATAAGATTACTTCAAACAAGCATTAGAACTCGTTACATCATTACAATCATTGTTTTCAGAGATTACATGCAACCTATCTCTAGAAACAAAATCATTTGGCATAACAACCTTCTTCACTAAAAAAAAAAAAAAAAAAAAAAAAACTTGTAAAATCTTGCATGGTTGTTTTTGGCACTCTTCTCACATGATCTGTAGGAACAAAATAACGAGAGTCAGTATGCATTGAAGACTTAGACATTAAAGATTTTTCTTTTTCTTGGTGAGTGGGTTTCTTAGAAGACTTGGATTGAATCTGAGTCTTCTTCAAAACCTCAGCTTTGAAAGATTTTTAGCACTCACCTTTAAAACTGATAGAAGAATTTTCAATTTTAGTTTTACCTTTGTTAGATGACACGAGTGGGATTTTGGTAGGACGAGAAACTCTTGGCTCTTTTAAACGATCTTTTAAACTTTGAGAAACCATGTCAAATTTTTCTTTGTAGACAGTTAATTCTACAGATTGTTGAAAACTTTGATTTACCAATTTTTCCACACACTTAAGAAGAGCTTCTTGATAATCAAGAGCTTTCTTTCGAGTTGACTTTAACTCCTTTTCTAAAACTTTAATTTTATGTTGAAAAACTTTTGTAGGAATGTAAAGGTGAGGGATTGGTTGACCGGTTCTGCTTTCATTTCAGCTTCAGAATAACTAGACAAGAATAACTCTCGTTTGGTTCTTCATATTTAAAAAATATTTCTTTTTCTTTATTTCCATTACGTTTCTCATCCTCTTGGGTTAAGACTTCTTTTGATGACTCGAAAAAGAAAGATTTAAGCCCAGCACCCATGTAATTCATGTCATAAAAAAGAGGTAAAACGTGTTAAGCCTTTTCCAAATACTTAGGATTTTTAAAACCAATTCCTTGTTTAGAATGGTAAAACCTAGTCTCTTTGGGCTGGTTCAAATGAATAGTTTGTTCTGTTTGACCCCGTTTTAAAAATTCATCATCAAGAGTCTTTATTCTAGAGTACAAACTTATTCTTTCTTCTTCTATCATTTTGTATTTTTCTAAGCTGTCTATGTTTTCCATACTTACCGTCTCTAATTGTTTTGATAGAACAGATATTTCTGATTTTAATGAGTGCTTTTCATTTGATAACCTATCTATACAAGATTCTAGATATGTATTCCTATCCTGAACATCTACCTAATCAATTAGCATCTGTTTTATCACATTATGATTAGTTAACCATTTCAATTGATATAACTCAGATGACTCTTTTAATGTTTGGGCTAGAAGTTCAGCCTTAACACACTTCTCCGTTTCAACATTTAATCTAGTTTCTAGATCAAGTATATGTGTGTGCAAGTTACATTCACTATGTACAGATAAATTATTTACATGCTTTGGAATGTAAAAGGAATGTACCTCTCGTGCCTCAGAATCTGATGAAGAGCATTCTGGATCCTCGGATCTGGCCATCAGACATGCTGGTGGATTTTGCGGTGTCTCCATCATGGCTGATTTCATAAAACACTTGAGGGTCACACCGATGAGTACAACTGAACAGATCCAAAATAAACTATTGAATAAATAATATTGGATATTGTATATGACACGAAATGATCATTGAGATTAAATTAATGGATGCTTAATTATATCTCAAATTACGAGGACTATAAGTGCAATATTGGATATTGTAGTGAGTTAATTGTCATTGAATGATAATTAAATAATTATCTAGTCTTTTATTTATTATTGGATATTAAATAAAAGATTGATTTATTTGAATTAGAATTATCATCTGTTATTAGATAATTGGATGGATAATTATAAACAAATAAATAAGAGATAATTATAAATAATTATCTAGTCATTTATATATTATTAGATAATATATAAAAGATAAATATTATAGATATATAATTATAGAGATAATTATATAAGGTTTAAATAATAAAAATCATTATTAAGATATATATTATATTATTATATTAGAGTTTGATTAAAACTAAAACTCTTAATAATAATAATAATAACAATAATAATAATAATAATAATAATAATATAGGGCCATACATATAATATACGAGGGATATATATATATATATATATATATATATATATATATATATATATATATATATATATATATATATATATATATGAACAAAAGGTGTGACCTAATGTGGATTGGTGAGGCCGCGCACACACACACACAGTGTGTGTGTGATGGGTTTTTTTCTTGGCCGTACGAAACCAAACACAATTGCGTGTTTGGTTTTCCTGTTCTTCGTGTGTTTGATTGCATACTTGGCGCCGCTCGATCGTGTCATCACCGGTGGATACCGAAAGCATCCTGTTCGTGTATTCTTGTCATTGAATACAAAGGTACGGATTTATTATTGCTTTCTCGTTTACTTATCTTATGTTTTACTTGATGATCCGTGTACGGAATTCGTAATTTTTAAAAAGCTTCCGTTGTGCGTTAATATGATTAATGTTTATGTTTTTATGAAAAACCATACGAATTCCCAACAGTGGTATCAGAGCCATCTCAAGTAACATAATGATAGTATTATTCATGTATTTATGTTCAACGTTCTTAAAGTTTCGATTTTCAATAATTAAAAGTGTTTAAACGATCGAAATCAATAATTAAAACGTTTTAAGATTTGATTTGGCTTGGAGAAAATCGACCAAAGGTTTTGGAAATCCCATGGTCATTCTCGGCCAACCATGGATTTCTCGGAACTCAGAATTTTGAAACCTTAGTTCGTTTTATTTAGTTGATGTTCGATTGTTTAAAAGTGTTTAATTGATTAAAGTCAAAAATTAAACGTTTCGGTTCGCGAAATCAAACCTAGAGATTTCGGCCATGGGTTGAGACCCATGACCTCTCGGTTGTGATGTGGTAACCGAGGTGATGGATTATTTGTTCCGCCATGTCGTTTAATTCACGGTTAAACTCGAACGATTAAATTAAATGCGGTAAAATCGAATTAATAAATCAAAAGTGTTTGGTTATTAATATTTAAACATTTGTGACTAAATGTAACTATGTTGTTGTTGTGGGTTGTGTTTTTTTCTTATGAAACATAAGTCATTATAGTTTATCATTAGCTTTTAATAATACATAGTTTTATAGTCTTATTCTTTTCCAGATTTATACTATTTTGTTTTACACCAATTTTGTATTTACTTTTGGTGTTACTCATTATCTGAGTCATCAAATGATGAAACTCCCATTTTAACCTTGATTTTGGTTTCTTAAAGTAAGATATTTTGGTGAGGGTAATAATGTCATTTTCTTTAACAACCCAATTGCAGTCATTTTTAAATCATGTCTTTTCTATCACTAATTTACAGTTTTTCAATTAATGTTCAATATAAAACTTCTTATACATACATTCCTCTTACCTTCTCTTGATATCATAGTCTCTATGGGTAAATATTGTTCATCCTTTCAACAGCACATGTAATTTTTGTTCAATGATACCGTTCATGAATTTTTTTTATGTTAGTTGACATAAGAATTTTTACATTCATAAATGCTTCATCATAAATGTTTCTCAGCTTCTCTTCTGTGTTTTCTTTGCCCCTGATGCACTAAGTACGTCTATCATTTGCATTTTCCAGTTTAGAAACATGAAATGTGTTTTTTTGTCATTTCTAGACTTCATTCTTTCTGATTCTGTTTTTTTTTTTTTACATTTTCCTCATTTTTCTCAATTCTTTTTTGACTCTTTGTTACTTTTCTTTTAAATGATAATGTTACTTCTTAACCTTAAGGATTTTGTTTTTCCTGACTATTTTTGGTTCATTTCTCTTTGTAAAAACAACCTTACAAGCTATGTGTTATGACCAACATTAATATTTATGGGTAAATATTTTTACATGACATTTTACATTTATGATATGGTTGAATTTGCAAACATATTTTTTTCCTATGAAATGCCGGTTCTCCTTGGAGTTTTACGGTTATCGAGCTTCATAACAACTTAACTTATTATCTGTGAAGGTAATTTTTAAAATTATGGTTGCTTAGGTATACATTTTTCCCTTTTTTCTTTCAAGTATTTTACTGATACACTTGTTGTTTCATGATTTAATATGGCTTTTGCAATCGGTCATGTGTATATATTGATCATTTATAAAGTGAAATTAATTAGCTTTTGCTGCTTACTTTGTATTTTCAAATTGTGTCAAAAAATGAGAGACAAAAGGAAGTGCCAAGTTGATGATATTGAATCATCAATGTTTATTGACCCATTGATTGTTGAGGATGGAAGTCAACTAGATTCATCATCTATACAACAAGGCAAAAAGAGAAATAAATTAGAAACTGGTTTGGAACCTTTTAATGCAAATGCTACGGTTGATCAGTCCACATCCACTATGGATCACGAAACCATTGGAGACACTACTGTAAATAACGATGTTCATAAGGATGCTATGTTGGATTCTGAGAGAATCTTTCATCTGAAAGATAATATTCAACCGCCACGAACAATAGAAAAATAAAAAAGGAGGCTTATAATTCAGCTAATTCGGCTCAATCATTCATTACTTCGATGGAGCGTGGTTTCTCCTCTCCACTTTGTTCAGTTGTGTTTACAAAGCAACAAGATAATGAGCATGTTTGGCATGCTAAATTACAAAAATCTGATTCGTTACAACATTTCAATCTTCGTAAAACAAAGGAATGTTCTCAACCAAAGGCAGTTCATTCATGTGCTCCTGCTAATGATGAAGGACTACCATCAAATTTCGTGTCATCTTCGCGTTCATTTAGTAATTTAGTGTTCTTAAATCTTTTAATAGTTTATACTACCTATATGCTCATATTCCTAATATATGGATGTATTGTTTCAATTTAATGATTTGATTAATATGGATGAAACATGAACAAATCTTGTGAAAAAAAGTATGGTTGAACAAATTTCTAAGACAAAGAAATCTACCAAACCAAGACTGGTATACATGACCAAATATGATAAAAGGCAACAACAACATTTGGATCAACTTATAGCACAAGGTAAACAAAAAAAACTACAGCAGTATTTTTTTGTTTATTGAGCAGCTCACAGAGGATTCACTTTTGTCTACTACTATTATTCATTTTATAACTGTTAATAAATTTGTTATATTCTGACTATTGTAGGCCAAAGTCAAAAGAAGCAATATCCTCTTCTATATTTCTACAAATGATCAAACAAACGAATGTTTTCATCAATTTCCTTCTGGAAATAAGAGACGATCAAAAGGTGAATATTTATAAGAAAAAATGCACCTTGCTATTACGTGACATAGAAGAAAAAAAAAATGCACATTGCTTTTACATGACAATTAATTTATACATCTATCTTTATTACTTGCTAATGTCAGGTATTAATGAAGGTCAGTCGGGTTCTTCCTACAACCATAGTCAATCAAATCGTGACACAACACACAATGTACGACCAAATGATGAGCTTGAACAACAAAAATTATTGCATCTTACACCTAATAGTCAAGAATTCTCTGGTACTTTTTTATCCATATCAGTATTATATTTTCACATCGTACTGCATTATTTTTTATGCTTAACTATGAGTAATAACATGTTTTGCTAACCCTTGCAAATCTTCTATCTTTTCACTTCTTTGTTCAGTCAACAATTTTTCTCATTTCACAAACTCCTAAATATTTGATTTACAGGATTACAAAGATGTGTTCATTGACGTTTTTTAATTAAATTTTATTGTTTATATTTTTTTATGTTTTTCATTCTTATTATCATATTTAATAACACTCTTGAATGATATATAGAGTTAGTAACATGAACAACTTATTAATTTCTATAAAACTTTAAAGATGACTCATTTAATCACATGTTATCTATTACTCATGTGGATACAACATTATAAATTGATGATGGTTGTTTTGTTAGAAAAACATTCATAATGACATTATGACAATTTAGTTAATTATTTTACTATCTAACATATGTTGTGATTATCTCCAACATCCAACATTTGTTTCAATCCATTCCATTAGTCTAATATATTTCTTCTATGTGTTATTTCTTAATTTTATATACAGGTCTATCATAAATATATCTTGATCTAGGTGATTGTGATCAAGTGTGTGTGCATTGTAAAGCAACCTTATGGTATGAGGAACACCTTAAAGTGTTCTTTAGAGATCGAAAGGTTCGATACAGTCGTTGTTGTGGTGGAGGAAAGGTTGTCTTGCCAGTAGACGAAGAGCCTACCTAATTACATTAAAGATTTGATAAGCACTTCTTAGACAACATACGAGCATACAACCAAATGTTTAGTATGACTTCATTTGGTGCTCAGGTCGATGAATCAATCAACAATGGAAGAAGTCCTTATGTATTCAAAGTCTCTGGACAGATTTATCATTGGATCGGAACGTTATGCCCAATGGAAGGAGATCCTCCACGGTTCTTGCAGTTATTTATATATATATATATATATATATATATATATATATATATATATATATATATATATATATATATATATATATATATATATATATATATATATATATATATATATATATATATATATATATGATACACAGAATGAGGTTAATAACAAGATGCCTTCACTTTGGTGGGGAGGAATCTTGAAAATTAAGCTCTGATATTGTGCAAGGGCTGATTACTTTCTTAAATGAAAAAAATGGTTTGGTTAAGCTATTTAGAACGGCTAGAGATAAATGCGCAGAGATGGATATACCAGAATTCAAAATCAGGTTATATAGTACCCCTGGAATTTGCCAATACGAGGTCCCTACTTCTCCAACACTTGGTGCTATTGTCTTTGTAGATGTCCAGAGAAGTCAAAATGATTATGATGTCATTATTGAATTACGACAAGGAACGCCTCAAAGAATTAACAAGCTTCATCCATCATATATGTCACTTCCGTTCCCTTTACTGTTTATATATGGTCAACCAGGTTTTCATCCAAAGCTCAAGTTAATCAACTTAAATCAATCTGAATCTGGGATAAGTAGAAGGTTAACAATGAACATGTATTATGCTTACGTGTTGCATGATCGCTTAAACCTTTATGGACTACTACCAAGATGAGGCATGTTGTTCCAACAATATGTGGTCAGCGCTTATTGCAGCATAGAGCTATACAGAAAACAACATGATATTAGAAATGAATATTTGTCAGGATTATATGATGCAGTTACAATGGGAGATCGTGATGGCTCGAATGTTGGAACAAGAACAATTTTGCACTCTTCTTTCACTGGGAGTCCACGATAGTTATTTGTCGTGTTTATGGAAATCCACAATTTTTCATTACATTCACTTGTAATGTCAAATGGCCAGAGATCAAGAGATATATGACTAAATATCTAGAACTGACTCCAGCAGATAGAGTTGATATCGTAGATCGAGTTTTTGAGATGAAGGTTCGACAATTTATCAAGGTCCTCATAGATAGCAAACCGTTTGGACATGTAACGGCAGATATCACCTTCTTTTAGAATTTTTTGTATGGTAATCTTATTTGCTTATTGTTTTCATAAGTGTAAATTTATATCAAATTATAAATCATGAGTGTTAGAGACAATTATATGTATCATGTGTGTGTGTGTGTGTTAGAGATGTTGCTTTCAAGTCATTTAGTTACAAGTTAGTTTATTGAGGCCATATTTTTTTCTAGATAAAATACAAGTATTTAAAAATAGACTACTCAAATTGGTAGGACATGTACTGCCTTACAAGACTTCGAAAACATCTGCTGCTTCTGTAGACATTACAACTATTTTATTAAAATAATTATATTAGTACTAAACGAATGTCTTTTTGTAATACATATCTTTCTTATAAAAATTTCCTCGAAAATCTTTAATCTAAGCCCCTTAAAGAAACCCCCTCCTATTTATTACATTACTTAATTTGACCCGTTTATACACACACACACACACACACACACACACACACACACATATATATATATATATATATATGTATGTATGTATGTATGTATGTATGTATGTATGTATGTATGTATGTATGTATGTATGTATGTATGTATCTGTGTGTCTGTGTGTGTGTGCCGCTTAATCTGGTTATGCTTCAAATGATAAAATATGCAAGTAACTTATGAGTTGTGTCACATGGGTTGAACTCTCTATACAATTCAATGCTGTCTAATTTAGTGCGTGAAACATTCAAAATTGTTTTATTCAGCAAAAATAGCATTTATTAAAAAATTTGTTCTCACATATAGTTTGACAACCTCTAAAATTTATGCTACTTGCATCCATGTTATACAAAAAAAAAATCAATTTCTTTAGTAATACAGCCCTTTTAGTCTCTCACTCACACATTTCCCCGCTTGAATTTCTTCTGTAAATGTAAATATAGTTGCATCCACTGTCCACATTCAGATTCATTTAAATGATAATAAAGTCCAAATTATTATTTTCGTCAAACAATAAAAAATTTCAAAATATTCCTATCCACATGTTAATCAATATGCTCTTTTGCATTGATTTTTGAACGTGAGACTACAAAAAAATATAAGCACAACATCATTATATCTTAATGTTAGGCACAAAAAGGCCTCAGTCAATCCTGCTGTAAATCTGAGGGGGAGATTTTTAATCAAACCTGTTGATGCACATGAAGGTTGAATTTAAGGCCTGTTATATGCCTTATTGAAACCTGAAAGTGATTTGCAATATCAGCCCAAAGCTGTTTACCATGTTGCATAAGTTGCAACAAAGGCAGTTTGTCCAAGCTGTTCAATCTGCTGAACAGGCTGGACATAAACTGTCTACGCTGCTCTGTTCTCTTGAGTAGCTTGGGCAGTTTACAGGTATTCTGTTCTTTGTTAACAGGTTAAACACTTTATTGAATATGTTTCCAAGTCCTCATGTATTGTTTTTGACTACAAGATCAGTTTACAAGTCGAAGACAAAGTGGAAAGCAGAACTGCACAGCCTGCCCACGCTGTTCTGATTACATGAAGACAAACGGATATTTGAAAAGGGTGACAGACCTTTTCTTATATCAAAATGGCATTAACAAAAGAAGAAAGATGAAAAGTTGACATTCCTCTTTTGGTTAAAGCCTTACGCAACAGTGACAAAAAGGAAAAGACAAAGACTCTGCCATGTGAAGACAAAGATGCTTTATCAGAACGTGCAGAAAGGTGTTTTGTCCTTTTGGAAAGACTTTCCACTATCTCATCTGTCCAATGAAGAAGCTTCACTGAGATTCACCTTTTGAGTATAAAAGGAAGCTTCTAAGGATTATGAGATATCAAGAGTGTGAAATCAGAACGTGCATTGAAGTGTGTTATTCCATGCATGCAAGTCTGCTTATATAAAATAGTAGAGTGTGTCTAAGCTGTTCTTGTGTAAGCTGTCCATCTAAGTCTTGTAAACACAGTGAGTGCATATAAGTGAGCATAGTCATTGTATCTAGTCTGAGTGTGTCTTAGATTAGTTGAACAACTGTTGTATCTGTCATCTCAGCTTTACCATTTCCGCATTCAAGCTTGTTTGTAATTAACACTTGTTAATAATATACACAAACATTGAGAAAAAGATTGTTAAGTTTTAAATAGTTGTATTCACCCCCCCTCTACAGCTTAGAACTATACACTTGGGAAACCTTTTGGGACCTACAACTGGTATCAGAGCAGATAGAGTGTGTGTCATCTCTAGATCTCTTATTCTCCCAAATTTTCCATGGACAACAGTGCTGCAAATTCCTCATCCTACTATGACAATGGGTCAATGGCCAAACCCCCAAAGTTCAATCATCAGAACTTCTCTGGCTGGAAGTGCAGAATGATGCTCTATTTAGAGAATCTGGATGTACAACTACCAGAGATAGTAATGGAAGGTCCCTATGTGCCAACCTCTGTTACTACCATAACTCCTGCTGTTGAAGGAGCTGCCCCTGAAATCAGAACCTTTGAGAAGGCTAAAGCTCAATGGTCTGATGAAGACAAAAGATTGGTTGCTCTGGATGCAAAGGCCAGGAATAACCTGGTTATCTCTCTGCCTGATGATGTGTTCAAACAGGTTGAGAAGATGAAGACTGCAAAGGAGATGTGGGATACTTTGTGTACCGTCTATGATGGACCCACAATCACACTGGACAACAGGATTAACAATCTTGTTAGACAGTATGAACTCTTCTTTGCAAAACCAAAGGAGACACTCACAGAAACCTACACCAGGTTTACTGCTCTTGTTAATGATCTCAAAGCTGTTGGGATCACAAAGGACAGCCTGACCCTGGTGAACAAGTTCTTGGACATCTTGCCTGAAGAGTGGAACTACTTTTCTACCATCTTGAGAAATTCAGGTACCATCAAAGGTATGGATCTTGTAAACTTATATGGATCCTTACTAAATGATGAGCAGTCAAGGCAGCAGAAGAGAAATGCCTTGGAAATGTCCAAGAGAGGTGCTGCCTTAGTGGCCAGCGTGAGACAACCTATTGGGCAGGTATGTGATGTGTTCACACAACCTGATCAACAGGCTGATGATAAAAGAGAGGAAATGTCAGATGACGAAGACAGTGTAGATCTTGCTGAGCTTGATGATGAGCAGATGATAGCCATGCTTGACAAAAGGTTCAACAAGAAGAGGTTTGGAAGAAATATGCTGCAGGGGAACTCAAGTGCTGTCAAGAAGAAGGCATTTGATAAATCTAAAGCTGAGTGCTTCAAATGTGGCAAAACTGGCCGTATAGCTGCTGACTGTGTGTTAAAAGCTGTTGGACAATCTTCCAAACCATACAAGACTAACAGGGATGATGGCTATAGGGTTAAGTACCTTATGGCCATGGCTAAGCTGAAAAAGTTGGAAAACTCTGTGGCTTCCAACAAGCAAAAGGGACTGATGGCAGAGACATGTGACTGGGAGGAGTCTGATTCATCCTCAGATGAAGAAGACAACAATTGTCTGATGGCCAATACTGATGTCCCATCAACTAGCAATTTCAAACAGGACTTGGCTGAAGCTGAAGCCTTCAGCAGCTTGGAGAACTGGAACCCTACAATGATGTACAAGGACAAACAACCATCCCAGGTTTGGTACTTGGACAGTGGCTGCTCAGGGCACATGACAGGTTCCAAGGACCTGCTGAATGATCTAAGGCCTGAAAAATGGCCAAAAGTCACTTTTGGTGACAATGTACAGGGATCCACTGAGGGATATGGAACTCTTAAAGCTGGTGCTGCAGTGTTTAAAAGAGTAGCCTATGTGGTTGGACTGAAACATAACCTTGGTAGCATAAGTCAACTGTGTGATGTTGGCTACAAGGTTAACTTTGATGAGCACCTGGGTTACATATTGGATCCCCAAGGCAAAGTTGTGCTGTGTGCTCAACGAAAGAAAGGTGTATATGTTGTGGACATGAAATCTGCTGATCCCACAACTGAAACCTGCTTTCTCACAAGAACCAATGCAGACCAAAACTGGCTATGGCACAAAAGGCTGTCAAACCTGAACTTCAAGAATATCAACAAACTCTGTAAGAAAGAGTTGGTAACAGGTTTGCCTTCTATGACCTTTATTAAGGATAGACTCTGCACAACTTGTTAGATAGGCAAGCAGAGGAAATCATCTTTTAAATCCAAGCAGAATTTTTCTATTGATACTCCTCTCTTCTTAATCCACATGGACTTGTTTGGACCAGTCAATGTCCCAAGTCTAGGAGGAAGAAGATACACTCTAGTAATGGTTGATGAGTTCTCCAGGTTTACATGGGTAATCTTCTTGAAGAGCAAAGGAGAGGCTGCTAGAGAAATCATTGGATTTGTCAAAAAGATGGAAATTCTAAACTCTGCTCAAGTGAAGCAGCTTAGAAGTGATCATGGTACTGAGTTCAGAAACAGTACTCTTGAAGACTTCTGTGAAGAAAAAGGGATCTCACAAAACTTTTCAGCAGTAAGAACTCCACAACAAAATGGAGTTGCTCAAAGAAGAAATAGGAACCCTTATTGAAGCTGCTAGAACCATGTTGTGTGCATCTGGTTTACCTTCATCATTCTGGGCTGAAGCTGTCAACACTGCCTACTTCACCCAAAACAGATCCTTAGTGGTGAAAAGGTTCAACAAGACTCCCTATGAGTGCTCAAAGGGAGGAGGCCAAATATTAGCTACTTCCATGTGTTTGGATGTCCCTGCTTCATTCTGAATCAAAGGGATCAACTGGCAAAGTTTGAACCTAAAGCTGATGAAGGTGTGTTTGTTGGATACTCTGCTATCTCCAAAGCCTACAGAGTGTACAACAACAAAAGAAAGGTGATTGATGAATCTATCAATGTCACCTTTGAAGAGTCCAGGAATGCTTCCACCAAAGCTGTTCCTGAATCAGTTTCAGAAGAATTCAACTTTGATGATCTCATGAATTCAACAGTGAAGGGGACTCAAAAGCTTCCACTACACCCAGAGTGGAACCTGCTAACCATGATGGTCATGATGATGATTATGTTGATACACCCTGTGTGAATAAGTGTACTGACTTAATTACAACTTCATGTCCTGAACCAATCAATGCTGATTTTCCTGGATCCTCTGCTGATGTGTTCAACAATGGAGAGTCATGCTCAACAAGTGAATAGGCTCAAGACATCAGTGTGTCTGAAAACCTTGAAAGCTGTTCAACAAGACCTGTTGAAGATGCAAGCAACTCAGGAGAATCCTCATTGAAAAATGATCCTAAGTGGATCAGGTGTCACCCCAATGATCAAATAATTGGTGACATCAACAAAGGGGTACAAACAAGATGGGACATCTTAGGGAACTTCTGTATGTTCTCTAGCTTTGTGTCCCTCATGGAGCCAAAGAAAGTGGATGAAGCACTTAAAGATGCCAATTGGATCACTGCCATGCAAGAAGAACTCAATCAGTTTGAAAGAAACAAGGTATGGAAGCTGGTCCCTGCTCCTAAAGGTAAAACTATAATTGGCACCAAATGGGTTTACAGGAACAAGATGGATGAGCAAGGTCATGTCATTAGAAATAAGACAAGGCTTGTTGCTCAGGGCTATAGACAGGAGGAAGGTATTGACTATGATGAAACATTTGCTCCTGTGGCCAGGCTAGAGGCAATTCGTTTGTTTTTAGCCTACGCTGCTCATAAGAGCATGAAGGTATTTCAAATGGATGTGAAGAGTGCATTTCTGAATGGGAAGCTGCAAGAGGAAGTTTATGTCAAGCAGCCTCCAGGTTTTGAAAATGAACATCATCCAGGTTTTGTCTATAACTTGGACAAAGGCCTCTATGGTCTAAAACAAGCCCCTAGAGCCTGGTATGACACTCTTACTGATTTCCTTACGAGCAATGGGTATTCCAGAGGTAAAGTGGATACCACACTGTTCATAAAGAATGTGAAATCTGATATTATGCTTGTTCAAATCTATGTGGATGACATAATATTTGGTTCTACTAATGAACAATTGTGCAAGAATTTTTCATTACTCATGAAATCCAAATATGAAATGAGTATGATGGGAGAACTTACTTTCTTTTTAGAAAATTACAGGTTAAACAAACATCAATTGGAATTTTTATAAATCAAAGAAAGTATACTTTAGATCTATTGAAAAAGTTTAAATTTGATCAAAGTTCTCCTATTAAAACCCCAATGGCAACCAATGTAAAATTGGATGCAGATGCCAGTGGCAAAGTTGTTTCAGTAACAACTTACAGAGGCATGATTAGGAGCTTGCTGTATTTAACTGCTAGTAGACCTGATATTATGTTTGCTACCTGTTTATGTGCTAGATTCAAAGCTGATCCAAAAGAATCACATCTAGCTGCTGTAAAAAGAATCTTCAGATACCTTAAGGGTACACCAGGTTTGGGTGTTTGGTATCCCAAAGACTCAAGCCTGGAACTAACATGTTATTCAGATTCTGACTTTGTAGGCTGCAGGTTAGATAGGAAAAGCACAACAGGTGGATGTCAACTCCTTGGTGGAAAGTTGATCAGTTGGTATAGCAAGAAGCAGAACTCAGTTTCTACTTCTACTGCTGAAGCTGAGTATATTGCTGCTGGAAGCTGCTGTGGGCAGATTCTGTGGATAAAGCATCAGCTTGAAGACTATGGACTTGTATATAGGAAAACTCCTATTATATGTGATAATACAAGTGCCATAGCTATCTCCAACAATCCAGTGTTTCACTCCAGAACAAAGCATATAGATGTCAGACATCACTTCATCAGGGATCACATTCAGAAAGGTAATGTGGAGGTAAGTTTTATTTCCACAGATGAACAGCTTGCAGACATTTTCACCAAACCTCTTGATGAAAACAGATTTAACTATCTGGTAAGCAAGCTGGGCATGTTAAACAAAAGTGACTAAGTGTCCAAAAATGTTCTAAGTCATTATATGTCTCACACTGCTCAAATTTCACAAAACAGCTTTGACAGAACAGGCTATGCATGTTCTATATTTAGCCGTTTTCTGCAAAACTTGAGCAGCTTGAGCGTATAACAAGTTTGACAATAACAGTTTATGTGTCAAGCCTGATCTGATGATCAAACCTCCACCCTGCTCAATCTTTCAATCTGTCATATAAGACATTGTCTTGTAACCTGTTCAGCTATTGAACACAACCTGTTGTTACATAACTGAACAGGTTGAAGGAACAGCTTGAAGAAAGAACAGCTTGTGATGACCCTGCTCATCACAGGTTTGACCATCAGCTTAGACCATCAGTTTTAATTACCATTCTTCACAATTAAGTTACTTAAATTTTGTTTTTATTTAACTTAATTACTGCGGATAATGTGGGTTTCGTGTGTTAGTGATTAAAAAGGGCTCAAGTGGTCTTACAAACGGTCTGACATGGACAACCGTTCCGTTTTCCGTTCGACCCTAAAAATCGACTAAGTGCCCTGTGCTTCTGCTACTTTCACTACTTCCCAAATGGCTCAAAGAAACAACCCCTTTCTACCAGTGTTTGTGGGTGCTGATGTTCAGAAACATCCATCAGTCACCACAATGCTGACCTTGAAACCTACCAACTACCTTGCTAACCTAACCATCCCCAAGAACTATGTGGGAAAAGGCTATGAAGAAATGGTGGAGTTCTTGAAAGTTCATCCGTTGAACTATGCCATGACTGCCACTCCTGGTGTCCTGTACCAGGAGATGGTGTATGAGTTTTGGTACACTTGTGCCTACAACCCAGACACCAAAGTCATTAAGGGCACTATACTCAATGGGACTTAGACCATTGAGATCAACATTCGTCTGATCAGGGAAGCTCTTCGACTCCTTGTGGCTGAAACATATGATCAGCCACAAGCTGAAGATGAACAGATGAAGAATCTGTTGCACTTCTGTGGTGTAGCAGAACCAAAAGTTGGAGCTACGCTGTTCAGAAAGGATTTGTCTCCTACTTACAGCTTTTTGTTTGCCTCAGTGGTTATGTGCTTCAGCAGTAAGGTTGGTTCCTTTGACCAACTCAGCCATGATGAGATTCCTATAGTCGTACAATTGGTAGATGGGACTACTATCAACATGGCTAGATGGATTTTCATGAATCTGAGGAATCTGGTGCAGCAGGAGACAC
This sequence comes from Centrapalus pauciflorus, assembly GCA_020465985.1. Lineage (NCBI taxonomy): Eukaryota > Viridiplantae > Streptophyta > Magnoliopsida > Asterales > Asteraceae > Centrapalus > Centrapalus pauciflorus. The sequence goes on from JAANYP010005932.1 coordinate 462,507, forward strand.
GTCAGCTGCTGTTCGTTACCCCAGATTTCTGAGCCTCATTTTCAAGCACGTTTGTGGTGAGCATTTGTATAACTCTCAGCCTTTACTCTGTACTGCTGTTTTTCTTGTTATAGGAAATCGAGTTTTCTATACTCCGGTTCTCCCAAATGAGCCTCCTCTCTCTACTCCAATGAGGAGGCTGCTAGGATTGGTGGAAGGACCCTCTGATGTGAGGGTGGATCCAGAAGCTGCTCCCAGAAGAAAATCCAAATCCAGGGCCAAACTTGTTAAAAGGACCCTGGACATCACTGAAGCTGAGCCTGTTCACAAGAAGGCCAAAACAGCTCAGTCTAAGTCTACACCCTCAGCCTCTGTGGCTGATGGGGAGCAGGCTCCTCACCCTGGTTCATTTGTTGGACCTGAAGCCTCTGTGGCTGGTGCCTCTGTGGCACCTGAGACTATGGAACAGGCCAACCCACCTGTTTCTGACCCAGTCTCCAAACCTGTCCAATCTGAATATCTCATCTCCTCTCCAAAATCCCCCACCTCATCTCACATATTATACCAACGCAAATCCATAGCCAAAAAGAAACCAACAACCCAACAGCCCAAACTAGCCCCTCTGTTCCCTCTCAACAGGGTTCAATTGAAAAAGAAGCAACCCCCGCTGCCTCTCCTATTTTTGGAGAAGGATCAGCATAATTGGAGCCTGCTTCACTCCACCCTGTGTCAACCCCAAGTCAGCCTAGACCCTCTAGTTCCTCCCACCAGGAGCCAGTTGTACAAATGGAGACAGCCACATCAACTATTCCAGCCTCCCAACAGGCTGAGAATATTGAAAGACAGGAGTTCTCTCCACTCCATACTGAGTCCACACTGTCCCCACCTCATACTTCTCTACACCCTGAGTCTGCACGAGGTGTCCACACTGCTGGCTTAGACCAACCAGCAGCGCAACCTCAATCTCTGTTCCTCATGATGCAGCTGTTCTATACCAAACAGCTGCTGAAGGACCAACCACTCAAGCTGATGAACCTCAGGGAATAGAACATCCTTTGGTGAGGATACTCCCATTATGCAAACTCCATCAGCAGGTTTCACCACTGCTGATGTTGAAATGCAAATACCATCTCCCGATGATGAGGTACCTTTAAACCAAGGTACTGCAGAGGGAACCACCACTGGCCTTAATGAAGCAGCCGCAAAACAAGCAGTGTCTGAAAGGCTACCATCCTCTACCCACTCTCCTGATGATGCAGTTACAGCCACTACTCAAGGACCTTTTGATCCCTCCAAGCTGGGCAACATTACTTTTGCCCAGGCTATGGAGCTTCCTTCCAAAATACCCTCTACATCACATCCCCATACACCAGCCTCATCCTCTTCATCTCCATCTACCCACTCCAAACAATCCACCCATACACCTCCATCACTTAAAGACCTGCCTTTGAAGGATCAGCTTTGCTTGCTGACCAACAAAGTTGGTTCTTTAGAAACTTCCATGTCTTCTCTACCCTCTCTCATTTCAGACTCTGTGTCTGAACAGCTTAAAGGATTCTTTGATGTGTTCAAGAATTCCTTTCCACCGAATCCTCAAACTGACACCTCCTCTCAGCTGCTTGCACTCACTACACAGCTGCAAAATGTCTCCACTTCCCTCTCCTCAATTCTTTCCCACCAACAGGACTCTGTGTCCTCTATGACAGCCATTACCCAACAGCTGTACACTCTCCTCACCACTTGCAATGATACACTTCCCACCACCTTGGCCAGCCTAAACACTCTCATTGTTTCTCTATCAAACTCTGTGTCAGCAAAGTTTGCTGATGTGCAGGACTCTCTTTACATCTTGCACAGCTCCAAACTTTGCTGTTCACAGCTTCTGATAGGAAAAACATTCTTAAGCTGACCACTATTGCTGATTCCCAATCCTCTTCTCTTCAAACCTGTCTTTCCCAAATTGCAGAGGTGAAGGATAACCTGGGTTTCTTAGTGCATACCCTGGTTGGTTCCAAGCCTGCTGCCAAAACTGCTTCAAAGCTTGCTCAATTTGTTTCTTCAGGCAGACCGGTTGTTGAAGGTGCTGGTTCATCTCCTTCAAAGGGGGAGAAGTTGTCTGCCTCTAAGACTAAGTCTAAGGGGGAGAAAACTTCTTCTCCTAAGGAGACATCAGCTCCTACTGGTCAAACAGCAGGTGCATTTGAAACAGGTACTGGTCAAGCTGAGGGTGCCTCTCATATACCTGAAGCTGCTCAGCCTACTCAGGCTGAATCTCCAAACCCTGCACAGTCTAAGGGGGAGGAATTCATTTCTGGGGACAGGCCAAGCAGCAGAAGGAGGCACCTCATACTGGAGGAAGAAGAAGAAGAAGACATTCTAGAAGCTGTTATCACTACAACAGCTAAAGGAAAAGAAAAAGCAGTATTTGATCCTGAACAGCAGAAAGCAGCAGAGTTAAAGTTTCACAAAGCCAGGGCAAAGGAAATGGGTCTTTCCATGGATAAATACTATGAGTTTAGAGATGAACAGCTTAAAGCCCTGGAAGCACTAAGAGAAGAAGAAGCCTCTGCCAAAGCTGCCAGAACTTTTGCACTTCAAGAGGCAAGAAAAATCAAAATGCCCTCTCTAGATGTGCAAAAGAAACTGATGGAAGCTGCTAAGGGATCAGCTGGTGAGAAGGAAGTTGAAAAGGAAGTGGGTGCTCTGGTCTCTGTGACCAAACCAAAGCAAGCATCCTCTGCAAGAGCCCAATTCCATTTTGACAACCTGGCAAGGAAAAAGTTTCATGATGTTGCTGATAGAAGGCTTGCCAAGGAAGCAATTGTCAAAGCTGTCCCAACATCAAGAAAAGGCAAACAGTGGAAATTGCAAATTACCAGAATGGGTGCAACAGACCCAGAACTGGAAACTTATGACTACATAGATGTTGCACAGATGGGGTACATGGAATGGGTTGAGCTGGCAGTTGCCCTGAGCCAGTCTAAGTCAGAAACGGCTAAGACTGTCAGGGCATATGTTAAGAAGCTGATGGAGAGAGTAAAGGATCTTGGCCTGATCTCAAAAGAAGTAAGTGAGGGTGTCTCTGTGACATACCCCAAAATAAAGGCCAGGAGGACAAGAAAAGATTCTGAGTTGGAGGAACTCCTCATCTTAATAGAGCAAGGTGATTATACTGTTGAGATGAAAGGAATTGATTACAGCCTGCCCAGTGGAGTTGAGTTTGAAGAAGGCAAAATCATTGAAGAACCTGAGTTGGGGGCATTTTTTGTAAGTCCCCTAACACAGAAGAAGTGCTTTCAGAGAGCTTCAGATCTATACAAGGTGGATCTGAGACAACTTGCAGCCTTCATACTTGCAGCTTCATTCAGGCAATCAGGCATGTGGAGAGCAGCCATCTGGGACCAGCTCAGAGGCTTTTATGAGAGAGGTGAACTTCAAGATCCCAAGTTTATGATTCTCAGAGTTGAAATCCAAGATCTGGAAGAAACAAAGGATGAACTTGAAAAGATGTTTGAATGACCACCACCACTGGAGTGAAGTCCATCTACCATCAGGGTAGGTGAAGAATGGAAGCTGTCCATCTGTTGGACAGGCTTGCCATTATCTGCTCCCAAGATCAACAGTCCAAAGTGTTGAACTTTTTGTTTGTACATTAGTTGTACCCTGTTACATATGTTTTAACTTTTCTTATTTACATTAGTTGTAATATACATTAGTACATTAGTTGTACTTCTGTAAAAAGCATGTGTTGTTTATGTAATCAAAATCAGTATATATGAACTGATCTTTTACTTTACTTAGATGTTGTAATTTCTTTTCAACAAGATGTATTGTAAAATGTATAGTGGTTATTGATTAAATCAGCTTAGACTGATTATTGCAAATAGGGGGAGATTGTTAGGCACAAAAAGGCCTCAGTCAAACCTGCTGTACATCTGAGGGGAAGATTTTTAATCAAACCTGTTGATGCACTTGAAGGTTGAATTTAAGGCCTGTTATATGCCTTATTGAAACCTGAAAGTGATTTGCAATATCAGCCCAAAGCTGTTTACCATGTTGCATAAGTTGCAACAAATGCAGTTTGTCCAAGCTGTTCAATCTGCTAAACAGGTTGGACATAAACTGTCTATGCTGCTCTGTTCTCTTGAGCAGCTTGGGCAGTTTACAAGTGTTCTGTTCTTTGTGAACAGCACCTGTTCTTTGTGAACAGGTTAAACACTTTATGGAATATGTTTCCAAGTCCTCATGTATTGTTTTTTACTACAAGACCAGTTTACAAGTCGAAGACAAAGTGGAAAGCAGAACTGCACAGCCTGCCCACGCTGTTCTGATTACATGAAGACAAACAGATATTTGAAAAGGGTGACAGAACTTTTCTTATATCGAAATGGCATTAACAAAACAAGAAAGATGCAAAGTTGATATTCCTCTTTTGGTTAAAGCCTTATGCAACAGTGAGAAAAAGGAAAAGACAAAGATTCTGTCATGTGAAGACAAAGATACTTTATCAGAACGTGCAGAAAGGTGTTTTGTCCTTTTGGAAAGACTTACCACTATCTCATCTGTCCAATGAAGAAGCTTCACTGAGATTCACCTTTTGAGTATAAAAGGAAGATTTTAAGGATTATGAGATATCAAGAGTGTGAAATCAGAACGTGCATTGAAGTGTGTTATTCCATTCATGCAAGTCTGCTTATATAAAATAGTAGAGTGTGTCTAAGCTGTTCTTGTGTAAGCTGTCTATCTGAGTCTTGTAAAAACAGTGAGTGCATCTAAGTGAGCATAGTCATTGTATATAGTCTAAGTGTGTCTTAGATTAGTTGAACAACTGTTGTATCTGTCATCTCAGGTTGAACCTTTCTGCATTCAAGCTTGTTTGTAATTAACACTTGTTAATAATATACACAAACATTGAGAAAAAGATTGTTAAGTTTTAAATAGTTGTATTCACACCCCCCCCCCCCTCTACAGCTTAGAACTATACACTTGGGAAACCTTTTGGGCCCTACACTTAAAATCTTTAATCTTTAAAATTTTCTTTAAAGTGTATAATTTTTTGAAATTGAAATCTTCTATACAGTTATAATATATACGCAAAACAAAACATAACAGGGAAAAAAAGTTCATTGGCCATATAGTTTTAGATATTAGATTACATGTAAATCACATGAATACTATAGTTACTAATATAAATTATCTTTCATTTGATAGTTTTATACACAATTGAATTTCAAAAGCGAGGCCTTCCACATTGCCACACATTACTGTGGGTTAGCGCTGCGACAAAAATACAGACAGGTGAAGATGTTGATCAATACATTTCAGCAATTTTACCTGATCAGAGTAAAATGATCCAGAGGGTACAAAGTTGTTTCAGACATGATGATGCATGGACCTTGCGGGTTACCTAATTCAAGTGCAGTCTGTATGCAAGATGGAGTTTGTAGCAAACAGTTCCCAAAGAAATACAATGACAAAACTTTTTTTTGACAAAGATGATATGTGAACTATCGAAGAAGAGATACCGGCGTCTATACAACCAAGCGACAACTGAAGTTGGATAATAGTTTCGTTGTTCCATATAATTGGTTCTTATGTCGTATCTTCCATGCTCACATCAATGTTGAGTACTGTGGTTGGACCATGCTCATTAAGTACTTATTTAAGTACATTTCAAAGGCACCTATCGTTTTTTTGCACGTATCAGCAGACCAATTGGAAAGTAAAGAAGTGTACATGTTGATAAAATTCAGAATTTTGTCAATGCACGTTATATTTGTCCTCATGAAGCATGTTGGAGGATCTTTAACTTTGATATACACAGTAGAGAACCTGCAATGCAAATTTTGCTGTTCATTTAAAGAATATGCAGCAAATCAGTTTTAGAGCCACCCAACCATTAGAAGCCATTATCAGTGATTCTACAAAGAAAAAGACATCACTAACCGAATGGTTAGCATTTAATGCTAGCTCTCAGGAAGGTCACCACTTGACATATTTGAGTTTCCCATCAAAATTTGTTTGGTATCCAACTGAAAAAAGATGGAAAGTTAGGGCCAACCAAAATAAACCATCAGTTGGTCGATTTACATACATACATCCAAGTTTGGGAGAGTTGTTCTATATCAGAATGTTGTTATGTCATAAAAAAGGATGCACATCCTTTCAAAGCATTCGAACAGTAGGTGGATGTATTCACCCAACATATCGGGCAGCATGTGAAGCTTTGGGTTTGCTCGGTGACGATAAAGAGTGGACTACTGCTCTAGAAGAAGCATCACTTTCAGGTACATCAGTAGAACTACGATCATTGTTTGCTCATATCCTTTTTTCTGCGAGGTGACAGACCCACTCAGCCTATGAAAAAAACATTGGAAGCAGATGAGTGATGATATTCCTATCAAAATCTCTACATTGCTTGATATACAACACCTACATGTCAATAGTCTAGAGCTTGAAGGTTATGTCCTATATGAATTAGAGGCACTTTTGAATTGTTCTTCTAGATCGGTGAAGGATTTTGGTTTGTCATGCCTCCACAACATTTGTTAGATGACCTAAAAAACAGATTATTGATGGAGGAGAGAAACTATGATCGAGATCTTTTGATGAAAGAACGATGTGCCTTTGTATCAAAGCTAAATAATAGGAAAAAGAAGATATATGATCTGATCATAAATGCTTCAAAATCTAACCAACAAGAGCTGATCTTTGTATACGGTCACGAAGGCACAGGAAAAACTTTCCTTTGGAAAACAATAAATCTGAAGGAAAAATCATGTTGGTTGTTGCATCTTCTGGCATTGCTTCTTTGCTTCTTCCATTAGACTAACGAATCAATGTGCAAAATAAAGAAAAACACACATATGGCAGATTTAATAGCTCAAACCGATCTTATAATTTGGGATGAAGCTCCAATGAATGATTGTAGATGTTTTGAAACATTGGACAGAACTCTTAAAGATATTCTTGATGCTCCAGATATTTTATTCAGGGGGTATGCTAGGTGGAGATTTTAGGCAAACTCTTCCGGTGAAAAAGGGAGCCTCTAAATTGGAGATTATAGGTGCATCCATTACTGAATCAGAACTGTGGTCACATTTCAAGCTTTGCACACTAAAGGAAAATATGAGGCTTTTACAACCAGATTTGGATCATGATCATAAAAAAACATCATAACTGCATTTTCTTCATGGCTTCTTGATGCTGGAGATGGAAAAATTGGTCACCCAGATCTATCAGATTCAGAATGTTCATCGTGGGTGGAAATTCCAGATAGATAATGTATTCAAAATGATGAGAGTGGAATATCAAAACTAATCAGGTTCATTTATGATGAAGAAACACTACAAAGACCAATGGGAAAAACACACACATACTTGTGTGTTTCGTACGGCTAGAAAACCACCACACACACATCTACCTTCATGTGTGTGTGCGCGCCGTGAATCACCTCACCAAAGGTCACCCCACTTTGCGTATATATATATATATATATATATATATATATATAGATATATATATCACTCTTGGTATGTATGGCTGTATGATGTGTGTGTGTATACACACACACACACAGATATATATATATATATATATATATATATATATATATATATATATATATATATATATATATATATATATATATATATATATATATATATATATATATATATAGAGAGAGAGAGAGAGAGAGAGAGAGAGAGAGAGTCAGGTTCTATGGGGCACCATATGCACCAACCACAACCCTTGGATTAATTGATCATTGGTGCATCCATGATGCACATAATTGTTATACATAAGGTATTTTGGGAAAAATAATATATCTAATCAAATAAAATTTAATTTTACATTAATTGAATATTCAATCAAATAACCAAACCATAAATGCTAAAATAAATTAATTGATACACTTCCAAATTTAGAAAATCTAAACAAATTCAAAAAAGATGATTTGATGTGGATGCATCTAATGTTAATCTTTAAATTCATGATGCATCTCGGTTTATTTCATCCTCATCTTCGGCCATATTCATCATTTTCTTCGTCCCACCATCATGCATCATCAAAATAGTGATGCAAATTCATCGGATTCATCTTTAAACATGATGCATCTTCATCGGATTCATCAAAAATCATGATGCATCTTCATCGAAATTCATCTAAAAATACGAGTCATCTTCATAAACACGATGCATCTTCATCTAAAAACACGATTCATCTTCATCTTCATCTTCATCGAAATTCATCATGAAGTATCTTCATCGAATTTTATTTAAAAACACGATTCATCTTCATAAACACGATGCATCTTCATCTTTTGCATCTTCATCTTCATATTTAATCGGATTCATCTTCAAACACGATGTCTTCATCTTCATCTTTAATCGAATTCATGTTCAAACACGATGCACCTTCATCTTCATCTTTTGCATCTTCATCGTTTGCATGTTCATCTACATCGTTTACATCATCTTGTTTGTACTCGGCTTCATTTGCATCACTTTGTGTTCGCCGGGCAAGAGAGAGGGGGTGGTCGCCGGCCCTGTGAGAGGGAGAGAGACGGCGGCGGGGTGGTCGTCGGCGGGGCATCACTTTATTCATAATTATTCTTATTTATTTGTTTATAATTATCCATCCAATTATCTAATATGATAACACTAATTCAAATAAATGCATCTTTTATTTAATGTCCAATAATAAATAAAAGACTAGATAATTATTTAATTATCATCCAATGACAATTACATCACTACAATATCTAATATTGTACTTTTAGTCCCCGTACTTTGAGATATAACTTAATCATCCATTAATTTAATCTCAATGATTATTTCGTGTCATAAACAATATCCAATATTATTTATTCAATAGTTCGATTGCATCTTGTAACACCCTCAAACTAATCCCCAAATGCCACGTAAATAACACATCATCAACAATATAATATAATAGTCTCTAACTATTCCCAATACATACATGCGGAAACCCGATAATTCTAAAACTTTAATTTACAAAAGTAAGTCACGGAAATCCCTGGTTAATCACATACTATAAGAAGTAAATGTACAGTCCCCAAAATATAACTACCTCTACAGAAGGTAGCTAACTCCTCGATCACGGTAGATGTAAACCTACTTGGGTCCAGCAGGCCTACTAGAATTCCGGTCACCTGAGATACACACATATAAACACACAGGTCAGCTAACGCTGGTGGGAATCGTCTAGAACAGCTGTCTCAAATTCCCTACTCGAGGGACCCATACTCTATCACGGAGCACCATCAACCCTCTGTTATCTCTACACAACAACTCGAGCTACCCCACCAATCTCTCTCTGCACATTCTCCTCTCTTAACCCCTCCTCCTGAGCCAATCGCAGACTATCAATCAAGGTCGACGTGACCTTTAATCTAGAAGCTCTGGACGAAACCGTCTGCTCATATGATCTCCTGCTCAAGGCGTCTGCTACCACATTGGCCTTTCCAGGGTGGTAATGAATGTCGCAATCATAGTCCTTCAGGAGCTCCATGCTGCGTCTTTGCCTCATGTTCAACTCCTTCCGACTGAACTGATACTGATACTCCCTGGTTAATCACATACTATCCGAAGTAAATGTACAGTCCCCAAAATATAACTACCTCTACAGAAGGTAGCTTACTCCTCGATCACGGTAGATGTAAACCTACTTGGGTCCAGCAGGCCTACTAGAATTCCGGTCACCTGAGATACACACATATAAACACACAGGTCAGCTAACGCTGGTGGGAATCGTCTAGAACAGCTGTCTCAAATTCCCTACTCGAGGGACCCATACTCTATCACGGAGCACCATCAACCCTCTGTCATCTCTACTCAACAACTCGAGCTACCCCACCAATCTCTCTCTGCACATTCTCCTCTCTTAACCCCTCCTCTTGAGCCAATTGCAGACGATCAATCAAGGTCGACGTGACCTCTAATCTAGAAGCTCTGGACGAAACCGTCTGCTCATATGATCTCCTGCTCAAGGCGTCTGCTACCACATTGGCCTTCCCAGGGTGGTAATGAATGTCGCAATCATAGTCCTTCAGGAGCTCCATGTTGCGTCTTTGCCTCATGTTCAACTCCTTCTGACTGAACTGATACTGCAAACTCTTATGATCGGTGTATACTGTGAAGCACGTCCCATAAAGATAATGCTGCCATATCTTCAAGGCAAAGACGAAGGCATCTAACTCTAAATCGTGCACCGGCCGGCTCAACTCGTAACTTCGAAGCTGTCTCGATGCATAAGCAATCACATTGCTTCACTGCATCAGTTTACACACTAACCCAGTAAACGAGGTGTCACAATATACAACAAAATCCTCAGAACCCTCTGGCAATGCTAGAATCGGAGCCCTGCACAACCGATTCTTCAACTCTAAGAAGGCACTCTCTTGATCCTCGGTCCATACAAACGACACAGACTGTCGGGTTAACATCGTCAATGGTACTGCGATCCGCGAAAAGTTCTCTATAAACCGCCGATAATACCTGGCCAAGCCCTAAGAAACTGCGAACCTCTGACACAGATGTGGGCTGGCCCCAACTCATAATCGCCTCAATCTTCATGGGATCCACCTTAACTCCCTCGCTCGTCACCACATGCCCTAAGAACTGTACCTCTCAAAGCCAAAACTCGCACTTCGAAAACTTGGCGAATAGCCTCTCTCGCTGCAGGGTACTCAAAACCTCTCTCAAATGCTGGCCGTGATCCTCGCTACTCCTCGAGTAGATCAGAATATCATCCTATAAACACTATTACGAATCGATCGAGCGTCGGCCTACAGACCCTATTCATCAAGTCCATGAACGCTGCTGGGCGTTAGTCAGCCCGAATGCCATGACTAAAAACTCATAATGACCATATCTGGTCCTGAACGCAGTCTTAGGCACGTCTTCATCTCTAACTCGCAGCTGCTGATACCCGGAACGTAGATCGATTTTCGAAAAACAACTCGCTCCCTGAAGCTTATCGAAGAGGTCATCAATCCTCGGCAAGGGATAACGGTTCTTCACCATTACCCTATTAAGCTCGATGTAATCAATACACATTCGCATCGTCCCGTCCTTCTTCACAAATAACACAGGAGCTCCCCACGGAGAAGAACTGGGGCGAATAAACCCACGATCTAGAAGTTCCTGAAGCTGTGTCATCATCTCGTGCATCTTGGTAGGAGCTAACCGATAAGGTGTGCGCGCAATAGGAACGCTCGCGAGAACTAGATCGATCCGAAACCCAACCTATCGATCAGGCGGCGGGCCCGGTAACTCATCTGGAAATACATCGGGGAAATCCCTAACTACTGGCATGTCACCGACCTCCTTCTTCTCCTTCTTCGCAAATACTACATAAGCTGAGTATGTGGCACACCCCTTCGCCACATACCTCTGCGTCCGCGCCATCGATACTATACTCATCTCTCCCTTACGCCTCTCGCCATACACAATCGCGGACTCGGAATTGGAAATTGGAATACGACTCATCTTCTTGGAACAGAAGATATCCGCCTGGCGCGCTGTCAACCAATCCATGCCTACAATCGCATCGAAACTGCTAATCTCCGTAGGCATCAAGTCTATGGAGAACCAATGACCATCCATCTCTAACAAACAATCTCTATAAATACGGCTCACTAACAGAGTACTACCATATACCCGCTCAATAATAACAGGAACACACAACTCAGAAGAAGGCATAGAAAAGTAATCACAGAAGGATGCAGACACATAGGAGCGATCAGATCCCGAATCAAATAAAATAAATGCACGTAGTCCATTAAGGATGAACATACCAAAAACAACATCAGGCGACTCCCGCGCCTCCTCAGCCGAAGCATGGAAAACCCTGCCGCGAGCCCTCGGTGCTCCACCTCCCCGAGGTGCTAACGATGACCCCGAAGTCCCAGCCCCACCTGAGCTCGATCTCGGAAACCCCGCGCTCGGGTTTGGACAATCCCGAGACTTATGAACCGGCTTCCCGCACCGGAAGTAAAGAGACTCCTGAGATGTACACGCGATGGCAGTGTGACCAAACTGGCCACACCGGAAACAACGAAGATGCTTGGGGGTGCACAACCCTGCATGACGATGATGACATCGTTGGCAATCTCTCTCAACATTAGCTGAACTCCCAACCTTACTCCCCGAATCCCTAGAACCCTCTACCACCACTACTATGACCCTGAATCTGGGACTGTCCCTGCTGTCTCTGGCCGCCCAGACTCTGACCCTGCCCAGACTACCTCCCATCTCGACCTGATCCCTACGACCCCGAAAACTTTATCCCTGCTGCTCAGAATAACCACCCTGACGGCTCTCTCTATAAAATCTCGATGATCCCGAACCCTGCCCTTGACTCAGCTGCTCAATGTGCTGCCTCTGCTCTCCCTGCACCTGGCGTACTCCATCGCTGATGAAAAGGTGGGGTCACGCAACATCCCCACAAACTCCCGGACACCTGGCCTCACCCCCTCGATAAACATATTGACCTTTCGGTCCTCTGTGGCTACCTGATGCGGTGCGAACTGCGCTCTATCATTAAAATTAGCAATATACTCATGGACAGTCATAGATCCCTGCTGCAAGTGAATAAACTCTTTCTCCAACTTCCGTCTCGTATCCTGGGGGCAGTACTGCGACTCAAACTGTGTCCTAAACTCCTCCCAAGTCATCAAGTGTGCCTCATCTGCTCCTCGAGCACCCACAACTGAGCTCTACCAGCGCGACGCTCCTCCCTTCAAGAGGTAGGAGGCATAACTCACTCTATCATCACGATCAACATGGGCAATCCGGAATGCTGCCTCAATCTCACGCAACCAGTCCAGTGCCTTCGAGGCACTAACTCCACCAGCAAACTCAGAAGGGCGACCCGTCATAAAGTCCTTAAAGGACCCTCGCGATGGCTGTGTAGACGAAGCACCAGCCTCTGAACTCTGGCCTCCCTCGGGCGGAAGCACCGCACCTCGACCCCTACCCACTCCCTGAGCCGGAAAACACTTATCTAAAATTTGGCCTATCACAAACTACAGGTCAGACCGACACACAGGCTCGTCATCCCTATGGTCATCCCCCTGAGGCCTGCTGCCTTGACGGTCCATAACAACCTGCACAATAAAATAATAACACAAAATAACTCTACATAACACTATACACTACTCGTTTATCACCTAGTACTCTACTTCGGATTACAATCCAAGGATCTAGACTCCGTGGTTTAAGCTTAAGCATCCACTAGATACTTAATCTCTTAAACCTAGGCTCTGATACCAAGCTTGTAACACCCTCAAACTAATCCCCAAATGCCACGTAAATAACACATCATCAACAATATAATATAATAGTCTCTAACTATTCTGAATACATACATGCGGAAACCCGATAATTTTAAAACTTTAATTTACAAAAGTAAGTCACGGAAATCCCTGGTTAATCACATACTATCCGAAGTAAATGTACAGTCCCCAAAATATAACTACCTCTACAGAAGGTAGCTAACTCCTCGATCACGGTAGATGTAAACCTACTTGGGTCCAGCAGGCCTACTAGAAGTCCAGTCACCTGAGATACACACATATAAGCACACAGGTCAGCTAACGCTGGTGAAAATGCAAGTGTTAGTGTACGATTATGAAAGATCAATAAAATAAGTAAACTCGATAGTAAAACGTTCAGCGTTCTCTACTGAACAGGTATATGAGATCCCACGAAGTAGCTCAGATAGGTACTCAACTCGTGTAGACAAATCCACGTACCCAAATCCCTAGACTGCACAAAGCAGTCGTTAGGACTCAAAAGGGAATCGGAAGCGACCCGACCCCTTCCCAGCCGTACGGTTTAGTAACTCGAAAGCTCAAGTGTCTCAAATCTCATATTATAAAACAAAGTTCACAATAGCTCAGCAATACATGCATGATAGTATCTCAATAAAAAGCTCGTAATAAAACTCATAATAATCTGGTAAAAAGCTCAGTAAAAGATCATGCAAGTATAAACAAATAATCGTACAAGTATCTCAAGAAAAACATGCAAACGCACCTGCCCTGAAGACGCACTACTAAGTCTCGGTTCCTTGCCCTTTCCCTACCCTATCAACACGAGACCCTGAAATCACAACACACAACTCGATATCACAATCTCAATCCAACAACTCTAAACACGATTCCCAACAACTCACGCAAGCCCAAATACCCGAACACCCGACCCACAAGACTCAAAAACCTAACCTCAAAATCAATAAAACAAGACAGAGCACTGAAAATTATGATATTTCATTTCAATTTAGATATTTCAAAGGACAATATAGCAATAAAGTTAGTTGTCTAATGTCACCATGTGTATAGCGTCACCCAACCTTGAGGATCTTCGATAAAATCAAACCCAATAGGTGTTGCTCGCCAAAAAAAATCTTTGATAATCCCTCCGGTGTAAAACTTTTTAAGGAATCGATTAAATACCACAAATTTTAAATGTTTATTTTTCCAATTGAAACTACAAATGTAAACGCCTTCATCATCAAACTCAAGAAGGTACTCCTCACCATTGTTGATTGTACGAAAATCTGCAGGTTCTTCACCAAACATTCCACAACCAACCAGAAGGTTGTCAAGAAAGACGTTTTCAATGTGCACACTGTATTTGGAAAACGCTGCCTCCGAATAAAATGAAGAAGTAAATACCATCATAAGTAGGGGAAGCCAAACGAGTTGAAGATATCTTTTAGTATTTTTCATATTTGTAACTTCTTGTGTTGTGTAAACACGAAAAGATATGAATTAATTTATAGGCTAAACTATTGAGTAATGTCATTAAATATGACTTGATATATTTCGTGTTTTTTTGTTAAGTTATTGATTATGTTGTTGATTTGCTTAGATTGTAAAATTCTTTTAATTTGGAATCTTTAATGCATAATTTTCAATAAAAAAAGATAGCATCATTTTGTATACATTTTCGGACTATGTTTTTACAAGACGAATGAGTGAATGACATGGTTTTAAAACAACTGATCAAAGAAAACGACGACACCAATCCTATGTTTGCGTAGTAATTATTTAAAAAAATTAATTAATTAAACAAATAACGATAAAGTTGTCATTTGAATATACTAAATTCGTAATAATTACACATATTTATAATTGTGCAACACCATTTCCTTTTTTTTAAGAAAATTACGATACCATTACAATTTTATTATAACTATGTGTTTTTTCTCGCGCGTTGCGTAGTTAAAGATGATAACTCCTTTTATTAATATATTGATGATCGAGATTTATATATAAACACATAAGTTAATGGAATATATTTTATCGTCAACTCTTGTGTCATTTTATTATAAAAGTTGATAACAGACGGATATATATAAAAAGTTAAAATATTTGGAAAAAAACTAAAAAAAAAAGAGAGAGAGAACAAAAGAGATTTCAACCAATTAACTTAGGAGAGAGGCTTAAATATAAATAAAGTAATACTTGGTTTAATATTAATCAATTGATTATAATTCAAACATAATTAAAATGTATAAAACTAATAACAAATATAGATAAAAAATAAATAAAACAGAACAATATATTTAATTGGTTGGTTTCATATGATATAATCATTCAGTACCTCATCTTCTATAGTATTATTATTATTATTATTATTATTTATATATATATATATATATATATATATATATATATATATATATATATATATATATATATATAAAAGTTGAATCACGTGTACTGATTAAAGTAGTAACTAATTAACTATTTGATTCAATTTTAAATTTGTTTTACTAAAAATCATAATAATCATCCATAAGTAATAAATAATGATCTTTCTTATGTACTATAAAAGTTGAGTTCTAACCATAATAAATGTTGGTAATCAATTTTGTGTTTCTATAAAACTCTAGATTTATTGATCTTGATAATCAATTTTATTTTTCTATAATTTAATTCGTCTCATAAATAATATAAACCTCTAGATATATTGTTTTATCCTAACCATAATAAATGTTGGTAATCAATTTTGTTTTTCTATAAAACTCTAGATTTATTGATCTTGAAAATCAATTTTATTTTTCTATAAATTAATTCATTTCATAAATAGTATAAACCTCTGGATATATTGTTTTATCATAGTAAATGTTGGTAATAAATATTATTTATGTATATATTAATTTATTATATAAATAATATTAATCACTTAATTTATTAAATGTTTTTAACTGTAATCGTAAACTTTTTTCTATGTTTTAGTTTACGGATATATTCAATATTCTTAATTTTGGTATTGAATTTAATATCCACTACCTTGATCTAATATATGATACCAAAATAAAAACATATGTATATGTAAACAGTTAATAAATACTAAAAAATTTAATTACACATAATCTAAACAATTAAATATTGTTAATTAAATAGATATATAGTGTTTATTTCATGAAAATAAGCACATATTTTTACCAAAAAATATGTGTATGTTAAGAAATATTACATAATTGTTTTTTTACATTTATAATCTGATTTGAGTTCCATGTATAAATAGTTGTGTTAATGTTTTAAAGTTCATTTTTAGCTTATCTTTTTTTATATTAAAAGATTTAGTCTCATTAAAAATTTTGATTTTTTTATGTTTAATTTCACTACCGTTTCATGACTATTGGTTATCTATAATTAATTGTTATTTCATTATTTATTCATAGGTTACAAAGAAAATGAATGGTCATAAAAAGTTTTTTAAATAGTATGGGTTGCAAATAATTCATTAGCAATCTAAAACATTCTCATTTATTCTCCTAGATTTTCACCGGTTAGTTCTCTTCTTGATTTATTCTTCTTTTATTTTTCAAATATCAAGTTCGTTTTTCATCTCTAATACACGTATGTTTATTATATTATGTGAAATCGATTATTACCGTTTATTTTGTGATATTTTATATTTGACAGTGATAATGATGAAGATTATTGAATTTACCATCCATGCAAAGTAGTTATTGACAAACAGATTTTCTAGAAAAAAAATTTGTGTGTTCTTCAATCCTACATTGATAATTCTTTTTATATTTAATGATATATTTATTTAAATTGTTTCGACTTATATATTTTTATTAATAAATTATTTTTGTTGACGTAGGTGATGAGGGTGATCTATATTAACATGTCAAATATCCTTAAGGTTCGTCGCCAAAAAATATATATGTCAAAGTTATATTAACCAACTTATAGGTCATTGTCATTTATCCTATCAACTATATAGTTTTAAACTTTAATAATTTTAAAAAAGAAATGTATTAACAACAAAATTTTTGTTTCTCTATACTTGCATTTTTATATAAATATCTTCTTGATAGTTTTTTAAACAATAAAGGTTTTACAATATTTTATTCTAATGACTTGTTTTTTTATTTCAATACATATTGAAGAATTTTCAATAAATATTGTTCCAGAAACGTTATTAAAAACCATACGATTTAATGAATATTATAATGTATTTTAATTTAACCATCGTGATATTATGAATAATATTAAAAAATTTAATTTAATGAGAATATTTGTAACTATGTTTATACATTTTCTAAGTCTTTTATTTTATCTTAATATTAAATATTAATACACTATATATTTTACTTTAAGTTTTTATGTTTATTGAATTAGTAATTTAATATTTCTTTTAATTGGTATATTTTTTTAGTGTAGTATTATGTTTTGTTATTAAATGATTTTATTATGGTAAAAAGGAACAATATGAAGTACCTAGAGTTGCTTTTATATTGTAATTAGAGAAAAAAACATATAATTAAATCATTGCTAAAAATTTGAAATTTATAACTTTTTAAATACGTTTATTTTTAAAAACTTAACTATATAATTTTTAGATTAAACTCTCTATATATTTTAAATTACCAATTAGGTTCTTATCTTTTTCTAAAATTTTACAAAAATAGAGTAAATAAAATCATATATATTACAATTATATTAACTATTTATGAGTTTTTAAAAAACAACAGTTAAAAAAAAAATCAATAATACAAACATGTGTATTTAATTTTTAGGAAAATATGTCATATTAATATGCATTGGAATCTTGACTATTAAGTTTTAATGCGTTAGGTAAATTTTTTAATGCAAAGGTATGATTATTTAATTGATGATAATAAATAACATTAATTATTAATTAATACTTAATTTGTAACTTTTTAATTTCTCATTTGTCTTTCATTAGTTTATCTCTCATTTATTTAACATGACTAATTATTACTAAATACAAAATTAAATTAAAATAATGTTTTGTTCACTTATAAATATATATCATTGACATTAATTGATTTATTTTTATATAACTTAATCATAATAATAATAATAATGATAATAGTAGTAGTAGTATTACATTCTCATCAAAAATAAACATTTATATTTATTAATTAGTTAATTTGAGCACTTGAATAATATTTTAAAATTTCACCTAATATTAATATTTATCGTATTAATTTGGTAACAAAATTTTTTAGGCAATCCTATATATTATATATATTGGTTAAATATTTTGAAATTATTCATTTTGATAATTGAATGTTCAAATTTAAAACATAGTTGTTGTACTAGATTTGATTTTTAATTTTTCTTTAATAAATAGTAGTAATAATTATTTAGTTAAGTTTTGTTAAATATTTAAAATATATAGTCTATCTAATAAATAACAACAATGATCATGTATATTTAATTTTACATTTTTATTAATAACAATTTTAATAATTTATCTAAGTTATATTCCTTTTTTTATAAAAATAATACATATAAGGATTTATGTAACTTTTAATTAATTATCTAAAAAAATCTTCATAACAAAACAAATTAGGGTTATACAAATTCAATTCATTTTTATTTTATTTTAACTTAAATTTTGAGTTTTCTTTCATAACCGATTGTTATAATAAGTTGTTTACTCTTAAATATAACTAATATATAATTTTTACTTAGTTCAGTTTCTAAGCGTATTGCTTACCTGATTTTATTTTAATTTTTTGATAAATAAGTTTAGTTCTTACGTGATATAATCTAATTAAAATTTTTAAATAAATAATAGAATAAATCATTTTGTTAATCTTTATTTAATATCTAAATATAACGAGTCAATCTAATAAATCATAGTAATTCTTTATATATATATATATATATATATATATATATATATATATATATATATATATATAAAATTTTAGTAAAAATATTTATTTTATATTCTATATTTAACTTGAGTGTTTGCATATTAAGCAACCAAAAAATATATAACATATGGATAAATATGCATATTTTTCATTCTTCTCATTTTTTAGAGGACGTGTTGTATTTAATATTAGGCTTTAACTTTGAATCTATTCAAAAATCCTAACAATAACCTTAAACTTTTTTGCGGTGTTGTGTTTTTGTAATTATTTTAAAATAAAAAATATTTGAGTTATGGTTGTTCTTATTCCAATTGTCAAGACAAAAATATTTTTTAAACATCATTTTAGTAACAAGTGATTAAACTTTGTACCATAATTATAAAAAAAATATGTATTCAAAAACCTTGATAATCAAGTGTTGAAATTTTTATTTTGATATATTGTTCCAAATAAAATAATAAATGTAGTTCTTTTATTTTATGTATAAGAAAGATTACATGACTTTCTTGATTGATACTTATTTAAAAATATTTATCTAATTATCATATGTTCTGAATGTCATATATGATTCAATTTTTTAAATATAAAATCAGTCTTAAAGTTAAGTATTTGATAATTATTAATAGAATATCATTTCATCAAAGGATAAATATGTTTTTAGCTCTAAAAGTTAACCTTTAAAAGTTCATAGTAGTCTTACTATGTACAAAAACTATATTTTTCATATAAACATCAAAGTTTTAATAATTTAACCTAATTTTACTTTGTTATAGATTTGAATTAAATTCTTTTTTTTTTCAGTTTAAAATATAATGATCTGTAACATAAAAAATACAGGAAAACGGTTTTACGTTTATTCCTCTAATTTCAAATTAAAACGAATAATATATATACTTTAAAATCTTTTAAAATTTAAATTTAAGAAACTTAAATAAATTAAATCTTAAAAGACGTAAACAAATGACCTTATAAAAAGTTATGCCTAAATATTATATGGTGTACAATCTAAAGTTTATATAGTGACCCAAAAATATAATTGTTAATAATTACACAATATTTAAATCAAAAAATAAATTTACAGTCCACGGGTCATTTTGACTAGTAATTTTAATTTTTAAGTCCAATTCTTTTCCCCTTCTAGCCTTAACCCACTTTTGAGAAAAAAAAAAGGCAGAAAAAACGAGAGCATATATTTTTAAACGGTGTTCTGATTTGTATGGTTAAACATGAAATATTTTCTATGGTGTCAAATGAAGCTTCTATTGATCGATTCCAAAATATGAAAAGTACGTTGCTAGAGGTAAATTCTTAAGTTAATTACTTATATTTCCTAATAAATTGTATTTTTATAAGTATATATTATTCTATTTGTTATTTTAAGCTATAAATACTAGTACAAAATATGTCATTCGTCACGCTAAAAAACTGTTGCCATAGACTTTTGACCACAGTTTTATTTTTCATTTAAATCGTGACCAAAGGTCGCATTACTTTTGGTACCTTATGGCTACATTTAATATTCGTGACTAAATCATATGTAAAACTGTGGCCATATCCTAAAACTGTGGCTATATGGTAACAATTTCTATATAGTTGAGGTCTATATTTTATAGTAACCGTGACCATAAAATACTTTTAGTCACAATTTCTTTTAACACCATGACAGTTGGATACATTTAGACACACATAAACAATTAATCTGTGACGTTAACATTTTTACAGACATGCATAAACAAATAAACCGTGGCCACCTGGTATATTTAAAGACGCACAAATTTTTAATCGTGACCATTGGATAAATTTATACACACATAATCAGCTAAACAGTAACTATTTGAGACATTTAAACACACCCCATGAATGAAACCGTGACAATTGGTTATATTTTGACGCACATAAACTATTAAGTGTGACCATTGGTACATTTAGACATGCATAAACAATTAAACCGTGACCGTCGGGTACACTTAGACACATATAATTAATTAAAATGTGACCATTGGTTGCAACTGGACATACATAAAGTATTAAACCGTGACAATAGATACATTTTGACACACAAAAATAATTACACCGTGACCATACCATTATTTTAGTCACATAATAATTCGTTTATTCATGACAATTGCTTACTTTTAGATACATATAATAAATAATATCGTGACAATAAAGTATTTATAGTTACTTATTTATTCATAATCGTGGCAATTGGTAACTTTTAGACACATGCAACAATACAACCTGTGACCATTAAATACTTTTTTTAACGGCAAACTATCCTACTCCTACTCCTAAATATCAACTTGTCTCCGACGAGAGTCGAACCCGTGACCTCTCACTTGTATCTCCACCCTCTTACCGCCAGGCCAAAGGCCCTTTGGTGACCATCAAATACTTGTTGTCACATTATATTTCTTTTAAAATCACTATTGTTCCTTTTAGACACGTGTAAAAAATTAAACCGTGACAATAAGTTACTTACAGCCAAATGTGTTTTCTTTTATCGTTATTGTTGTTTACTTTTAGACACACATAACATTTATAATAGTGACCGTAAAATATTTATAGTATCATGTTGTTTCGTAAACGGTGACTGTAAAATACTTATAGTCACAATAATTTTCTTATTTCATGACAATTGTTTCCTTTTGGACACACTTAATCAACTAAATCATGACAATTAAATACTTATAGTCACAATATTTTTCTTTTACCATATGTGGCTAATGAACTCCACCCTTTGGTCACACAAGCGATTTCGTGACCATATAAGTTAGCCTTCTGTCACAGTTTATTCATGTGACTAATTCCACCATATAAATTAGAGTCATACAATTAGATTTCAGGGTGTCCCTTTGGTCACCGAAAGAGATTTCCGTGACCATATACATATTTATCGTCACAGTCAATAACCATCACAAGATTATTATAGACATCAAGCAAATAACTGTGACAAACAATGACATCTGGTAACAATGTGGCAACCGTGACAAGTCTTTCTCACGATCCTTATGTTAAACTGTGACTTAAGGTTTGAATGTGATTTGCAATGGTCACAGTTCTTGAGATAAACTGTGGCTATCATAATAATACAAGTTCATATATGACCCTTTAGCCACGTCAATAACAAAAACTGTGGCTAGACAGTTTGGACAAAACCGTGACCATAGGTCATTTTTGTACTAGTAATATCAATGTGTTGACCCGACCCGACCAAAATAATCATTTTAATTTTCGAACCATGAACGCGAAAATTTATTCAACGGGTCCCCTCGGTGGCTGGGTCCTCCACTGCCACTTGAGCTGCATTATTATAGTATGTATAGAATTAAAAACCCCTTTTGTATAACATATAAAGTATACTACAATGATGAATATTTATAAAGTATAATTAGATACAATAAAAACCAAATGGAATCCAAGCACATCTGTACAATTAGACCAGTTATATAGTTTACCTAAATTAAACCCTAATTTATCTAATATTTCCAGGCAATTGGCATGGGAGGAACTCGGATACCCGAATTGAAGCATAAAGAATACAAGTATCAACATGAAGAGAAGTGGAAAGTTGTACAACTTTTAAGGGCAAGCGGTAGCAAAAGCTATAACTGTTTTGTTTACAACGCGTATCCTATGTAAGACAAGAGGAAGAGTAACATAAACAAGTGGCCACTCTTTGGGGAGTTGGAGATCGACAATATGGGGAAAATGAGTGGGGACAACCAATTGAGATCCTGTGGGGTTGGCACCGAAAGAATACGAAGGGTGAAGATAGAGTACGTACTTAAGGATTTCATACCATCAAAAGTGATGAAATAAATTGACGATGTATGGATTACAATGGTCGACATTTATAGCTAGATCGAGTACACCGAAACACAATAAAAACCCATAATGGGATCCAATCTTAAGCCATGTATAGTAAACCTTAATCTTCTTAAGAATAGTATGACACAAAATTAGATGAATTCTGTTGGCTGAAATCCCCTTCTATTATCCTTGTGCTATAGTTTTAATATATTAGTAGGGGTGAGCGACGGGTACCATTTCCCGAACCCGAACCGGTACCGGTTGACCGATACCGAATTAATATATTCGGTTCGGTATTCGGTTTTTAAATTAGCTAAAATTCGGTATTCGGTACTTTCGGTTCAGTATTCGGTTCTTAAATTAGCTAAAAATCGGTATTCGGAACCGAACCGGCACCATATAAAATTATACGGTTCGGTATTCGGTTCTTCCAAAACTAATAATTCGGTTTCGGTATTTTCGGGATCGGTACCGGTTCGGTTCGGTACGGTACCGAGCTCACCCCTATGTATTAGTTAGTTGATGATGGGGTTTTTTATGATTAATATAATGAAGTGAATGATCAAACTCAAAACTAGGCTCTCCCTTTATCATTTGACGACCTTGCTATATGACTATATCCGTTGTAACCAAATTTTGGTCATTCAAAAAAAGTAATAAAACAATGTGATGCTATAAAATATTATAATATCATTTCGGTATAATTGCTTATTACGTAGGTGATAAAAACAAGTTTTGTTTAGTTTAACCAGATTTTTGGGAATATAAACGAAACAACAATTAG
Organism: Centrapalus pauciflorus; assembly: GCA_020465985.1. Lineage (NCBI taxonomy): Eukaryota > Viridiplantae > Streptophyta > Magnoliopsida > Asterales > Asteraceae > Centrapalus > Centrapalus pauciflorus. The sequence continues at coordinate 486,268 of JAANYP010005932.1, forward strand.
ACCACTAACAATTTTTAAAATATATTACTTGACGAAGGATATTCATAACTAATAAATTAGTCAATCCAATAAGAAAAAATTAATAAGACGCTATCAATATATATGGAAGTAATTATATAACCATTTGAGATATCAAAATACACATATGGGAAAATATTCAGTGGTATATATCATTATTAGTTTACCAAACGAATGGTATAATTTATTGGGGAAGATTATCCTTGGAATAGCCTTTGTGTTCATGAACCCTATAATATGACAATGCATGCATGGCTGGATTGTTCATGTACTTGATTTAGTGACGTTCCTATTTGTTCATGAAACGTGACTAACAAATCTACAAGTTATGGCTATCATTGACTTCTCTTGATGAAACTTTGTGAAAGAGAGCCAATTACTGAGTTTGTAAATATTTATTATTTTGTAAGTTGAAAAAAAAAATTAATGCAGATCGATAGCAGACAAAACGATAACGTTATCATCAATTAATGTACCTAAGACAAGCAAGGCAAGATGAATCCTTTAAATATCCCTTAGCTTCTTCAAGAGCAAACCATGAAAACTGGTATTGTAGAAATTTACCTAAATTTGTTACTTACCGGAAGAAAATACCTCTCATCAGTGAATTATATATGGCACGCACAAGCCAAGGGCGCCAAAGGATTCGGATGGAGAAAATTGGCAATGATGCCAGTTTGTCTGTATCCTTTGCCAAAAGGCGGTCGGGGGTTTTTAAGAAGGCCAGCGAGCTTTGCACCCTTTGTGGGGTTGATATCGCTGTAATTGTATTCTCTCCTACTGACAAGCCGTATTCATTCGGCCACCCATCAGTACAAAAACTTATTGACCGCTTCCTCGAAAAAACACCTGCAAGTACAAGCACATCCCAGCTTGTTGAGCATCTTCGCCTTTCAAACATTCGAAAAAACAACTCCAAGCTCACTGGCCTGTGTGACCAACTGGAAGCAGTGAAAAAAATTGGCAAAGAACTTGATAAGAAGGAAAAGAAAAGGCAGGATGACTTATGGTGGGATGCTCCTTTAAAGACTCTAGACACAGAAATTCTAGAGAATCTGAAGCGTGCAGTGCTGGAATTGAAGTTTGATGCTGAGAAGAACGAAGAGAGGCTTGTTGCGGAACAGGCAGCTAGCTAATCCTACACCAACGCTGTGTGACGGGGACCATCAACATGATTTTCTTCTTCTAGCTAGCTACTTCTTAATTCTTCTTTATTTTTTTAGTTAAATCCACTTTGGTTGTGTAATATATATATAAACCGATTGAAGCACAACTTTAGAGGACCAAAGTTGGTTATATATGCAAGTTTTACGATTTGACAAGCAAGTTTCGAGGACTTCTTCGGCTATGGTTCCTCCAATTGTTTTTATTTAATTCATATAATTATATGTAAAACCTGTACGTATATAGTACAGGCAATATGTGTTGAATGAAAATTAGCACTACGCATTGTACTTCTTCTACTTCTAATTCAATTCAATGATGACACTTATTAATCATTGAAATATATAATTCCCTTTGTTGAATTTCTTTTTAATTAAATTTGAACTAGTTTCTTTGACCCACGTGTGGATATATATTTTTAATAAAATTATTTATATAAAATGTATATAAGTAAAAATAATATACATGATTATTAATTATTTAAAACAATATAAGATTTCTATTATTATCTGTCAAAAATTTTATTTAAAGTTTATTTTTAATTTAATATATTTTATTTGATATAAATTAAATTTTTAGTTTATATATAATATAGTATTATATATTTTATTACAAATTAATATTTATAGACTAAAAATAATAAAGTTATTTATCTTTTTAGAAATAATAGTTTTACTTATCTTTTATCATAGATTAAAAATAATAAAATGTATATATCTTTATAAAAATGATAAATTGTATTAATCTTTTTTATAATAATATTTGTATTAATTTTTTTTATCTTTTATTTTTTGTAATAATATGTTGTTTTAATTTTATCCGATGAAATGTGAGTTGGCACGTGACATTTGGTGTTACATGAGTATTTAAAAAACACTAATTATTTTTTGTGAATATAAAACTTATAAAAAAATACACAATTGTTATATGCATGTTATATAAACATATATCTAGTTTATCAAAATTTTAATTCAGCTTAAACATTTATAATGTTTCTCAACTATACCATATTGTATACTATGAATATACGATGTCATAAAAGAATTCATAAACTTTAACACAAACTTAATTTTATTTTTTTATATGCATATGAAATTAGTTCAATATAAAAAAATATTAGAAAATGTGTTCTTGATTTAAATTTAAACGTATAAACATTAAACTCGTCCAAACATAAATTTCAAAAGAATCTATTATTATCTAATTATTAATATAATAAGATCAATTATTTTTTTCCTAAATAAGAAAAATTCAAAATATGTAATCTAAATCTAGTTTATAAAAAATAAAATAAATAGTGACCTTTAATTTAAATATTTGATGTACAATTTAACCGTTAAATATATTGTAAATAAATAAATAGGAATTCTCAAATTACAGTTCATGGATTATAATTGATTTTTTTATACCAAGAATATATCATATTTGTAAGATAATAATTTTATATGCTTTAATTATGATTTAATTAAAATATCAATTTTTTTATCTTAAATGTAAATTTAGACTAGTATTAGAATGTTTAAAGTATTTCCTTTTTTTTAATTACATGGATAAAATATGAAAGTATTTGAATTAGATTTTATATTTTTTAAACAATAAATTAGTTAAATTAGAAATCTAATTATGGACAAAAGGCGGGAAATAAAAAATTTAGATGGATGAGGTAGTGACACGTGACATGAAATATTTTTTTTTATTAATATACTAGTTTATTACCCGCGTATTACGCAGATATTTTTATTATATATAAAATATAATAAATAAAAAGATAAAGATATAAATATTATTTTTCAAACAAGAGTATATAAGATGATATTATTTTTTATTATGACCTATTAATTTTATATATTTCTAAATATATATGAAGAGTAATTATTTTCTTATATATTTTTTAAACTTTTATTATATTATCTTATAATTAATAAGTTAGTAGATTATTAGATTTTGTTTGATTTGATTTGATTTGAATTTAAAAGTGGATTATATTAGATTTGGACAAATTTAATTAATAAGTTAGTAGAGATTAGATTTTGTTTAATTTGATTTGATTTGAATTTAAAAGTGGATTATATTAGATTTGGTAGATTTGATTTAGATTTCTTTTTTATTTTTAAAATCTATAAATGCCACGTGTCGATTCATGGTGACGACACGTGGCTTCATCCGAAGTGAGTATAGTTACTCTTATAATAGTATAGATAGATAGATATAGATAGATTAAAATCAAATATAATTCAATCTGTTATAATCTAATCTAACAAATCTAATATACAATTAACTAAAATCTAATAAATTCAATATTTTATAATTATTTTTTGTGATTTTATAAATATTATTCTTAATTTTTTTTTTAATTCAACACATGCATGTAGTACGTGGGTATGTAACCTAATGATTTAATATAATCCATCCCGATAGCTCCTCTATATTATCAAAAACTGGCAGCCTATACCGCTTTATCATCTTCAAGCCCACTTGACCTGCATATTATTAGTAGAGTTAATTGCATAGATGGTCCTTTAACTATCGTCAAATTGCAGTTATCGTCCTTTTTTCAAAAACGTTGCAATTTGGGTGTTTTATGTACCGAAAAGTTGCAATTAAGGGCATTTTAGTCTTTTTATGGATAAAGGACCTTTTTGCAATTATTATTATTATTATTATTATTATTATTATTATTATTATTATTATTATTATTATTATTATTATTATTATTATTATTATTAAACTAGTATCAAAAACAACCCACAACAACCAAGAATAGAAATTTACCTTCCTAAACCCTAAAATCCAAACCTTTACCTTTATGCCATTGTTTCAACCAACAGCCACCACCACCATCTCAAAGCTCCGTCGCCACCACCACCATCTCATAGTTTCGTCGCCACAACCACCACGTAAAGCCAAGTCGTCGCCTCCACTTCCTAGTATGCTCTGCCACCGCTCGTGAAGCCAAGTCATCGCCTCCCCCTTCCTAGTATGCTCTGCCACCGTCCGTGAAGCCTAGCCGTCGCCTCCCCCTTCCTATTATGCTCTGCCGCCACCCGCCGCCATCTCCCTTATCAGCTCCGCCGCCGCCTGTGAGATGGTGGTGGTGGCTCTACCGGCCGCTCAACCTTATCGAAACTCTACCTTATCTGCTCCACCGGCCGCTCGACCGCCTCCACCACTGCTTTCTTGGTTTTACTCTCACCACCAAGTAAGGATTTCCAGGGTTCTTGAAATAGGTTAGGGTTTCAATACTTTTGTTTTGTGTTCTTGAAATTGGAACCTTCATTATGTGTTCTTGAATCTGGGTAGGGTTTCGATTATAAGGTTTTTCAAATCGAAACCTTCATTTTAATTATGTTCTTAAATCTAGTTTGGGTTTCGATTTCATGGTTTGCTCAAATATGGTTTGGGTTTGATTTTCAGATTTCGTTGTTTTACTTAAATTTGGTTTGGGTTTCGATTTTCAGATTTCGTTGTTTTGTTGTTGAATCGATTTAGGGTTTTCATTTTTAGATTCGTTCTCTCTCTCTCTCTCTCTCAATTAGTGTTTATGTTCTTTGTTTCAAATTGATTTTGTTTTCAATATTTTTTGTTTTTCTTCTATCTTTAAATCGAATGGGAATCGGTTCTTGTTTCTTGGTTCGACAGTGGTGGTCGGTGTTCAATGGTGGTGGCCGGTGGTAGTAACACATATATTTGACGATAGTGGTCGGTGTTCGATTGTGGTGGCCGATGGTGGTTCCTGATGAGAACAATGAAGAACGAATGAACATCTTGAATGTCTGAGTAATACCTTCAATATGTTTTTAATATATATTCATGAATAATTGAGAAAAAAACATATTAACTCATAATTATGAATAGATTTGATTATAAAAAATCATAATAAATACCAATAAACATAATAATAATGCAAATAAAAAGAAAAATTACAAAAAAAAGTCATTTATCCTTAAAAAGACTAAAATGTCATTGACTTAACAGAGATATTTAACGGATTCTGTTAGAAAGAACCTTAATTGCGCTTTTCGGTACATAAAACACCCAAATTGCAACGTTTTAGAAAAAAAAGGACGATAACTGCAATTTGGGGATAGTTAAAGGACCATCTATGCAATTAACTCTTATTAGGATGTATAAAATTTTAGACCCTTTAAGTATAATATATTACAATGATGAATATTTTTAAAGTATAAGGAGATACAACAAAAACCTAATGGAATCCAAGCACATCTATACAATCAGACTATATAGTTTACCTAAATTAAACCCTAATTTATCTAATATGGCAATTGGCGTGGGAGGAACTCGGATACTTGAATTGAAGCATAAAGAATAAAAGTATCAACATAACAGGAGTGGAAAATTGTAAAGCTTTTAAGGGCAAGCTATAGCAAAAGCTATAATTGTTTGTTTACAACGCGTATCCTGGGGAAGACAAGAGGAAGAGTTACATAAACAAGTGGCCACTCTTTGGGGAGTTGGAGATCGACAATATGGGGAAAATTGGTGGCGACAACCAATTGAGATCATGTGGGGTTGGCACCCAAGGAATAGGAAGGGTGAAGATAGAGTACGTACTTTAGGCTTTCATATAATGTAAAGTAATGAAAAAATTGACAGTGTATGTATTACAATCGTCGACATTTATAGCTAAATCGAGTACCTCGGAACACAAAAAAAACCAACATTGGGATCCGATCTTAAGCCGTTTATAGTAAACCCTAATCTTCTTAAGAGTAGTATGACACACAATTAGATGATTTTTGTTGGCTGAAATCCACTTCTATTATCCTCGTGCTATAGTTTTAATATATTAGTTAGTTGATGATGGGGTTTTTTATGATTAATTTAATGAAGTGAATGATCAAACTCAAAACTAGGCTCTCCCTTTATCATTTGACGACGTTGCTATATGACTATATCCTATGTAACCAAATTTTGGTCATTCAAAAAAAGTACTAAAACAATACTACGTGATGCTAAAAAAATATTATAATATCATTTCGATAATTGCTTATTATGTACGTTGTGATAAAAACGAGTTTCGTTTAACCAGATTTTTAGGAATGTAAACGAAACAACATTTAGACCCCTAACAATTTTTAAAATATATTACTTGACGAAGGATATTCATAACTAATAAATTAGTCAATCCAATAAGAAAAAATTAATAAGACGCTATCAATATATATGGAAGTTATTATATAACCATTTGAGATATCAAAATACACATATGGGAAAATATTCAGTGGTATATATCATTATTAGTTTACCAAAGAGATGGTATAATTTGTTGGGGAAGATTAGCCCTTGGAATAGCCTTTGTGTTCATGAACCTTAAAATATGACAATGCATGCATGGCTGGATTGTTCATGTACTTGATTTAGTGACGTTCCTATTTGTTCATGAAACGTGACTAACAAATCTACAAGTTATGGCTATCATTGACTTCTCTTGATGAAACTTTGTGAAAGAGAGCCAATTACTGAGATTGTAAATATTTATTATTTTGTAAGTTGAAAAAAAAAAAATAATGCAGATAACGTTATCATCAATTAATGTCCCTAAGACAAGCAAGGCAAGATGAACCCTTTAAATATCCCTTAGCTTCTTCAAGAGTAAACCACGAAAACTGGTATCGAAGAAATTTACCTAAATTTGTTACTTACCAGAAGAAAATACCTCTCATCCGTGAATCATATATGGCACGCACAAGCCAAGGTCGCCAAAGGATTCAGATGGAGAAAATTGGCAATGAAGCCAGTTTGTCTGTATCCTTTGCCAAAAGGCGGTCGGGGGTTTTTAAGAAGGCCAGCGAGCTTTGCACCCTTTGTGGGGTTGATATCACTGTAATTTTATTCTCTCCTACTGACAAGCCGTATTCATTCGGCCACCCAACAGTACAAAAACTTATTGACCGCTTCCTCGAAAAAACACCTGCAAGTACAAGCACATCCCAGCTTGTTGAGCAGCTTCGCCTTTCAAACATTCGAATAAACAACTCCAAGCTCACTGACCTGTGTGACCAACTAGCAACAGTGAAAAAAATTGGCAAAGAACTTGATAAGAAGGAGAAGAAAAAGCAGGATGACTTATGGTGGGATGCTCCTTTAAAGACTCTAGACACAGAAATTCTAGAGAATCTGAAACGTGCAGTGCTGGAATTGAAGTTTGATGCTGAGAAGAACGAAGAGAGGCTTGTTGCGGAACAGGCAGTTAGCTAATCCTACACCAACGCTGTGTGACGGGGACCATCAACATGATTTTCTTCTTCTAGCTAGCTACTTCTTAATTCTTCTTTATTATTTTAGTTAAATCCACTCTGGTTGTGTAATATATATATATATATATATATATATATATATATATATATATATATATATATATATATATATATATATATATATATATATATATATATATATATATATATATATATATATATATATATATATATATATATATATAGAGTCAGGTTCAAAAAAGTACCTCTCGAAATCAAGTGCACCCGAAGGTACCAACCTTAAAAAACTTTTTTAAAATTTTTTTTCTCATAACCATGTTTAAATTAATGTTATACACATGATATATGAATTTCACATACATTCACACTTTCTGTGTCCTTAAAACTTATGTGAATGCTCAATGCATATTTATGTGAATGGTCATCCATTTGAATGGTCATTTCACACAATGTGAATGGTGTGAATGATCATTCACATGATCTTTTTTTATCATTCACAAGATTTATGATGTTGCTCCTTTTGAAAAAAAAATCTTATAATGTTGTCTTGTACATGTTTATTCAAAAAAAATATATGTGAATGATCATTCACATTAGGGTACGCTGGGTACGCTGGAATCTCATAGGTACGCTGATGAACCTGATTCTATATCCTTTTCTTTTTCAGCCTTTTCACTCGGCATCGTTGGATCACTAAGGCCTACTTTCATCCCTGTTCTAGGCGGGTACTCTATTTTATCATATATATATATATATATATATATATATATATATATATATATATATATATATATATATATATATATATATATAAACCGATTGAAGCACAACTTTAGAGGACCAAAGTTGGCTATATATGCAAGTTGTACGATTTGACATGCAAGTTTCAAGGACTTCTTCGGCTATGGTTCCTCCAATTGTTTTTATTTAATTCATATAATTATATGTAAAACCTGTACGTATATAGTACAGGCAATATGTATTGAATGAAAATTAGCACTACGCATTGTACTTCTTCTACTTCTAATTCAATTCAATGATGACACTTATTAATCATTAAAATATATAATTCCCTTTGTTGAATTTCTTTTTTATTAAATTTGCACTAGTTTTTTTGACCCACACGTGGATATATATTTTTAATAAAATTTAATTATATAAAATGTATATAAGTAAAAATAAAATACATAATTATTAATTATTTAAAATAATATAAGAATACTATTATTATCTGTCAAAAGTTTTAGTTAAAGTTTATTTTTATTTTAATATATTTTATTTGATATAAATTAAAATTTTAGTTTATATATAATATAGTATTATATATTTTATTACAAATTAATATTTATAGACTAAAAATAATAAAGTTATTTATCTTTTTAAAAATAATAATTATACTTATCTTTTATCATAGATTAAAAATAATAAAATGTATTTATCTTTATAAAAATGATAAATTGTATTAATATTTTTTTATAATAATATTTGTATTAATTTTTTATCTTTTATTTTTATAATAATATGTTGTATTATTTTTATCCGATGAAATGTGGAGTTAACACGTGACATTTTGTGTTACATGAGTATTTTAAAAAACACTAATTATTTTTTGTGAATATAAACTTATAAAAAAATACACAATTGTTATATGCATGTTATATAAACATATATCTAGTTTATCAAAATTTTAGTTCAGCTTAAATATTTATAATTTTTCTCAACTATACCATATTGTATACTATGAATGTACGATGTAATAAAAAAATTCATAAACTTTAACACAAACTTAATTCTATTTTTTTTATATGCATATAAGATTAGTTCAACATAAAAAAATATTAGAAAATGTGTGCTTGATTTAAATTTAAACGTATAAACATTAAACTCGTCCAAACATAAATTTCAAAAGAATCTATTATTATCTAATTATTAATACAAAAAGATCAATTATTTTTTTTCCTAAATAAGAAAATTCAAATAGTGTAATATAAATCCAGTTTATAAAAAATAACATAAACACTGATCTTTAATTTAAATATTTAATGTACAATTTAACCGTTGAATATATTTTAAATAAATAAATAGGAATTCTCACATTACAATTCATGGATTGTAATTGATTTTTTTATACGAAGAAGATATCATATTTGTAAGATAATAATTTTATATGCTTTAATTATAATTTAATTAAAATATCAATTTGTTTATCTTAAATGTAAATTTAGATTAGTATTAGAATGTTTAAAGTATTTCTTTTTTTTTTTAAATTACATTGATAAAATATGAAAGTATTTGAATTAGATTTTATATTTTTTAAACAATAAATTAGTTAAATTAGAAATCTAATTATGGACAAAAGGCAGGAAATAAAAAATTTAGATGGATGAGGTAGTGACACGTGACATGAAATATTTTCTTTTATTAATATATATAGATAGATTAAAATCAAATATAATTCAGTATGTTATAATCTAATCTAACGAATCTAATATATAATTAACTAAAATCTAATAAACTCAACATTTTATAATTATTTTATGTCTTTTTATAAATATTTATTCTTAATTTTTTTTTAATTCAACACATGCATGTAGTACGTGGGTATATATAACCTAATGATTTAATATAATCCATCCCGATAGCTCCTCTATATTATCAAAAACTGGGATCCCAGCCTATACCGCTTTATCATCTTCAAGCCCACTTGAGCTGCATATTATTTGTTGAGTTAATTGCATAGATGGTCCTTTAACTATCTTCAAATTGCAGTTATCGTCATTTTTCAAAAACGTTGCAATTTGGGTGTTTTATGTCCGAAAAGTTGCAATTGAGGGCATTTTAGTCTTTTTAAGGATAAATGACTTTTTTGTAATTATTATTATTATTATTATTATTATTATTATTATTGTTGTTGTTGTTGTTGTTGTTGTTGTTGTTGAAAATTCGTATGGTTTTTCATAAAAACATTAACATTAATCATATTAACGCACAACGGAAGCTTTTTAAAATCACGAATTCCGTACACGGATCATCAAGTATACATAAGATAAGTAAACGAGAAAGCAATAAAAATTCGTACCTTTGTATTCTATGACAAGAATACACGAATGAGACGCTTTCGGTATCCACCGGTGATGACACGATCGAGCAGCGCCAGATATGCAATCAAACACACGGGAAAACCAAAACCATTTTGGATTTTGTTTCAAGAAACGGCCAACACACACTTGGTGTGTGTTCGTGTGTGCATCCACCAAACCCTACGTGGGTTTGGTCAATCACTTTTTCATTCTCAATGTATGTATATATATATATATATATATATATATATATATATATATATATATATATATATATATATATCTGTGTTCGGCCGTATGTATATATATATATTATATATATTAATTAAAACTTTAATATATAAATATAATATATATCTTAATAATTATCCTTATTATTTAAACCTTATATAATTATCTCTATAATTATATATCTATTAAATAATGTTTATATTTTATATATTATCTAATAATATATAAACGAATATATAATTATTTATAATTATCTCTATTTATTTGTTCATAATTTTCCATCCAATTATCCAATAATGAGATGATAATACCGATTCAAATAAATACATCTTTTATTTAATATCTAATAATAAATAAAAGACTAGATAATTATTATTTAATTATCATCCAATGACAATTAAATCACTACAATATCTAATATTGCACTTATAGTCCCCGTACTTTTGAGATATAATTAATCACACATTAATTTAATCTCAATGATCATTTCGTCTCATAAATAATATCCAATATCATTTATTCAATAATTTGATTGCATCTGCTCAGTTGTGCTCATCGGTGTGACCCTCAAGTGTTCTATGAAATCAGCCATGATGCAGTAGTAATGTCATCTTTACACACCATACACTAACAATTATTATTATTATTATTATTATTATTATTATTATTATTATTATTATTATTATTATTATTATTATTATTATTATTATTATTATTATTATTATTATTATTATTATTATTAAACTAGTATCAAAAACAACCACAACAACCAAGAATAGAAATTTACCTTCCTAAACCCTAAATTCCAAACATTTACCTTCTTGCCATTGTTTCAACCATCAGCCACCACCACCGTCTCAAAGATCCATCGCCACCACCACCATCTCAAAGCTCCGTCGCCACCACCACCATCTCATAGCTTCGTCGCCACAACCACCACGTAAAGCCAAGTCGTCGCCTCCACTTCCTAGTATGCTCCGCCGCCGCCCGTGAAGCCAAGTCGTCGCCTCCGCCTTCCTAGTATGCTCTGCCACCGTCCGTGAAGCCTAGCCGTCGCCTCCCCCTTCCTATTATGCTCTGCCGCCTCCACATCGCTTATCTGCTCTGCCGCCGCCTGTGAGATGGTGGTGGTGGCTAGACCGGCCGCTCAACCTTATCGAAACTCTACCTTATCTGCTCCACCGGCCGCTCGACCGCCTCCACCACTGCTTTCTTGGTTTTACTCTCACCACCAAGTAAGGATTTCCAGGGTTCTTGAAATAGGTTAGGGTTTCAATACTTTTGTTTTGTGTTCTTGAAATTGGAACCTTCATTATGTGTTCTTGAATCTGGGTAGGGTTTCGATTATAAGGTTTTCTCAAATCGAAACCTTCATTTTAATTATGTTCATAAATCTGTTTTGGGTTTCGATTTCATGGTTTGCTCAAATCTGGTTTGGGTTTGATTTTTAGATTTCGTTGTTTTACTTAAATTTGGTTTGGGTTTCGATTTTCAGATTTCGTTGTTTTGTTGTTGAATCGATTTTTGGGTTTGTTTTGTTTTGTTTTTGAATCGATTTTGGGTTTTCATTTTTAGATTCGTTCTCTCTCTCTCTCTCTCTCTCAATCAGTGTTTATGTTCTTTGTTTCAGATTGATTTTGTTTTCAATATGTTTGGTTTTTCTTCTATCTTTAAATAGAATGGGAATCGGTTCTTGTTTCTTGGTTCGACAGTGGTGGCCGATGTTCAATGGTGGTGGCCGGTGGTAGTAACACATATATTTGACGATAATGGTCGGTGTTCGATGGTGGTCGCCGATGGTGGTTCCTGAAGAGAACAATAAAGAACGAATGAACATCTTGGATGTCTGAGTAATACCATCAATATGTTTTTAATATATATTCATGAATAATCAAGTAAAAACATATTAACTCATAATTATGAATAGATTTGATTAAAAAAATCATAATAAATACCAATAAACATAATAATAATGCAAATAAAAAGAAAAATTGCAAAAAAGTTATTTATCCTTAAAAAGACTAAAATGTCATTGACTTAACAGAGATATTTAACGGATTCTGTTAGAAAGAACCTTAATTGCAACTTTTCGGTACATAAAACACCCAAATTGTAACGTTTTAGAAAAATAGGACGATAACTGCAATTTGGGGATAGTTAAAGGATCATCTATGCAATTAACTCTTATTAGTATGTCTAAAATTTTAGACCCTTTAAGTATAATATATTACAACGATGAATATTTATAATGTATAAGGAGATACAATAAAAACCTAATGGAATCCAAGCACATCTATACAATCAGACTATGTAGTTTACCTAAATTAAACCCTAATTTATCTAATATTTCATGGCAATTGGCGTGGGACGAACTCGGATACTTGAATTGAAGCTTAAAGAATAAAAGTATCAACATAAGAGGAGTGGAAAATTGTACAGCTTTTAAGGGCAAGCTGTAGCAAAAGCTATAATTGTTTTGATTACAACGCGTATCCTGGGTAAGGCAAGAGGAAGAGAAACATAAACAAGTGGCCACTCTTTGAGGAGTTGGAGATCGACAATATGGGGAAAATGGGTGCTGACAACCAATTGAGATCCCGTGGGGTTGTCACCGAAGGAATAGGAAGGGTGAAGATAGAGTACGTACTTAAGCTATCATACCATGTAAAATAATGAGAAAATTGACGGTGTATGTATTAGAATGATCGACATTTATAGCTAGATCGAGTACACCGGAACACAATAGAAACCCATAATGGGATCCGATCTTAAGACGTTTATAGTAAACCCTAATCTTCTTAAGAGTAGTATGGCACAAAATTAGATGATTTTTGTTGGCTGAAATCCACTTCTACTATCCTCGTGCTATAGTTTAAATATATTAGTAAGTTGATGATGGGGTTTTTTATGATTAATTGAATGAAATGAATGATCAAACTCAAAACTAGGGCTCTCCTTTTATCATTTGACGACCTTGCTATATGACTATATCCGTTGTAACCAAATTTTGGTCATTCAAAAAAAGTAATAAAAAAATGTGATGCTAAAAAAATATTATAATGTCATTTCGATATAATTTCTTATTATGTACGTTGTGATAAAAACAAGTTTCGTTTAACAAGATTTTTAGGATTGTAAACGAAAAAACTTTAGACCCCTAGCAAATTTTAAAATATATTACTTGACCAAGGATATCTATAACTAATAAATTAGTCTATCCAATAAGAAAAAATTGATAAGACGCTATCAATATATATTGAAGTAATTATAAAACCATTTGAGATATCAAAATACACATATGAGAAAATATTCAGTGGTATATATCATTATTAGTTTAGCAAACAGATATACAATTTGTTGGGGAAGATTAGCCCTTGGAATAGCCTTTGTGTTCATGAACCTTAAAATATGAAAATGCATGCATGGCTGAATCTTATATTACTTTATGGCTATCATTGACTTCTCTAGATGAAACTTTGTGAAGGATGGCCAATTACTCAGATTGTTAATACTTATTATTTTTGAAGTTGAAAAAAAAAGTTAATGCAGATAGCAGACAAAACGATAACGTTATCATCAATTAATGTACCTAAGACAAGCAAGGCAAGATGAACCCTTTAAATATCTAGCTTCTTCAAGAGCAAGCCACGAAAACTGGTATTGAAGAAATTAATTTACCTAATTTTGTTACCTACCACAGGAAAACACCTCTCACCCGTGAATTATAGATGGCACGCACAAGCCAAGGGCGCCAAAGGATATAGATGGAGAAAATAGGCAATGAAGTCAGTTTGTCTGTATCCTTTGCCAAAAGGCGGTCAGGGGTCTTTAAGAAGGCCAGCGAGCTTTGCACCCTTTGTGGGGTTGAGATCGCTGTAATCGTATTCTCTCCTACTAACAAGCCGTATTCATTCGGCCACCCATCGGTACAAAAACTTATTGACCGCTTCCTCAAAAAACACCTGCAAGTACAAGCACATCCCAGCTTGTTGAGCAGCTTTGCCTTTCAAACATTCGAAAAAACAACTCCAAGCTCACTGACCTGTGTGTGACCAACCGGTAGCAGTCAAAAAAATTGGCAAAGAACTTGATAAGAAGGAGAAGAAAAGGCAGGATGACTTATGGTGGGATGCTCCTTTAGAGACTCTAGACACGAAAATTCTAGAGAATCTGAAGCTTGCAGTGCGGGAATTGAAGTTTGATGCTGAGAAGAATGAAGAGAGGCTTGCTGCGGAACAGACAGTGAGCTAATCCTACACCAACGCTTTGCTTCTTCGATCTACTGGGGAAGGTGGTGTGACGGGACCATCAACATGATTTTCTTCTTCTGGCTACTTCTTAATTCTTCTTCATTTTTTTGTTAAATCCACTCTGGTTGTGTAATATATAAACCGATTGAAGCACAACTTTAGAGGACCAGAGTTGGCTATATATGCAAGTTGTACGAGTTGACATGCAAGTTTCGAGGACTTCTTCGGCTATCCACTACTAGAAAAACTGCAATTTGCGACGAAAAGAGTCGTCGCTAAAAGTCTAAAAGTCATCGCAAAAGACCTTCTGCGACGACATGTCGTCGCAAAATGTTCGTCGCCAAAGGTCCGTAGCAGAAGGGTTTCTGCGACGACAAAGTCGTCGCTAAAGGTCGTGAAAGCTTTTGCGACGACAAAGTCGTCGCCAAAAATTTATAAAAAAAGAAAAAGAAAAATATTTTTAATTACTTTTTGCGACGAAAATGTCGTCGCTAAATGTTTTTTAATTATTTTTTTTATTACTTTCTGCGACGACATTGTCGTCGCTAAATCTCAAAGACGATTTTTGAAATGAATTTATTTTTAACCTTTGGCGACGACTTTGTCGTCGCTAAAAGTGTTTTTAAAAAAAAAAAAATATTTGTATACTAATAATTTATTCCCTGTACATTTCTATTAATAAAGTAACTTAAACTAAAAGTTTAACTAATTTTAAAATTAAATACAATATTGAATGCATTTGTAATAAAAGTTTACGAATTTGTTACATAATAAAAGGTTTACTAAAAAGCAAATACGTATTAAACTAGTCGTAATCATCCGAGTCCTCCTCATCATCATTCTCGCCATCATCGTTCTCGAAATTATCGTAATTGGTCGAAGGGACAATCGGTTGAAAGTCGGGAACCGGCAAGTTTGCATTTTTTAAGACGCTATAAATAGAACCAAGTTGTGCGTTGAAATCCGCACAAATAGCCGCATTATTTGCATCAAGCATATCTTGCACTTGTTGTCTCGTAAATACTTCTTGTTGAGGTTGAGAGCTCGAAGAAGAAGCAGAACCGGGTAACTTTCGACCCCGTCCACGATTGTGGCCACGCCGTTCCCCCAATACCTCTTGCAAAATTTGTTGATCATTTAATGGATTGGGACTCCCGGCTTGGCTTTGTCGAAGTTGCTCCATTCGTTGCTATAGAATTATAAGATGAAGAATAAAAATAGTTATTATAGGCATAAACACACAAAATCACTAATTTTTTAAGAATCCAACAATACTAGTTATTATATAAAACGACTAAACGTAATATATTTGTCAAAATATTTAAAAATTTCGACAGCATAACTGCTATAAAATGGACAATCCAAAATTTTACATGTGTACAAAATGAATATATAACAATAATTCAACTTTCCATCAATTTAAAACACTATCACATCAATAATTTACTAACTAAACTAAAACGACTAAACACAATACTACTAAAACGACTAAACACAATACTACTAAAGCCAAATTTCCATCATAGAATATATAACAATAATTCAACTTCCATCAATTTAAAACACTATCACATCAATAATTTGCTAACTAAACTAAAACGACTAAACACAATATATTTGTCAAAATATTTAAAATTTCGACAGCATAATTGTTATCGACACCACACGTTAATAACCCTTCAATTTTATACATCTATTTTTAGTTATCATGAAACATTTTTTATAATATATTTATATATAAACGTAAATCAATATTGAATATTAATTATTACCTATTTTGTTGAAATATTGCAATTCATCGTTACAAGGCCAAAAACAATAAATAAAAAAAACATAGTTAATAAAATATTCTAGTTCATGAAACATTTTATGTAATATATTTATACATAAAAACAATGAAACATATATGTAATATTTATACATAAGAACAATCAAACATTATATAAAAAACAAAAAAGATAAAGATAAATAGAAATAAATACAAACCTGAAAAATGTGACCGGAGTTGACCAGAGACGGCCGGAAAAATCAAATAGTGTCCGAGATATCTAAAACTCAAGAATAGTGGTGTAAGATGTAAGATTATGTGAAAAAAACAAAATACAAAATAGAAAGAAAAATAAAACGAACCTCAATAGGATGACCGGAGAACTCGAAGGTGATCGGAAAAACGGCCGGAAAAATCAAACCTTGCCGAAGTTAACGAAATAGAAGGGTGTAAGATGGCCGGAATCAAAGAAGTCACTATCACCGGAGTTTTAACCAACAAAAATGGGGGAATGAAGTATGTCGATCAAGAGGGAGAGAAAGAAAAATGGGGGCTGCGCAGAATGGGAAAAGACAGAGCAGTAGGTTAAATCCTCGTCAACCTTTTGCGGCGACTTTGTCGTCGCAGAAGCTCCTAAATGTCGTCGCAGAAAGCCTAAAAAAAAAGGCGGACTTTTTCACCGCCTAAATGCTTTTTTGGAGCCAAAAATTTTTTTTTTAATATAATTACTATTTGCAACGACTTTGTCGCCGCAGAAAGTTTTAATTTTTTTTTTATTTTTTTCCACCTCGTAAATATTCTGTTGGAACCAAAAGAAAAGTAAAAAAAAATTATTTGACCTTTTGCGACGACTATGTCGTCGCTGAAAGTTTTTTTTTTTTTTTTTTTGACTAGAGAAAGTCAAAAAGTGAATGTATTTTGGCGTCTAGTGAGGTTTTGGCGACGACATTTGTCGTCGCAGAAGGTTTTCGTGATTTTTGCTTGTTTTTCTTGTAGTGTATATCGTTCCTCCACTTGTTATTATTTAATTCATATAATACTATAACACAGGCAACATGTATTGAAAAAGCACTACGCATTGTACTTCAATTCTACTACTTCTAATTCAACGACACTTGTTAATCATTGAAATAATTCCCTTTGTTGAATTTCTTTTTAATTAAATTTGAACTAGTTTTTAACCCACGTAATACGTGGATATGTATTTTTAATAAAATTTATTTATATAAAATGTATAAAAGTAAAAATAAAATATGTAATTATTAATTATTTAAAATATTATAAGAATACTATTATAATTCGTCAATTATTTTTTTAAAGTTTAATTTTAATTTAATATATTTTATTTGATATAAATTGAAATTTTAGTTTATATATAATATAGTACTTATATATTTTATTACAAATTAATATTTATAGACTAAAAATAATAAAGTTATTTATCTTTTTAAAAATAATAAATGTAATTATCTTTTATCGTAGATTAAAAATAATAGAATGTATTTATCTTTATAAAAATGATAAATTGTATTTATCTTTTTTTTAATAATGATATTTGTATTAATTTTTTATCTTTTATTTTTTATAATAATATATTGTATTAATTTTTTCCGATGAAATGTGGAGTTGACACGTGACGTTTGGTGTTACATGAGTTTTTAAGAAAGCTAATTATTTTTTGTGAATATAAACTTATAAAAAAAATACACAATTATTATATAAACATATATCTAGTTTATCAAAATTTCTATTCAACTTAAACATTTATAATGTTTCTCAACTATACCATATTGTATACTATGAATGTAGGATGTCATAAATAAATTTTCAAAAACTTTTAACACAAACTTAATTTTATTTTTTTATACACATATGAGATTAGTTCAATATAAAAAATATAAGAAAATGTGTGCTTGATTTAAATTTAAACGTATAAACATTAAACTCGTCCAAACATAAATTTCAAAAGAATCAATAGTTATCTTATTATTAATACAATAAGATCAATTATTTTTATCCTAAATAAGAAAAACTCAAAATATGTAATCTAAATCCAATTTATAAAAAATAACATAAACACTAACCTTTAATTTAAATATTTAATGTACAATTTAACCGTTGAATATATTGTAAATAAATAAACATTAATTCTCAAATTACAATTCATGGATTATAATTGATTTTTTTATACCAAGAAGATATCATATTTGTAAGATAATAATTATATATGCTTTAATTATAATTTAATTAAAATATCAACTTTTTTTTATCTTAAATGTAAATTTTAGATTAGTATTAGAATGTTTAAAGTAATTCTTTTTTAATTACATGGATAAAATATGAAAGTATTTGAATTAGATTTTTATGTTCTTTTAATCAATAAATTAGTTAACTTAGAAATCTAATTATAAAAAAAAGGCGGGAAATAAAAAATTTAGATGGATGAGGTGTGACACGTGACATGCAATATTTTCTTTTTATTAATATATATATATATATATATATATATATATATATATATATATATATATATATATATATATATATATATATATATATATATATATATATATAA